>JAMWET010002586.1:0-320000 GCA_024036415.1 Prochilodus magdalenae
GTGGGTTGGTGGGGGTGTGTGTGTGTGTGTTTTGGGGTGTTGTTTGTGGTGTTTATTGTTGTTGGGGTTTCCTCCCGCAGCTCCAAAAGTGCAAGGACAATTGGAAACAAAGAAAGATCAATTTAATTTTTAAATTAAATTAATTTATTATTATTATTATTATTATTAGCCCTGAAAAAATGAGCTACACTACGCCCCCAGTGTGCGTGGTGTGTGATCACCCTGCTTTTTGGTTAAAAAGGGGGCTCTGCATGGCTAAAGGCAAGAAGGCCACCTTGCACCACATCACTCTACACTGTAAATACAGAGGCTGAGTGGGACTCTTTCCATCGAACCCTCCATAGATAGATTATTTAAATGGAACCCTGGGACTGTAACCATTCCAGCTGACATGAACACCCCCCCCCCACCCCAAAATTGGTGTTTCTTTGTGGAACAAGTAGAACAGCCCCTTTCCTAAACACACTCCTCGTCACCACCAGCAATGTATGGTCGTGTGCCTACGTGTCTGTTTATGGGTGAGTGTCAGCCTGGCACCAACTGGCACGACCCAGACCTGGTGACATGGAAAAAAACATACAACCAGGGGGGGTGGGGTTTTAATGGAGAACGACTATTAATATCTGGTTTTGGCTGTGCCATGTTTCCAAAATCACATGTAACCAAATCCTTCGATATACATATTCCCACAGTATATCATCGTTACACACCGGTACACCTGTACGCAGGGTTGGCCAGGTAAGAGGCACAAGGCTAAACGTGTGGAGGTTTTTTGGTAGAAAAATTTAGGGAAATTTTAAAGAATGTGTGTGCGGTTTAGTTTGTGGGGTTTTTTTTCTGTCCCCATTCGAATTTGCATTTGGTGGGAGGAATTGGTCCATGGTTCCCCTGGGTTTTTGAAATGTTTTTTACAGTGACATAAGATTTACATCATGGGGTATTTATCAAATTTCAGTAACTTACTGGACCTATTGTTTAAGCAGCATTGTGTAATATTTTCCCCCTAACTCAGCAGCTGATGTCATGCTCTTCTAATAATGTTTGAACAGTAGGCGTTCATTGCTTAATATCCAGGAACAATCAATGCTGGTTTAAGATGGGCATAAACATCAATCCCCAATGACAGCTGAGCCTCAGAGATCTGACACACATCATTCGCCACACAAGAAAACAGTGTAAAGGCAAATTATTACACTCAAGTTTGCTCATCATCAAACAATAGTTGCACCCAGAAGGAAGTATCAGATTGCAGTGCTGTTAGGAAGGAAGGAAGGAAGAGATTACCAGGAACAATAGATGATGATCAGTTTAGAATGATATTGGTAATACGCACTGAGCTACACATACAGATGCAACATGCCAGATGTCTCCACATGGAGTTGTAGAGGTTTTTTTTTCCTATGATGTCCCCTGTTTGGGACATCCTGTTGTCCATTTCCCATGGGCAGTTGTTGAATAGTCCCCCTGAAAACAGTTTTTTTTTTCCCTGCCATTTTTGCAGTATGGGTGGGGGGTGAACCTGGAATTAACCAAGCAATCTGAAACATGGTGGAAACGTGGTGGACCAACACCTATTTATCTTTTGGCTCTGGCCATATGCCCGTTTTTGGTTCCCCCGAGCCTTCCCCCAACCAGTGCACAAAAGCGGGAACGCGTGCGGATCTCAAGGAAGACGAAACCCTGCCCTGCCAATAACTTGAATCACTCCATGCACAGACTGGAAACAGACAAACCATTGCCCAGTCTTGGTTGACATTTGACGTGGCGTTTTAAGGGGTAAGGTTATCCCCATAAAACGATTTTTGCCCCATTCATGTAGTCCTGCGCCGGCGAAATGGGAGCCTGGTACCCCCCCCTGCCCAATAGTGGCCCCTTGGCCTAATAGGGATAATTTGGAGGGCCATAATGCTCACGTGTGTGTGTGTGCCTCCCATCCCATGGATGTGCCCCTTGGGTTGCAGTCGGACAAACAACAGCTGAGTGGGTTAAAAAAACTGTGGTGTGTTTTGGGCCCCATTTTTTCTCACAATTGTCCCCCCAAAACCTCCCCGACCAGTTTTCTTTTCCTGTCGGTAGAAATCCCTGTACTGGTGCAATTTACTGTTGTTTTTTGAATGATGAGTTTTGCAAAAATATCGGGTTTCCCTCTCACACCACAGCTTTCTGTCAGTTTTTTTAAGTGTACGAGAGGCCTTCACACTGAGTACAATGCCCATGCCAGGAGAATTTGAACCTCGTTCTTGATCTTGGGTTTTTTCACACTTAACCCCTTTTGTTGTTTTATTATGTTTAATTTTGATGTTTTAGAAGACCGTTGCATGTGTGTGGGGTGTAAGCAGCCTTTCATGTTCCCTGGATTCCCATGGTCCCTAAAGTCAATGGTGTGGAAAAGGACTTTGATTTGTCCCATCTGGTCCCTATAAACTTGGCATCCTAAACTGGAGTTTTTTTTGAGGCCTTCCTGTTGTGGGGTGGTTGTGAGGGACATGTAGGCCCCAGTGTGCGGGAGGGGTGTTTTCACGTTTTTTTTTTGCATGGTCCCCCCCCTTTGCCTTCTCACTCTTTCTTGTAAACTTTTGCTAATTTCCCGCCAGGCTCCAGCCGGGACTTAGACTGTGTGCAGTGCTTTGTTGATGACCCTTGTGGGGATGGAACCCCCCTAGTGACTGGACTCAGCCCCCCGGTAATAAACAAATTAACCAGGCGCGGAACTGCCTGAAGTTGGTGACCATGTTTGTGTGTGTTTTTCTTGCTCATCATTTGACCAGATTTGCGCTTCGGCACCCTCCATTGCCAGTTTTTGAAAGATATCATACCCAACAGCCCCAACAAGTGGACTGAAAAAAACGCTGGCAGAAAGGAGTGTGAAATGTGGGCAGAAAAACCCTTGTTTCCCCTGAAGATAAATAAACGTTCTCTCAACAGCCAAGTAATTTTTTTTTGGACATTTTTGTTTTTTTTTTCTAGTTTTTCCTGAGACCCTTTTCTTCTTTTTTTGCTAAAACGATTCCTTTCGTAGAGGCAACTTGGGTGGTTGTGGTTTTGCAGGTTGCTTTGTGTTTGTGTGTGTTGACGAGTCCCCCTCCCCCAAAAACATGCCTTTGTAGAAGACGTTTCGCCGCTGAGGGGTTGTAACCAATTCGTCCGCTTGATGCACACCATTGCCCTAACGAGAATACCCCATTGATCAGACAACAGCCAAAAAGTGTCCCTACCCTCTGCTTTTCAGCCAACCGTAATAAACCTGGTAAGATTCTCATAGATTAATACATGTTTTAGGGTGTGAAACACTCGTTCCCCCCTCCCACTCAAGGGTGGCTCCAACTGGGATCTCTGGTTCCGGGATGCATGCCCATTAGAATTTTATCCAACTTCGTGTTTTAAGCTCCTGCATTTGGCGGGACACTCCGGCGTGCAAGGGGAGAAAGATTCAATAATTAAAAGCCTCACCTAAGAACACACAATGTCACTAAAGAGCCTGCAAACCCTACTCCATAAATATTTCCTTTGCGCGTAGGGGACGAACCAGAAAAATCGACTAGCCCCACCCCGCGGCCGCCGCACAGCTAATCATTTTTTTCCTGTTCACACAATCGTGTATGGAAACAAATAGTTGCACCCAAAGATCAAACCGGACAGAAATTAAAACTTGGTGGGGACCGAAGTTCCCCGCTTTTTTGCCTGAGGTGGAGATTGACCCCAGTGAATCGTTGGGTGTGGGAAGCACTGTGGTCCCAATGCAGGAAATTGAACCGGTTTTGTTTTTATCACCCGTTTTACATTGTCCTTAAGGACCCCTTTGGTGGGTCCACTCGCCGGTGCCTCCCTGGAGAATGTTGAGAATTGTGTGTGAGGGATGGGTGAAAGCTGCCACATGGGGAAATTAGACAGGACCCATTATGAAGCGCGTGCGCGCGCTGCGCGCGCTGCTGCTGCCAGGATTACCGACCCCTACATTGTTTGTACGTTTATCTCATTTTTATTGTGTCCTTGTAAACTTTAAATCTTTCGTCCCGTTTAACCACTGTGCGCCGCGGGGGGGGTCCGAACAACGCTACCTCTACTTTCTTTTTTTGGGCGAACTAGTTGGTCCCCCCCCCCACCCCCCCTTTAGAAATAGGCACACATGCCACTTGGTGGACTGCGGGGTTTGTTGGTTCTGCGCGTGTGTGTGCGCGCGTGCGACTGTTTTTCCTTTTTATAGTAAATTTTGCTTTTTGGACTAACCTAGTATTTTTTTTATGAACAGAGACCCTATGAACCGATGCGAAAATATAGTAAAAAGGAAAACCGTGGGTTGGGATCCCTTTGCTTTTGGAACCTTTGCCCCGTTCCGGTTCCTGTGCTTGTGATCATTTTGAATAGACACCTAGAGTTCATCCCCCTCCACCTAAAATGACTGAGAGCTTGATTGTGAGATTAAAAAAGAGGTAGATGTATACTCTCCAACATCATAATAATTACATGTTTTAAAAAGTAAATACTTTTTAGTAAACTTAAGCATAAATACTTTTAGCAGCCTGAAGTGTGGGGAAGGTCCCTAAAAGGGAGTAATTTTTATTTTGACTTGAGTAATACCTTTTACCTGGGGGTAAGATCTCTACGTGTGTAAACTCAAGGGAAGGACATGGGTTTTAATGTACCTTCCATAACACTACTGATACTGAGCCTTCTCACTCCCATTCATCCACAATGCCCTCATTGTTTTCAGGGTAAATTATTCGGGGGACCAACACAGTTTGTTTAGCCCCCTGTGGGTAATCGGCTTTGGTGGGAGTGGTCACTTTCAACTGATGAATGGGCCCCTTTTGTCAAAATGGGTGAACGTATTACGCTTTGGTTGGCATAACTATTTTAGCAGAAAAGCAGTTATGGTGGGGTTTTTTTTGGGGATTTTTGTTTTGGGAAGGCATCAGTAGTGTTCCCTCTACCTTTGGTGTACTTGCAACTAGGTGAAAGCAGACCCTTGTGCATCCTCTAGTGCCCATGGCTTAAACAGTGCCCGTGTCGCTACCCCATTGGGTTCCCCCCTCTATTATATCCTTCCCCCGTGACTGTTTTCTGTCCACTTTTTTAACAGAATAGGAATAGTGCAAATAGACCTGAACCTACACCCTCAGTGAGTCTTACTGTGTTTTGTCCCTCCTCAAGCATGAGAGGAGTTAACTGAAAGCCAAATGTGCGCGCTTTTTTTTGTTTATGCACCCTGGAAAATTTTCCTAAAAAGAAACTGTACTAATTGCCTGTAGTAAACTGGTTAATTGAGGTGAGAAGATTGGTGTTTTGGCTGTTCTTGTAATATAGAATATAGGCCTGCTGTGTTGTTTTCTACCATCACACAATCCAGCAAAAAAGGGGTCCGAACGAAATTGATGAAAACAAAGCAACTGGGGAAAGGGTTTTTTTTTTTCCACCGCCAATATGGCACCTCCTAAAGAAGTCGAAAAGTTCCACACTGTTTATCCACAACTTTTTCTCCACTTTTTGTTTTTGTTTTTGGAACTCTGGGCGGTCCTGTGTTCATTTAGCACTTGAACTTCGCTTTGTGGAATACGACCCCAACCACGGAGGTTGCGGAAGAGGAGGGCCGCGAGAAGAGAGAGAGAGAAAGAGAGAGAGGGTGGAGTGGCGGAGAGTTTAGCGCAAAGGGGCCGGACTTCTCCCCCCTCCCTCACTTTCCTCAATCCTACCTCCCTCCCTCCCTCCGTTTTTTCCACCCTCTCCCGCCGCTTTGAAAAGACCGAAAAACCTTTTTTGGTTTTTGTTTCTCAACGGCTTCAGCCTCACCCTTCTCCTGCCCCTCAGCTTTTCCCTGGTGGCTCCCCCTCTGGTGGCCTTGGCACCTCTCTTTCTTTCCCATCACTGAACGCACCTGTATTGGTTTCTCCTCCTTCCTCCGTGTTCCCTCTCTCTCTCTTGTCCTTCTCTCTCTCTTCGGCCGTGCTCTCTAATCTCCTGTCTGCGTGTGCTCCTGGTCCTCTCACTGTCCTCCTTTTTTTTCTTCTTGGAAGGACCTAAACCCTGAAGATGCTGCCCCTCAGCAGCCCTCCTCGATCTCGAGGTCCAACTCTTCACTGAGAAACAAACACAAACAGAAAGGGTATTCTCCCCAGCCCGGACCCCCTGTTTTACTCTTTTGGGCGGTTTTTCCTTGTTTGTTTTGTTTGTGGTTGCGCGGGGAAAAGCCGCCGTCATGCCTGCTTTCGGGGAAATTATTTTTGTTGTTTTGCTTCCTCCTCCCCGTGGGTGGGGCTGCGTGGCTTTTTCTCCCTCTGCCTCCCCTCCCCCGCAAGCTCGCGCAGCAACCTGCCGGCCCCAGCAAACCTTTCGGGCTCCGTTGTCGCCTGTGGGGTCCATGGGGAACCCCGGCTGTACCGTGGGGGGGTGCGGTTTCCCGCGTGGTGGGTTCCCTCCTAGACATTGGAACGGCCCGGCGCTTTTTCCAGTGCTTTTGATCTGGAGAGGGCATTGAGAGCGCCCGGGCCCCGCGGTGGTGGAAAGGCGCGCCTTTTGGCGGGGACCGCGGTTGCCGCACCACGCCCCGTGTCCACTGGCGGCGTACCGCGGCACGGTGGACTCCGAACCCGATTTCCGTCCTGGCCGGTTGTGTGTGTGTGGTTTTTTGGAGGCCCTTGTGGGCGGGGCGACGCCCGTTCGGGTGTGGCTTTCTTTTCCGCCGTGGAACCGCGCCCGGCGCTCTACACATCCGGGGCGCGCTCCCCGCCGCCTCCTCCGTCTAGCCACTACCCACCAACTGGAGGGCTTCCGTTTCCGAGGCACGGACCCGAAGGGGGTGCCCGCGGGGGAGTTCGCGGGGGCCGAAACAGCTTTTGCGGCGAAACACCGCGATACACGAGATAAACGGAATTGTTCCCACGCAAAAGGGCCCAAAAGGGAAGAGGGCCGCGGCCATGTTTCGGTGGTCCGCGCGCGCCGAGCGGCTTCAAACTTTGGAAAGGCTGCTACCTGGTGGCGGGCGTGTGACCGAGAGCATGGCGAGGAAGTACGGCTCCGAGCTTAGGGCAACTACCTGCCCTCAGACGCCGCCCTGGCTTTCACCCCATCGCCCTCGGCGCCCCCTCCTACGGGCCAAAACGCCCCGCAGCCATCGAGACACCACCGGTTTGGCGCCCCTGCCGTGTCGTGAAGGTGGGACGGTCCTGCGGAGAAGGGAGAAAGGGTGGTGCCGCACCCCCCCTAGAAAGTGGTTCGCGGCAACGCCGGCCCTGCAAAAAGACGCTCCCAGAGCTTTCCGCTGCCAATTGGACAGAACCAAAACACCAGAAACCACGCCTGGGACGACCGACCGGAACGAGCATCCACCACGACGCTGCATTCCCTCCCTTCACCAGGCAGGGTCAAACAACCAAAGACAAACGTGTTCCCCCCGGGCCCGTGCCGCAACACTTGAGTTCACATTAACACTGGGAGAAAATTATAAGCACTCAGAAGGGTCCGGTGTGTGTGGATGGTGGTTGTGGTTGTTTTTGTGGGTGTGTGGTTGGGGGTGTGGGTGGGTGCTTTGTGGGGAGGTTGTCCCCCCTGTGCAATGCGTGCGTTTCGTGGCTTGGTGGGTGTGTGGGTGGTGTTGGTTGGGTTGGTGGGTGGTGGCGGTGCTTGGGTTGGTAGGGTGGTTGGGGGTGCCCCCCCCTAGTGTTTTTGCTACATTGTGAGTTTCCGAAACCGCATTAAGTAAAACAAACACTTCCCAACGTGTTTGTGGTTGTTCCCTGTGCTGGGTTCCCCTTTGTGTCCCCCCCCCACAATGTAAAAAGTGTGGTCCACATTTCACTGTGAGGAAAACGTTTTTTTTACGAATTGAAGAAGATTTTAAAATTATGGGTTAGGCCCTGGTGTAAGTAATTTTCCCTGAGGTGTTTTGGGGAATGGTAAGTACTGAAAATGGAAAAGGGCACAAATGTGGTTTTTTTAATGTCTGTTTGGGGTGGGGTGTGTGTTTGTTGTGTGTGTGGTGTGTGGGTGGGTTTTGGTGGTGGTGGTGGTGTTGTGTGTTGGGTGGTGTGTGGCCATAGTGGTGCGGATAAGTTTTTGGTTTGTGTGTTGTGTGTGGTTTGGTTTTGTGGGGGGAGGTGTGTGTGGAAAATGGTTGTTTTGTTGTTGGTAAATTTTTGATATTGGTGTTTGGTTTTTGTGTATGTGTGTATTGAGTGTACGTGTGTATTGTGAGTGTGTACATGTGTGTAAATCCATGTGTTGTTCAAGTTTGGTAAATGATGTCCTGGTAATAGTGAAATGTAGGGTAAAAACTTGCTTAATCTGGGAGTGGTATAAATCTGTTTATGAGGGGTTTTAAAATGATTTGTTAAAGTCCAAAAAGTCCCCCCTTTACATTTTACCCCCGGGGTGCCAAAGGTATGTAGGAAAATGTTCCTTGTTGGCGTAGAGTTTGTTAATATTTAACCAAAATAAAATATACAGAAAGAACCACACTATAAATATAGCTGTGCTGGAACGGATGTGGAGAATAATGCAAATACATAACAATGTTGAAGTAGATAAAGAGTGCAATATGAGACAGTACAGCTAACAGTTCCAGGTCAAGGACTGAACTGCTTGAGAATACATACATAACATAATACATAACAGTAAAAAAAAACGAGGTGAGCAGCCAAATGTAAACTAAATTTCTGAAATCCTGTATATGGGTGTGGATGGTTTTAAAGTGCGCGGGGGCAGACCCCACGCCTGAACTACCAGCAAATGGAAAGTGGGGAAAGAAGGCTCCTTATTCACCAGATTTTGGTAAGGGTTTTATTATAAGTGGTTTTTTTATGTGCAAA
The DNA here is from genome assembly GCA_024036415.1 of Prochilodus magdalenae. Classification (NCBI taxonomy): domain Eukaryota; kingdom Metazoa; phylum Chordata; class Actinopteri; order Characiformes; family Prochilodontidae; genus Prochilodus; species Prochilodus magdalenae. The sequence goes on from JAMWET010002586.1 coordinate 8,802, forward strand.
GATGTGGAGTGAGTGTACAGCAGAGGAATGGTGAGACGGGGTCCAATGTTTTTTGGGAGATGATGGTCCCTTGAAAAAACAACGTTTGAGGTGAAATGGCCTGCATCCTTTTAGGGTCTCATTTCCTCAGTCCCCCCCCCTCTGATATTTTTGTCTTTTTCCGTTGGGCCCTCCTTACTTATTGTAAAGTGATAGAACCATTTTGAGGGTGAGCCCTCTCCAAGTGTTGGGTGGTAGTTAGTGTGGTGTTAATCCTATGCCAGGGAAACCGGATATCAATTTAAATGGATCTGCTTTTTTTTTAAGTGACTTGGAAGGTTGCACGTGTGTGTTGTGTATAATTTTCCCATCATATCCTCATTTCTTAATCCTCTCCTGTTCACAGAACAGAAGTGATTTGTTTTCGCATTTTTTTTAGCAGGTGGACACTGACCTCAGACACCCCCCTTTCCCCCCATCCCACCCCCTGCCCGGGGCAGGTGGGTGGTGGACGCATGAATCTTTCTTCCAGAGTGTGGGGGTGCAAACAATTACCCTGTCGCAGCCCCGCCCCAAAGTCAGCAGTTCCAAGCAGTTTTCTGGCTTTGAGATTTAGAGCTCTTTTTTTAACCTTCGACCGCAATTAACTTCAGCCCCTGCCTCTTTTTTTCAGCGTTACAGAGCTCCACGGGCTGTCCGGAAAACCAAACAATCACCACCACCTGAACAATCTTTTTTTCTTTCATGGACTGAGACCACACTCGTCTAAGTTTCCTCTCCTCTGACGAAAACCCAACCGGTCAAAGGTACGAAAGGCCCCCTAGCACCTTTTTTCCTTTTCTCCTTCGCCCCTTCTTGGGGTGCGGCGGCGTGGTGTTTGTTTTTAGCGGATTTTAATCCCCCCATGGTCCTGTCGCATCCCCCCACGGCCCCCTGTGTGCGGTAAGCCCAAACTTGCGGCTTCCAATTTAAGTCCCATTTGCAAGTAAGTCCCGTGGAGTTTTTCCGCCAGGCCCAACCGGTGTCACCCCTAAGGCCAACTCTGCGATTTGCGCATTCCCCTGTGGACTTACAATAGGTTTCCCGCTGCTCTTAGAAATTGGGGTGGTGTGTGAGCCCCCTCGGGTTTTGAAGTGTTGGTGCTGTTTTGACGGTAAAGACAGATGCTTTTCTTTGGCAGGTCCCCGTGGCAAACGGGTCCGAAATTTTTTCCCCTCCGCGGAGAGGGCCCAAAGCTTTCCTTTTTTTTGGCAGTGCCACATAGTGCTGGGCTGGCACAGTGCAAATGGGTGCCAGCGGTTTTTGTTTCTCTGGCAACGGCAAAAACATTTTTTCCAACACCTGGGCCCTAGCTGCCCCGCCTTGCCCGGGATGGGCTGGATGTGGTAGCTCCTGTTTTAACTGTGGTCCCCATGGAAGAGGGCCGTGGTTGGGCAGGGAGGGCGGGAGGGAAGACAGCCCCAGCTTGGCAAGCTAATGTTGTTGAGCGTTGGGGTAAACCAGATGCCTGGGAATATCGCCCCTCCAAAATTTTACTCGTGACCGCTTGCTCAGTTTGTCCACCAGGATATGGTTTGCTGGACAGTAATTAACTGAAGGGTTCCACATGAATTTTATAAATCAAGGTCCCCCCCTCCCCACATTAACCCCGGAACCCCACCAGAGACAACCCAATAATGGGCTAACAAGTAGTATTTTTTGGAGTTCATCCCTAAAGGGCCCATTTGTAAGTGTGTGTGTGGAACGCCAGTCCCCCCCCCACTAAATACATAATTTGGGAAAAAACTTCCAAACACGAGAAAGGAGGCGACCCATAGTCCCAAGGAAAAAGCTTTTGTGGTGGTCCCCTTCCCCTAGTCATAAGAAAATAAGTAATTAATAGTAACCTCCTCTTTTAGTGTTTTTAGCCATTTTTTTTTCACGTTTTTTTTTTTTTCCTGAGTAAGCGAAGTTAGTAATTCCGACTGAGTAGGCCAGACATTGCCTTGGTTTTTTTTCCAGTCGTTTTCAGTCATACTGGGGTGTTTAACTATACCTTTTTCCCCCCGCCCCCCCCCCCCCCCATTGGCTCCCCTGTTCCTTACAAAGATTCGAAACCAGGGAGGGACAGAACCAGTTTTCAACTGAATTTGCCTTAGTTGGGACAAGTGTCGCTATGTTGAAGACCCCATGGACCTCCTTTTCCAGCGCGTGTCAATGTTGGACTGGAAGGACACCCCCTTGAACTCTACATTGAGACACGGTCATCTCCTGGCGATAAAGGAAAAGTGGTTATTAGCGAAGAACCAGGAACGGGCCCCGATTTTTTAGTTGGTTAGGATGCTAAATTTAGTAGACATCTCGGCAACACAATGCATAGATGTCTTTGACTCGGTGTCCACTGTCATTTTTTCACATTCGGTTGATAATTTTAGTTAATTTAGATTAAAAAAATTTAAAAAAAAAACTTCGCCGATGATTTGGCAACAATTTTTATAGTGGGACCATTATTCAAATGAAAAAACGTATTCCCCTAAAAGAAGTAGATAAACGTTACTCCTGAATCCATACAGTCCCCCAAACATGGGAAACTAAAGAGGAAACTAACCCTAAAACAAAAATCTTTTGGAAAACCATCACATTTACATATATCCATCAATTCAGCATATGGCATTTTAGCCCCACCCTTTATTAGAGGTGGTTTTCTTCCCTACAAGCACAGGTTTTCCTAAAACTTTTGTGCTTCTGTGTCGGTTCTAAGCGTGTGGAAGAAACGATAAACATCAAACCAAGGTTGCATGGCCAAGGGCTTCTGCGTGGTCGCAGTGACGTTGGATCCCATTGGGCCTTAGCCTCTGGTATAAAAGTAAAGGGCTTCAATAAATATGGGGTTTCCTTGAAATTCCACTGGTCCCACTCTGACAAAAGGCCCATTTCCCTCAGTTTTAACCCGCTTGTGCTTTCCCCTTTTTTTTCCAATACATAAGTCCCCGCGGCGGCGTTGTGGGTAGGAAACATGTTTTTTTTGTGGTGTCCTTTAATTTGGCCATCTCTCGCGGAAAGAAACCCTTTTTTATTTGGGGCGCTCATGTAAAAAAGCCTTGCAAATTGGGTTGTTTTTTTTTTGGCAACATGTTGTAAAGCTTCTTTTCTTGTTTTTTTCCATCTTTCATTTGGGGAAACCGGGCGGGGAGTTGTGTGGTGTTGGTGTGCGGTGGTGAGACTAATGGTATGGTTTTTTTTTGTCATGGTTTTTTATTTTTTCCTAATTTTGGCACATATATTTTTAGTAAGTAGCTTTCAAGAAGACTAAAGAGGGGTCTTAATTAACTTCAAAACCATTTTCACAGTGTCCCCAAGGGTCCCCTTTGTTGGCGTCCAAACCCCAGACCAGTTTTTTCCAAAAAGTGATCCCAACGTGAGAAACCTTTTCTACAAGCCCTGATTTGTTTGACTCTTACAAGAGTGGGTTTCCCCTCATTTTTAGAGTGGTGGGAAAGAAAATGTCTCCCTTAAAGAATGCGGCCCACAGGAAAACATGAACACATTGGGCCCAAAGCCCTCAGCAACCAACCGCCGCTGTAACATCACCGTTTGTGTTCCCGAGTTCCCGCCTAACCCGTACCCCCCATCCCAGCACTTGGCAATCATTCTTTTCTTTCCGAGATCGAGTTGAAGAAACCCAAGACAGTCCTGGCCCGCCGCCCTGGGAATGTCTTTTTTGAAAAGTGGAGTAGCGAGGCAGAATAGTACAGAGACAAAACAAGCAGCCCCCCCAACACATATACAGTTCCCAGAATCCCTGTGGCCCTCTTTCTGTTTCAGTGTTCAGAAGGCCATTGGTAGATTCCCCCCATGGAGCTGGGCACCGCAATACCCAAAAAGCATCGGGCCACGGAACAAGAAGGCACATTTGAAAGGGGAACAAGGCCGGGTTTTGTTTTTTTTTGTGAGCATGCTGTTTTGTTTTTTAATGGATGTTTATATCACGGAGGGGACCTGGAAAATACCCAAACCACGTCGTGAACTCCTGAGGGGGGGCTGGTGAACTCTGGCGGCCCTGTCCCCCCACCAGAGATGAGAACAAGCCTGACTGGTCACGGCAGTTTTGGACAGTGACCTGTTGCGAGGCCTGTTAAGGGGATCGCGTGCCCTAAGAATGAGAATGGAAAAAACTTATGATGAAAGGTGGACCATGTCCCACCCAAGTGTTGGATGCGACCGTGGTTCCCTTAGAAGTGAATTAGACCGCCAAGTTATGGCCTCCTACACCGAGCAATTCAGTGTTTTTTCAGCTTTAGTTTTTCATGTTTTGATGGATGTGAAGAATCTGAGAATAAACACAAGCACAGATTCAGGCACAGGTGGTGCAGATGAGATGCATCATTCTCGATTAACAGAAGAAACTTCAATGTGGTTTCCGAGGATCAATTTGTCAATGCTCAACAAAGATTAAAAAACAATATGTTTTTCCTAAAAATTATGTTGCCAAACACTTTTTAAACATATTTTGTAACCAAAAACTTCATTTTGCGGAGGCGGGTGTTTTCCCCACGTTAATTACTAGAGACAGAGCATTCCATTCATCCCTGTCCTGATGAAGATCCTGTCCGCAGCTTGTATCCAAAACAGATTTGCACACCTGCTTCCCCAGCCTAAAATGAAACTTCCTCATTTTTCGTGTGTGCATGGTTGTAAAATGTATAGGCTGCTAAAACTGTGGTGCGCGCCGCTGCTAGAAGTAGGAGCTAAACTCTGCATCTTCTGGTTTATTAGAGCACAGATTCCCAGTTCTTGCAACTTGGTGTTTTTTTTCCTTTCTAAAAGTGCGTTTCGGTTTTTTTTTTTTTGTTTCACCTCCCGAAAAGGGTTTCTTTATTGACTGCGTGCCTAGAATTGGCCCTCAATGTGATGTGGGAGAAAAAGGAAAAACTCTAAAGGGTTTTCAGAGAGCCGGCACGGTCAGAACCCATAGTTTTGCCAAAGGTGGTTTTGTGTGTGAGGAGGGTTTTTTTCTGGGACTCCATGGGTCCCCCCAAGGCCCTTTTTTTTTGTTTTGGCCCCATAAATCCCCGTACCTGAACCCGTTTTTTTATGAGGAGCTTTGTTTTTTATTAGCGTGTGTCGTGTGGCGAGATGGTTTTGTGCAAAGTAATGTTGCATAGTGTTATGGAAACCTGGAGAACCCCCTGATCTAGAGTTTCCCTTTAAGGTTGTGTGTTCAGGCCCTGTTGCTTCAGGTAAAAACGTTGTGGTCCCGTACATAGCAATGGAATTCTGGAGAAACACATAACCTTACTGTAATTTTTTACTATGTACCAAGAAAAAAGCCCATAGGATCCAACAAGCTGTTAGAGCAACTAGGAGGGGTTTACCAAGGCGCGAGTGTCTTTTTGATTGCAGGAAATCCTAATGAAATCTCAAAAGTGGCAGTAAGAATACACAAGAATCCTAGAACTTTAAGTTCTGGAATTTTTGGGCGGTGAAGCTGCTGGTAACAAATGGGGTTTCATAACAGATTGTGGTTCCTCCCCCGCTGAACAGTGTTGACCATGTGAAAAAAAATACTCCAACCCTCCCGGTTTTTTTTCCACTTTGGCCCTTTAAAAACAAGGCAAAATTTGGATTTTGAAAAATTTTTTCACATCCACCAGTTTTTTTTGTGGTTTTTTTTTTTCTTGTTTTCCCACCCAAAAAATGTTTGTGGGTGTCGGCGCGTGCGCGCTGTGATGTGAGCCCAGAATCCCCATGGTCCACCCTCGCGCGTGTGAAGCGGATTGATTATGTAACAAGCGTGGTACTGAGTAAAGTACGAAAGGAGTTTCCTAGGCCCTCTGAGCTTGCGTGTCGCGCTGTGGCAGTTCCCCTCGGAGATCCCTCGTGTTTTTGTTAAGGCGGCTGGGGTAATTGTCACAACATCCCTATATTTTTTTTTTTTTCCCTGCTATACCATAGGGGGGGGGGGGCGCCTGCTGGACATTAAATCCCTGCACAATTTGCGGTGGTGGATGGGGCCCTCCCCTCCATCCGTGGACGCACCGTCCCCCGGTCGTGGCTGGGGGCCTGAAAAAGATTTGGGTCCCCCCGCCCCTGTGGGCCCAACGCTGGGGCAGAAACACAGAGTGGGGATTCAGTTTTGTTTTTCCGGACACTTTTTTTTGAGAAACTCCCAATAGGACAAAGAAGTTTTGCTTTGTTTAAACAGGCAGCTGGGGCCGGAGTTTTTTTTTCCTGCGCGCTCTGTGGTTTTTTTCTGTTGGTTTGTAATATAGAAGGAGGGAAGGAACCTTTTTTTTATAGTTTTTTTTTTTACTTTTAAGAATACCTCTCATTCCCGTGAGATAAACAGCAACCACGGTGGCTGGGTATAGGGACCCCCACTTTAAGGTCCCCCCGAACGTTGTGCGTTTGTTTTCTGAGATCGTGTTTTTTTGATGTTTAAACATGTAAGGGTCCCCCCTCCCTGTATGGGGTATCAAGAAGGGGTTTTGAAAGCCTGTTTTTTTATTCCACAACCATGACCCAAAAAAGCATGACGTCAAGAGGGAGCGACACCCTTAAACTTTTATAAGAAGCAATAACAGGGAATATCCCCCCCCCCCCACATTGTTTTTTTCTAATGTTAATCCATATAACAAAAGTTTATAACTGGAACATTCCAAAAAAGAACAATCTAAATATTTAAACACCTTTAAAAAGCCTTTTTTCCTTAAACATTTTTTAAATAGATATGCGATGGATGGTTAACACAGTTAACTTTGAAGTGCCATTGAGAACACTGCTTAGTAATGGCTTTTGGTTTTGGTTGGCCTAACATTATGTATTTGGCCATCCCAATGTGTGTGCGCGTGTGTTCACATTTTTTAACAATCTTGTTAGTGTGTGAACCACTCGTGCTCGCGTGGTTTTTATGTACCCAAGTAATACCCTTTTAGATTACATATTTAATACTAATTTTTGGGCAATGGTGTAAATTACTAAGGTGCGGTGTGTGTTTTTTTTTTAATTATAATGTTTACTTAACATTAGTTGTTAAGTTTGTTTTTTTTTTTACTCATTTTTTTTTTAAAAAAAAAAAAGAAAGCGAGCGAGGTTTAATCAACTGTTCTATGTGATTTACCCTTCCATGTTAACTAAGAGTGCACTACCTTTTAATGTTTAGTTTTAGTCCCAAACACTGAAAGTGTTTACTAAACAACTCAGAATGTTTTTTCAGTTTTCCACTAAGTCCCTTGGGAATAGTAAAATTAGACTAGGCTGGTATTCCGCCTTAATGCAAAGCATGAAACCACCGTGGGGGTTCCTAATCACACCACGCACCATGATTTCTCTCCTATGTTGTTTTTCACCAATTACCGCGCGTGGTCAATTCATAAAAATGCTTAAATCGTGTGTGCGCGTGTTACAAACCAAACTCAGTGGAGAATCTTTGATGGCCATTTTTTTCTCTACTTGTTTTTGTGTGGTTTTTTAGGAGCTAAATTTTTTATAATTGTAAAATTACAGATGCTTCTGATGCAACTTGGGATAACTGCTAAACGATTTTGGAAAGCCTGAAAGTGAAAGTTTTTAAAGCCCAGCAAGTTGTCAAAACAGAACTTAATGCAAAATAGAGGCAAATACACAGAACAAAGGGTTGCGCCAGCTGCTGGCCCGTTTTGTTGGGTGGCCGCGAACCTGAGAAAGAACACTTAATCAGAACCACCTGACAAGAAAACCTAAACCATGTGGGTGGGTCCACACCTAGAACTCAAATTAGCCCAGAAAAAGATACTCTCCACCTCACTTTTCAACCCTTTCCTGTCCGCCCCTGTCCTCTCCTGTTCCCAGCCGTGGGGGGTTTTTGCTTCTGCTGATGGCCAAGCCAGAAGAAGTCACCCATGACAAGTCCCAAGCTGTAAGGGATCCCTAACCCCGCTTTACAAGTTCAGGCCTTTTACTTGACCGTTTTACCCAGCGTTTGCCCTACTGACATTCATGAATAGTACAACAGGGGGACAGTAATTAAAATTTGAGAAGTTACAGGAGGTGCTCTCGTGTGTTTTGGTTAAAAATGTTATTTCAATTAAAATAGTAAAAGCTGCCATTGGGCCTGTTGTGTTAATCCATGCAGAAACCGCCAACAATTTACAATCCCTTTTTTCCGATGCCACAGTTTATTCCATGGGCCTGGAGTCCAAAGAACATTAGCTGGCCTTAAGTTTTCTGTTCTGGGTTGGGGAACGATGGCTGGTACCTCTCCTAAAACCCCAATTCATCATGCAATGCCTAAACCAACATAACCATCGTAGTCCAGTGTTTGTGAAGCTGATTGGGCCCGTTGCCATTTCCCCCCGTCCTCCAGCGGCCTCCCAAAAAAAGTCATAAAAGTCATTATGTCATGCCCTGAAAGAGCTTCTTTTTTTACACATGAATCCCACGATGATGGTTTTTTAATGAACATGGTGATCACCTGAACCCTGTTTATATTGTCAGATGAGAAAAGTTTTTTGGACAGAGAGGTGTAACAGTGGTTTTTTATTTTAATTAGTGACCCTAATACCCCATATAAGTGATTGGTCCGTAGCTGTTAAAGGACGCACGCGTGTGTGCGTGGCGTGCGCTAGCTTTAATTAGGCCCATAAGTGAGATATGGCGCTAAAGGGAGGAAACTAGCTACAACAAAAAAAACATCAGCAGAAAGTGAAAAGTGAAGGGGGGTTTTGAATAATTAGAAAATTGTTTTTTACCAGCAAGAAATGAGAAAAGGAAAATTGCTAAATTTCGTACTCTGAGGTGGGGGTTTTTTCCCCACCGTTTTGAAGTAGGGTTTTTGTTTTTGTGTGTTTTAGGGACGGTAGGTGGAACAAATGTGGATTTGTTGGGGGGTTTTCCCAATTTTAGTTAGCCCTTGCCCCTTGCTGGGTTGCATATGACGTACCAAAAAAATGGTTTAAGTATGATTGCCCGTGGGCCACTTTGACTTAAAAATATTTCCATTGCTTGGTGTCCAAAAAAAAGCGAATGTTATCCTCCCCTTTTAAAAAAGTGGGTGCGCGGTAGTTGCTGTCGATTGTGGATTTGTCCCTGCACATGGTGTGAAAGGATCCCCATATTAAACCCAGAATACTGGTTTAAATAACAAATTGCTCCAAAAAATCCAATTAAAAGCCCTCCTTTTGGCTTAGCCCATTTAAACGGTGGGCAGATGAAGACGTTTTGGCATGTCTTGTTAAATTTAAAGAAGGGTGTGTGTTTTCATGGGGAAAAATGTTTGTTTTTTCCTCTGCTGGAAGAAGCAACCAAAAACTAACACTCTTTCAACACATACAACTCCCTTCATAATACTTTATGTAGATGGTCTGTAGAATCTTTTTTTGGATAACACAATAGGAACTAGTTTTTAATGGGCCGGTCATGTTAATTTAATGGACTGGTTAAACAGGGTTGTGGTATTGAATGGACTAACAAAACGTGTGAAGCGAATGACTTTTTTTTTCATCCTCCCCTTTTTTGTGCGATCTTTTTTAGTAAAAAGAGAAACAAGTGGCTGTTTTTCCTACGTGTTTTTTTTTTTTCAGTCCCATCTGTTTTTCCTTGCCAGAACCTCGTGTTTTCAACAGTTAAAAAACGTGGCTGTGTTTCAATCTTCTTAGCCACTGTTTTTTAGTCCCTTGTTCCCCCCCCAAAAAGCCCTTATTTTTGATTGGAAAAACTTCCCCAAGCCCCTTCCTCTTACTGCTTTTTTTTTTCCATTATCCCGATTTCTGTTTTTTATTTGTACACACCGCCACTCCCCTTTGTTTTCCCGTTCGGATTGACCCGGGTGTGTGGGTGCCACGGGCTAGTCCCCTGAGGCCCTAAAAGAGTTGTTGGGTTAGGGGAAAAAGCCTTAAGGCAGCCGAAGGCGTGGGAGGGGCTTTGTTTTAATTGTAAAACTCCGAAAGGGCATGTACCACCACTGACCCAGCCGATGCCAAGACACTCAGCACAAGCTGTTCATTTGTGTTTGCCTGAAACCGTGGCATAACCCTCCTTCCTACTGGAGCTTTGCCCAATATTGTTTTTTGTGTTTTTTTGCACTGAAATATTTCCCCCAAAACCCCTTTTTTTTTTCAATTTTTTTCCTCCCCCTCGGGGGCCTGCGGTTCGATGCTCCCGTCCCACTCCCGCCCCTGGGCCTACCTCAAGGGCCCCCCCTTGTCAGCAGCCAAGAGGAGCGTGTTCCCCCCCCTCAAAAATCGCTGTCTATGAATCTGTCCCACTCCTTCAGCCTTCTTCTGTTTACCATCTCCGTGGTCCTCCCTCGCCCCAGCGTGCCAGCGGCCCGGCCTTGTCCCCCCCCCCCCTGCCTGGTTCCCCCCCCCCCCCCCTGTTCCGGGTTTTCCTCTGTTTGTTTTTTTTCCTGGGTCCCCCTAACCACGGTCCCACCCGCCCCTCCCTCCCCCATGTGTCCCTGGGCGCGTAATGTCCCCAAAAAACTGGATAGACAAGGGCCACCCACTGAAAGAAAAAGTGTGGCAAAAATGAATAATGGTAATAAATAATGAAGAAAAGTGAGCTGGGAAAAAAAACAATGGGAAAAAACAAGTTAAGATTTGAGGTAGACATGAGGCAGAGATAATAGAGGAACATGCATGAAGGTTTTTTGTTCCCCCCCCCGGTCCTGTTTTTTTTTTTGGGTCTGTTTTTTGTTTTTACTTCTTGGTGTTGGTTGTGTGTGTTGTTGGAAGTTGTTTGAAATGCACCTGATCTTTTGCAAATAGCAATCAAACTTCCCTGTGCAGAAATTTTTTCAGTTTTTATTTTTTTTTAGCAAGTGTGCAGAAACTCCCATGGGGATGGCAAACAGGGGGGCGGCTGGAGAAATAAACATCTAACCCCTCCTTTTTTTTACAAAAAGGTGGGTCCTCAAAACATTTAAAATTATAATGGTAAAAAAAATTGCCTTATTTTTCCTATCCCAACGTGGGGGGTTCATAGTTTCCAATTAGGAATTTTTCAGTTTGGCAGGTTTTTTGGTGTTTTTGTTTTCCCTGGGTGATCTTTGCCCAGTCAGGGGCTGCGTGTGTGTGCGCCACAAGAGGCCCTGTTTTACACCTTGGTCAACTTCATGGTGGAACCCTGTCCCCCCCCCCTCCCCCGGAATTTGTAATCGCTGAAAATTAAAAAAATTTTTTTTTTTTAGCCACAATGGAAATTTGGAAACATTTTGAAGTCCCCAGCGTGCGCGCGGTGCGTGTTTATTTTTTAGCCAGTTTTTGGGGAGTGGAAAATGATTGTTTGTTTTGGGGTGGGGTTAAATTATGATGTTTTTTTAACTATAATTTTGTTCCTTCAAATGCGGTTCTGCCGAGCTTAAAGAACATTTTGCCCTTTTTTTTAACATTAAAAATATTTTTGGTTTGTGGGTGGTAAGAATCGAAATAAAAAACCATAAAAAATTAATTAATTAATTAGCCCAAAATTTGTACAGGGGTCCCCCACTAATTTATGCCAAGGGTAATTCCTGAACCAATCCCCCAATTAATTTGGTGTGTGTGGGTTAATTTACCAGCTGTAGAAACGGGGGGAGGAATTTTCTCTTTAAACATGAACTGTCGGGTTAAAGATTGGGGGACCCCCACCAACGTGATGAATTGTTTACCTGGGAAAAATGGTCAGAAACGAAACCCCTCATCAAAACCTTTAAAAAAAACAAATAAAACGGTGAAACTTTCGTTTTTTCCATTTATTGGGGCTTGACGAGAGTGCGTCGAAAAGACGTGTGAAGGTCCATCCAGAAAAGAAGCCCGTAACTAAAGCAATTTTTTTTTTTCAACGTGTGTTCAACTGTTTTTCTAAAACAAGCCAAAATTCTAGCTGAAAATCCCCATAGCCCTGGTGTGGTGAGAATGCATCCCTGCCCCCTCGACCACTGGGGACTGCTGTCCTCAACTAAATATACATTACCCACAGGCCGTCTCTCCAACCTGATCTGTTTCATAAACCCAGGCCCGGCGATCGTTTTTGGCCAATTCACCGTATTTTTCTTACAACTGTGGGTACAAGTATAAGCCTTTTCATTTCCTGGATGTTCCTTTAGTAAGTTCCAACCAGGGTTTTCCTCCAGAGGCCCCCCCAAGTCCTTTTAAGAAAGTGGGCCCTTTCCGCTTTTGTGCTGAGGGTGGCCCAGTAAGGATTGGTTGTGTGTGGCGTTGTTGTGTTTTCCCCCCCCCCCTGCATCTACATGCCACGTCTGTGGAATGAAGGCCCCCCTGGTCCGAAACAGAATCTGGGTGGTTTTTGTTAATCAAGGGCGGTGAGTAAAGGGGGGTATAACATAACAGGCCAAGCGGAGAAGTGCCTTGTTCCCCCCCCACTAGGGGCAGTCTGGGGTAAATGTCTGTCCCACCCCCCCCAGTCGGGTAAGAAGCCGTTTTGGCCCTTGGTTTGTTTTCGTTTTTAGCTGTGTGGGGTGGCAAACGAGTTTTTTGGGTGCTGTGGTCCTGAACTGTTTTTTTAGGTCACCCCCATTGTGTTGGAGAATCCAACATTGGCTCATTGCTATGGAACATACAATGGGGTTTTGGTCCTAGAGTTCCCCCCCCCCGTGGAGAGCGGATTGGCCTAATTGATCCCCCTCGGTCCTCTGTAGAAACGAACCACTCGGTGCCGGTGGCCCTCAAGGGGCCCGTTTTTTGGGGTTTGTTAACAATAGAAACCTGTGTGGGAGAGGTGATAGATCGATAGCTATTAGCTTCATGCATGGAAACACGGAAGGTCGGACAAGAGGATACGATGCTGCATTCCATTGTATTTCCAAGTCAGTGCTCCCAATTTCCAATTTAGATCTTCTAATCTGGACACCATGAGTGCCTGAAAGCCATGAAATGTAATGAGCATCTTAAGCAGTGGCAATTAGAGCTAGGCCTCTGGCTTAAGCCAGAGCTGTCACAATGCATTCAGAACCTGGGGAGAAACTCCACCTAAGTGATAATGCTAACGTCGACTAGTGTCCCTGTTCTAGTAGTTGGTAAAACATGGGCTAAGAGCCTTGTTTGGAAATACTAGATCTTGTCTGATCTTAAGCAAACCTACTATACATATTGTAGCACATCACAACAGCGTATTACTAAGCTAATAGTTTATGGCTTACAGGCTTGCAGTGATTATTGACTGCTACATGAGGGCTGTTTATTCTGGTGAACTTTGTCTGACCGGAAATTTAGTTTTGTATTATGATATATATGTATATGCACACTAAACTTTCTTTCCACAAAAAGGTCTCCACCTGCTTCCAAATGAACCCGGGTTCAGTTCACTCCTGGTGGGAACACATTTTTATGATGGTCTGCACCCAACAACGGAAATTCAACATCAGAGCACGTTTTTATCTTGTTCGAGCGGAACGTCATTGCTGTATGGTCTGCGTAATCTCCTGATTTAGCAGTTGATTCTTCACAGACACTTAAATCGTTCCTGTAGCACAAGCTGCTGCTTTTAATATGAGTTATAATGAAGCAGGGGATTTTGGTACTTACAGTACTTCAAGAACAGAATGATATTTCATATTGATATTCATATTTTGATATGCTGGACCAGGGATCTGCAACCGATTCATAATTAAGCCAGTCAATAATACAGATTAAAATGATTTATGGCTTACTTTATTACTCTGGCTGTAATATATCTAGACATGAAGCATTTCTGTAATGATGTAATATGATGGATAGGCTGGTAGATTTTGTCGTTACTATAGTATATATAGATGTTGTCACAAAACCCAAACTCTGCTGTGGACCAAACCAACCAGACGTGAAGACCCCTGGAGCCTAAGCGGCTGTTTAAAGGGTGTTTTTCGTATCTTAATTTTTGGGAATATCATAAGATATTTCATAAAAAAAACAATACAGGTTGGCACAAAGCATTTTTAACAATACTTGTTGCATGAGGGCTCTAAGTGACCACTTACAACAAGAGACAGCCCTGGCAGTTGCACTTTTTTATTTGCAGGTTGTATTTTCAAACTACTCTAAGACTTCGAAGTACAATTGAAAACAATGTGAGTGTGTGAGTTGGAAGCGCAAATTCATGCGCAGGACAAGCTACAATACTTCCATTTAGTGTTTTTCAAGCTTGGGTACAGCTTAATTCAGCTCATCCAGTGAGTGGAGAAAAGACAGTAGGTCAATAAAACAGGTGGGCTATATACTGAAAATAGAACCTTTTATTATATACCTTTTATTATATTATTATATACCTTTTATGATATTTGCCCATATGTTTTTTCCATGTCGAATAAGTTAAGAAAGGCACAACTAACATTGCCATATTTAGCATGCTACGCTACACTAAACACTGTTCAAACTGACTAATTGAGCTCTCTCTTTAATCAAACATCCAGCTGGAAAGTGTGCAGTGGAAAGTACTGATGGTGTTCACAATGTGCTCAGAAAAACATACTGCAATATCATTTATCATGATAATGAGACTTGTTGTCAGATCGCCCAGCCTATGGCTTCTCAAGCCTGGTTTATGGCCACACAGAGACATTCATCAACACAGGATAAGGTTGCATTTTCCTTTTTGCTCTTATTTCACCCCTCGGCACAGCTACAGCCACTTCTCACTGATACAGCACTGACACAGCTAGGCTGTTATGTCATCGGGCTTCAGTGAAGACAAGGTCGAACAGAATGGCACTGATTGTGTGTATGTTTGTGTGTGTGTGTGTGTGTGTGTGTGTGTGTGTGTGTGAGTGTTAATCAGAATGTGAATGAGAGTGGTATTCCCAGTAAAAGTCCCAGTAGGGCTCCAGTCACATGTTTATGTGTGTGTATGTGTTCTGTGCAGGATCTGTGTGGGCATCACTCGTGCGATACGCTGGGCATGGCCGACGTGGGCACCGTGTGCTCTCCAGAGAGGAGCTGCGCTGTCATCGAGGACGACGGCCTGCATGCTGCCTTCACCGTTGCACATGAGATCGGTAAACACAGTAATCATTTACACTGGGTTCGATAATAACAAGAACTGTGTAGGTCAATGGGAATGACCCTGAGAAATTTTGGGTTAAATGTGGGTGGGAACAATGCCTCATCAAGGCAAATACTTTCTACTATGCCAACACTCTGCAACAGGCCTGCTGTAGAGCGTACAGTAAGATGGGATTGCTGCAAAGCAAGAAACAGCTCTGTAAGCTTACAATAGCATAGCATCTAGCTAACTACTTTTTGCTTGCTATCATTTGTACTCTAGAACATGAAAAAATAGGATGAGATTTTTGAAAATTTGCTACTATTGTCCCCAGACATGCTTTCTCTGAGATTATGTTCGGTCCCTTAAGGCTAGGACCCAATTTCCCAACGCCATCTTACCTGGTAGAGATGACCAACTAATGAGCTACTGAATAAGTCCATCCTGGGTTAAAGCAAGGGCAGGGTTACCTTAGGACAGGTTGGAAACCACAGAGGTAGCTCAAAGCAGGAACAGGGTTAGACTGTGGCTCTGTTGGAGTGGAACTGGAGAACCTTGTGGTAGTCTGGAATGAAAGTGCAGAGGAAAAGAACGATCTGCAGAACAGCCATGACGAGATCATGCTTGCAATCTGGCTTTCTTATTCTGTTTTCATATCACTGTAATTGGTTTGACAAGGGGCGGGAGAAAGATGCGTTACATACAACTGTGCTGTTAATGGTGGTAAATCTTGCCTCATTTCATTACCTCTTATTGTTCTGAACATAAAGATTCTACCCTCTGGGCCTCCAATGAAGAGCTTTATGAGCTGTATCACAAAATCTTGGCAATAAGATTCTTTCTAAGTTTTATTGGAATTGTTTTACATCAGGGGAGATGCAAACATAATATGGCCTCCATATGTCCCCTGATATATTGCCAGTGGTGTAATTTATGTGTCCTAGAAAGCATAGGCAAGGGAATACTCTTGTCTTCAAACTCATGGATTACTCTCAGTTTAGACAAAGAAAAACACTTCTCTAATGTGGTTTGTTCTCAGGGCACCTTTTAGGACTGTCCCACGATGACTCCAAGTTCTGCGAGGAAAGGTTTGGCTCCACAGAGGACAAGAGGCTTATGTCATCCATCCTGACGTCCATTGACGCCTCCAAGCCCTGGAGCCGCTGTACCTCGGCCACTATCACCGACTTCTTTGACGATGGAAACGGTGTGGATCTTTTCACCTTTTTGTGTCTATTTTTATGTATAACATTATGTCATACTCAGAACTGTCACAACAAGGGTTGTGATATCTAATATAGCCATAATACAGACATCCCAATTTCATCACACAGAGGAATTTGTCTTCTGCATTTAACTCTGAAGGGAAACACCCATACACATGCGCACACACACACACACAAACACACACACACACACACACACACACACACACACACACACTAGTGAACACACTAAAGGGCAGTGAGCAAATTTGCCCAGAGCAGTGGGCAGCCCTATCCACAGTGCCGGGGAGCAGTTGGGTGTTAGCTGCTTTGCTCAGGGGCACTTCAATCATCTCTATTGGTTCAGGGAAGAAAACCTGGCAACCCACCGGTCACAAGGCGGGTTCCCTAACCTCCATCCCACCTAATTTCTATGAAATACTGATAATTGTAAAATAGTGGGAAATCAGAAAAAATCAAAGCAGTGCTGTTTAACATATTCTGAGGCACTAAGTACTTTGGACGTCTGGTTCCTATGACATCTTTAGTGAACACTTTTGACCTGACCAGCTTAACTACAACGAAGCATTACACATTCTGAAAGACACTGTTGAAAAAGTGGTTGATTAGCTTGTTAGAATGCAGTGAGGTTTGAGGCACATGTGAGATAATTTAGTAGGGCATGACGTTTGCGTAATAGGATGCATAGTATTCATGACAGCCATAATCGTACCTTCTTTATTGTAATTGTACTTGTAGCTCCAGTGTAAAGTAAAGAGTTCTGACTCTATACTTTATTATGCGGAAGGGGAAATTTGAGTTTACACCATTTTTTGCCCCACATATAATCATATTTAGTGTCTATGGTTTGCTTTTTAGCAAAGCAAGTGATGGAAGCTTATACTGCACCAGTTATCGTCTTGCAAACTGTATCCTTAAATCAAAATATTGCCACAAATTGCAGCAAAACTTTATATCACTTGCAGATATGGTTTCTGAAACTGACTGATTTTTATAAAAATAGACTAAAAAATAAAGAATATTCAAGATTCAAGATTCAGGATACCCACTATACTGTTTAAAGCCACACCACATACATTTGTGCATTTTTACAGATAGCACTACATGATAATGTGTCAGTTGCCACAGACTCATGCAGTTTGAAGCTAATCTGTAATGATTTAGACATGGAGGCCATGCGCTTCCACTTTTTCAACCTTAGCATCATAGCTTCAGTACAAAACCAAAGAAGCAAACCTTGGACACCAAATATGTCTTGGCTGATCTATTACATTGGGCTGAAATCGGGTTTAAGCACTTTAAGAGAGTGAAAACATGCAAATGTCAACACTCTCACAACAGCCCATAAACCCTTGTATTCTTTAAATGTTTGGCCGCACACTTTGAGCACTTGGCACTTTAGCTGACAACAATTTTATTCTTATTTGTTCTATTATACACAAAGCACACATAGCAGCATCCAAGTTTAATAAACCAAGGCTTGTTGGTCTCTCTACAAATACTTCATGCCTGTGGTGATCAGAACTTATATGGTAATTGGAATGACTTCATCTGTCTGAGGAATCCAAATCTGATTAGCACTAACAAGCTAGCACTTCATTGCATTAATTTCCCATTCTTTCTCTTTTCCCTGTATAGCTGAGTGTTTGCTGGATATGCCACGCCAGACTATCCTGGGCCCTGAGGAGCTACCAGGCCAGAGCTATGATGCAGTGCGCCAGTGCCGACTAGCTTTCGGGCCAGAGTACACGGTGTGCCCAGGCATGGATGTGTGCGCCCGTCTTTGGTGTGCGGTGATCAGGAAGGGCCAGATGGTGTGCCTGACCAAGAAGCTGCCAGCCGTGGAAGGCACACCATGTGGCAAGGGCAGGATATGCCTACAAGGAAAGTGTGTGGACAAGACACGCAAGAGGCACTATTCGGTGAGTTTGGTGAGGAAGTGTGCAGGGTGTTGGGGAAGATGGTCTGAGTAGCATAGGGACGAAGAGACACACATTTCTTGCATCTGTAGGCACTCAACATACATGTATAGAATCCTAGGTCCTATAAAGAATATACCAGTGTCCAACAAATGACCCGTGTTTTTGCACAAACTCTCTTCTTTTGTTGGGTAATGTTTGGTAAGACTTTGACAAACAGTACACTCACCAATCACAAGGTTCAAATGGTTTGTTCCGCCACACAGCTCATAAAATCGATGTACTCCCCCATGCACTCTCTCTGTTTATGTCCGAGAAACTTTGTGAGTCAAAGCTAACAACCAGGCAAAAGCTAACTTTGCAAACATAACTGTGCTATTATGCTAGCTCCTCTGTCTTTCAGACTGTCTGACATCATTGCGTCTACTCAACACAACATGAACCTTTAACTTATTTTATATCAACCCCACTTTTGTGTTTGGTTTATCATCATAGCAGGCTGGGTTTGAGTTGAGGGATGTCAATCAAGCATGCTTATCAGAACATTAGGAGCGTGTCCAGACAGTTCTGAGAAAGGTTTGGTAAGTAGCTTTTAGGTGGTGTTTTAATATTAGCAGGTCAATTAATGCTCAGTGAAACCACCACAGCATGTACACCATGAATGCAGTCAAAACAGATAGAGAGCATGCATGAAATATATGATAATGGGTGAGAAAGATTGACAAGGGCTTTGAATGAGACCTGCAAGAGACACTTAATAGAGCCGGAAAGCGAGGAATGGTACGAAACTGAAAGATGGATAGATGTACTAGTGACAGAAAATAGCAGCTAGCGTCAGTGCGTAAAAGAGGCCTGCTGAAAGAGAAAGTGGTTGGTAGTAGAAGAGAACGATAGGTGTTTCGTAGTGTTGAGAGGCTAGGAATGATGTACTACTCTCACAGAGCGGGACAGCACTACAGAGAGAGCAGGAGATGGATAGATGTGTTAAAAGCGCATGGAAAGGCTCTCCAGGAGGCACTGTTTGGATAGAGAGGTAACGAGAGGGAACTTGGGATGGAATGCGAAAGAGAGGAACAGTGAGGGAGGGAAAGTGAAGCAGCCGTGTCGAAAGGAAGTAAAAAGAGCACCTAGGAGAGGCGTTGTGTGGTGAAAGACAGAGAGGAATTCGGCATAAGGAGAGGTGGGAGAGGGTTAGGAAAAGAAAAAAGTAATAGAACAGGTGAAATGAGGCATGAAGGTGTGTGGGCCTTACTCTCATGAGAATGAGGCTTATATGGGAAACAGGAAAGGAAGAAAGGAGAGGGACGTGATAGGTGGAAAGACGCAAATAGATGTTTCAACATGTGGATGAGACCCACATAATGCAAGAAAAAGAAAAGGATGAAGAACATTATATAATTATGGGAGAAGGGGAGGGGACAAACTGTCTACCCAGAAAGTCCAGTCATGATCTCTGGGATGTCTTGGCATGGATAACTTCATTGCCAGGGATTTAACTCTCTTGATGACAACTCTTAGACCAGTGGTCTTCGAATTCAGACCTCGAATTCAGTTCCTGATTCTAGATTTTGTAATCACTGGTAGGTATGATTCTTATGAAGAGTAAAGTTTACCAGTGATTACGAAATCCAGGAAATAACTGGATTAAAGGTTTGTATTTAAAGCAGTGGCTTAGACGTTTGTGCCGAGAGAAACTTTTTTTATTTGGCAACTTACTTGACAAGTCAGCCCATCCTTAAAAGCAGTGTTCTTCAACCCACTCCCTAGAGCCCAACAGATGGTCCAATTGTTATATGCTGTGTTATAGTCCCCAGTGGACCAGTACCAGACATTCATTGTTCTTGGTTCAGGAAAGTTGGAAGCCTGGATAGGCCAATCTCATCAGAGCTCATCAGTTATGTTTTTAAGTTATAAAGGTTTTTTGTCTTTCAAATGAGCAAGAATTGGCACTCCTCTTTTAAGTAATGGTCACCTTAATGACCATGAGAGTGACCTCCTGAAGTTTGTCTTCCTCTGTTAAACCTGGCCCAACTAGTCAATCTGTTCAGAAGACCATGATCTTCTGGATCAAGTGTATTAGGTCAGTGTTTTAGCTGAGCTCTGCAGGAAGGTAAATTATTAGGAGGGTTTGTGGCCACTGCACCAACGCAATGGTTTGTAATAGTGATGGATGTTGGAATGGTTTGGTGGACAAAACAAATTGACACAATTTTCTACTGTATCAGTCAGCCGAGAAATGTTTGGTGTCCAGATTTTTCTTATTTAGATTGGCACTGGCGCAACGAAGCTTAATGTTAACAAAACACTAGAAGCCCATATTCACCCAGACCTTTTTTATAAATACATGCCCAAAGCCTGCTCAAACTTTCAGACTTGTTGATATGGCTTAGGACATGGTATGACTTAATGTAAACTAAAAAAGTGAACACAGTCATTTTAGACTCTACAAAGTACGTTAGTGATTTTGTTGTTGTTGTTGTTGTTGTTATTGTTGTTGTTTCTTTTAATAAATCACTGCATATGCAAAACTTTTCAACTACAAAGAAAGAAACATCAGAAATCACAGCATGGCATTCGTGACTATTGACTCCTAGTGTTTGTTAGCAACGTTAGCCTTGTAGCTTCAGTACTAAACATAAAAAGCTAAATATGCCTTGGCTGACTGGCTACATCTACAGTGAGGGGTAAACAGTATAAATTAGATTTGTCGTCAAACCATTTCCCCAAAGACTAAGTGGGGAAAATGACTTAGACAGGAACCAGAGACAGGAGACTAGACAGTAGAGGTGTACGAAAATATCAGTACACATGAGTATCGCGATATAATGTTTTGTGATAATTTATTAATTCTGCGTTTAAACACCTGACCACTAGAAGGCTGTGTGTTGTTGTCTATCTTCACCCATTAGACTCTTCCATTTCAGTGTAAACAGGTAGTGTAGGGTAACGTTAGCATTAGCAAACCTAGCTGACTAGTTAACGTTTTTTTACTATGACAGTTTTCCTAAAAGATGGCCCGGTGATGCTCTGGGTAGTGCCGTCATCTCACAGCAAGTCCTGTGTATGATTCCCGGTCCGGATATTCAAATCCTTTCTGTGTGGACCTTCTGTTCTCCCTGTGTCTGTGTGGGTTTCCCCCAGGTGCTAGTTTTCTGCCACAGTCCAAAACATCCCCCAGAAGAATAAAGCGGTTCAGATTCTGAGTGAAGGTTTAAAAAGTGGCACTATATCACCTTGCTACAGTACCATAATGGGTTCTGCCCGATGCACGGTACTACTGGACTGGGTTAAAAGAAGATCACACCTTGGTGAGAGGTCCAAGACTGAACCCCTTTAAACTACTAGTATCGATTTTTTTTCCAGTGTTGTCTGTGGGTTATTGTGTGCATAGCCCTGTAGAAACACAGCCGTAAGACATGGCCCTTGCCTGAGGTGACCAGATTAATATCAAGCGTATTTACCTTAGGAAGCTTGGGCTTGGGGAATTTCCCTTACTGTGTCTTCTCTCCTTCTTCAGGCTGCACAAGTATTTGTGTCTGTGTCTGCCAGGCCGTTAAGTGTTGTGGAGGACTCGTTTTCTTTTCATGGGACAATGTTCCCTTTGAGAGTATTTCTGTGCATGTTTGTTTGCTCCATGGAACTGGGAAAGGTGGCTCTGGTGTCGTCCCTCTACGTACACTCATGTCCTCCTCTCCGTTCC
Organism: Prochilodus magdalenae; assembly: GCA_024036415.1. Lineage (NCBI taxonomy): Eukaryota > Metazoa > Chordata > Actinopteri > Characiformes > Prochilodontidae > Prochilodus > Prochilodus magdalenae. The sequence continues at coordinate 30,539 of JAMWET010002586.1, forward strand.
TCTGGTGAACCCGTCTTCCGTGGCATTGCTTTTACAGGACGTCCAACGTAAAGGGCCCTAACAGTGCATAGTTGCTCACTCAAGACAGGTCTCCAGCTGTTTTTGGCTGATGGCTTGTTTATTGCGAATGGGAATGGGTGTGCACACACCCTTACATAAAACATCTCTCTGAGACTCTTGCAGCTTACTATTCATACAAGCGAATTCTTTCAACATTAAATAACGTCAAGAAGAATGCGCTTCCTCAAGGACTGTAGATCCCAGGTGGGCCCGGAGTCCCTCACAGCGCTGGGTGTTTTGTTTTGTTTTGGTCGTCTTGATGCTAGAGGCAAACATGCATACTTTTGACTTTGCAGTACAATTGCATTACCTGTTTCCATTACCTTGTAAATAACACGCTCCATCCTCTAAGGGCAAATTCTTTCTGCCGTCATTCAGCCAAATTCTTGACACAGTTTGTTCTTGCTCTGGTTTCCTGATGCAGTTTGCTGTAAAATGCACTCAGCAGCACGATTTCAAATATGATTTAATGGAACTTAAATGTGAGGAAGCATAATGTGCTCTCTCCACCTCTAGCTCTAGCTTTCCCCTCAGTGACCTTCTGTTTGTGTCTACTCTCAGGCCTCTAACCACGGTAGCTGGAGTTCCTGGGGGCCGTGGGGTGCATGCTCACGGACATGCGGAGGCGGAGTCCAGTTCGCCCACCGTCTGTGCAACAACCCTCCTCCTCGCAACAACGGGCGCTACTGCACAGGAAAGAGAGCCATCTACAGGTCCTGTAACGTCACTCCCTGCGCTGTGCAAAGTGAGTGCCCCCGAGACAAATGCAGACATATACACAAGACATGTACAACATAGATATTCAGAGGACTTATTCAAGAATGCACCAATCACTTTATTATAAAATGTCTCTAATATCTTTAAACACATTTTAACGCAGTTCATGGTACGGGTGCCCAGTGCCTTTAATGTTGGCTTCGGCCCAAATGACATATTGGGGGCTCATTTATCAACTATATATCAGATATACTGTATTATTGGTACAGGATGAAAATAATTATGTAACCAAAGTATGTCAAACTAAATACACGCCTAATCTTTAGCATAAGAAAAACGCACCATGTTAACTCTTTACCCTTCTACATAAACATATCATGGCTGCATTATAACAGTGTTAGGTTACCATGGCTGGTAATTGTCAAGATAGATGCCATAATGTCATAACAGTTAACTAGAGTACACAGTAAACATTACAATGTGACGTAAGCTGTCATGACATCATGGTCCACCACCCAAAACTGTCCAGCCAAGAGTGGTTATGTGGTCAGACGCTGACCAATGATGAGGGATTCGAAGATAGCTAACACAAACATTGTGTATGGCAACGGATAATTAGTGCAGCCTTAGATCCACAACCTGTAAACTGGCAAAATAGTGATTAATTACAATTAATCACATTTTAATTATTAATTTTGATTAACCACAATAATTAGTGAATCGGTGATCAAAATAAGTTTCAACAACTTCTTTAAACTTGGGTTAACTTGAATATAAGCTTTGTCCACAGAAAGAGCACGGTTTCCAATTTTCATCAGTCCTGTCCAGTAAGAACAGCAGTGGCTACATTAACTATAATTAATCTGATAATAGTCGTGCTATTCATTTATGGTGTTTGACTCCACTAGATTATACCACTCCTTATAATACTACTACTATTGCAAATATTACAATTACTGAAAATTTTATTTCATTCATAATCATGCTTATCATGCTGGGACATAGGGGCTGCTGGAGCCTATCCCAGCCCTCATTGGCTGGAAGCAAGAAGCACCCTGAACAGGCCACCAATCCATCACAGGAAAGGCACATAGACATACACATTCGTATACACACTTTGGGGCAATGTAGCATCTCCAGTTCACCTGTCCGCATGTCTTTGGACTGTGTGGAGGAAACCCACACAGACACAAGGAGACCATTCAGACTCCATAAAGAATCAAACCCATGCCAAATAATCATAACCTTGTGTTGCTTTGTGTCCGTTAGGTAAGACTTTCAGACAAGAGCAGTGTGAGGTGAGGAACGGGGATCAGACTGACCCTAAAGGAGTGAAGACCTTTGTAGAGTGGGTGCCCAAGTACGCTGGTATACTGCCAAAGGACATGTGCAAGCTGACCTGTAGGGCCAAGGGCACAGGCTACTACGTAGTGTTCTCCCAGAGGGTATGTTCAGTGCAGTTATTTGCATACACATTTTGCACATCTCAGAGAACAATAATGTCTGGCATGATGTCTTAACCATAATTGATGTTCTGGCTTAGAAGTAACACCATTGGTATTGGGGGCATTCAATTACTAACCAGGTTTTAAACAAAATGCTTGTCAAGTCCTGTTACCTTGGAAAGCAGGAAGAAGAACTGAGCTAATGACCAGGACTGTGCCAAAAGGAACTGTTCAGCATCTGGCAGAGTTGCCTGCCATACACAGTGAAAAAAGAATGACTCTTTGTTTTTCCTCAGGTGATAGATGGAACTGAATGTAGGCCTTACAGCAGCTCAGTGTGCGTGAAAGGGAAGTGTGTGCGCACCGGCTGTGATGGAATCATAGGCTCCAAGCTGCAGTATGACAAGTGCGGCATCTGTGGTGGCGACAGCACCAGCTGTATAAAAGTGGCTGGCAACTTCACGAAGAAGAGGTAGGAGAGTGCTCGTATTCACTGCAACTGCTGGATGCTTGTAATTTTCAAATGTAGTATCAAATACTATCTCAAATATTTGAGCGTTCTTGCGCAGCAGCAAAAAAATAGTACTTATTTCAGGTTTTTGAGAAAAGCATATCTGTTAAGCAAGCATTTGCATAGAAAGGAATAATACCACAAATTCCTATTCTGAGGAATTACATCCAACTGCCAACCCACAACAGGTTTTAACTTGATAAGCGGTGCAGCAAAGCAGAGGAAACAGCATCTTATTAGCTATTCATAACTTTCCTGGTTGAGTCTTGTCAGCGACTGACTGAGTGACCATAGTTCTATATGGCTGCGCTGCTGTCATTGCTTTCTCCCAGAGCACGCTCAACTCCTAGCTCACTGTGTACTGTACTGTGGTGTGTGCAATAGTGTGGTTGCATAAAAGTGATAGACTGTAATTTATTATATCTTTTATATATAAGTAAAAAAAATAGTTTATTTGTATCCCTATATTCTACTACACTATATAGTATATCAGGCCCCCTACACAATCCACACCATAGCTATAACCTAACTTACAATGCATAAAGGAGGTGTAAAAATGTGGACCAGAAAACCATTTTGAAGACCCCTGCAGTGGATATCCTGAAGCTAACCCTGGAGTACCACTAACCAGCAGAGTTTGGAGTTTTGGAGTTTGGAGTGCTTCAGTATTTATGAATGGATTATGTCAGTGTTCTGATGCTGCTACAACATGCAAACAAATGTAAATGGTGTTGTAGTGACATAAGGAGCTCTGTAATAAAGTGATTGACATTCGTTCAAGGTATAACACTGTTATGAACCATCGCAAAGCATGAGGTCTAATTAAGAACACCATCTGTCAGCTCAATGAAAGATTTTGATACTCTCAAAGTGATGACTTTTAGTTATTGCTTTAGTCTAAGGGCATCTTTCATAGAACTGATTCATGGCATTCTTAATTCAGTGTCTGCCTCATAAGTTACATAACTTGAGGATGGTACAAATATTATAATGTAATAATGGAACAACATAAATACATGGAACAGGTATTCCATCACTTTACTTTAGGAGCTCTTATATTAATACAACGGCAATTACTGTATGAATGACATTCTTAATTCTTAAATATTTGAGTCAATGGTTATGCATATGTTCTACAGTCTCGCTGTTGGTAGCCTTCAAAAAGTGTTTCTAAAATGTGCAGGACAGAAGGGGACCAGTGACTAAAGTTGAGACCTACTGTAACCTGTTGTCAGGTGTGTTGAGGCTGGAATTGACTAGGATGCTAACCAAACCTTGTCTCTTCCTCTGTCCCCACCTGCAGTAAGGGCTACACTGATGTTGTGAAAATCCCAGAGGGTTCAACTCACATCAAAGTTCGTCAGTACAAGCCAAAAGGCCAGACTCGCTTCACAGCCTACCTGGCCCTCCGTCGACCCGGAGGAGATTACCTCCTCAACGGCAAATTCATGATCTCCACCTCAGAGACCGTCATCCCCCTGAACGGCACTATGTTCAATTACAGTGGCTGGAGCCAGCATGATGAGGCCCTTCACAGCATGGGGCCTGGGGCTCTTCGAGAGAACCTGGTGGTCCAGATCCTAGCAACAGATGCGAAAAAGCCACTAGACATACGTTACAGCTTCTTCATGCCACACAAGACACCTCTCCCACCTCGGACCTCACAGCTATCTGCCACAGCTGCAGCTCTGACCTCAGATGAGGTGCTGACCATGACCACAGAGATACCCTCTATGACCGAATTTGCATCAACGACCCCACCAGGACCTAGGTGGGTGACAGGGTCTTGGATGACTTGCTCCAGGACTTGTGACACAGGCTGGCAGAGTCGTACAGTTCAGTGCAAGGACCCTCAGGGTAAGCTGAGCAAGAGTTGCCCTCTGGGAGCTAGACCTTCAGCCTTCAAACACTGCCTTGTTAAAAAATGCTGAAGAACCTTCAAAGAAAACAGACTTCGGAAAGCTTGCTTCTAAGGACACTTGCCTCTTCTTCCATTTCCGCAGTGGATGGTCGCAAGAGGAGACGGACAGCTTGAAGCACGTTGAATCTTTTGGAGTGAGAACCGTAGAGGGTTCTTTTGCAGTTGTGATTGTTCTGATGCTGTTTCATGCCCTAGAATGTCACTGTGGAACTTGTATTCTGACTATGACTTCGGACAAGGAGTGCCGGTCCTGGCCTCTAATGCAAAACAGTGACTTCATCTGCAGTCTGGATTCACTGACGAGTAGCCACTCCTCTCCTAAAGACCCCATCTCCTTGTCCAGCCACTCCCCTTTGGGGTTCAGTGTATGTCAATCGCCAAATCAGATTTGAACTGCAATCCAGCAACGACTACAGAAATGAAACTTTGGGTTCACATAGAGGACTGCAAGTCAATAGAGCTATTCCCACACAGTGGGGCTGTAGTAAGACTACTCTGGCTTTGGAGTTTGACATCTGTTACAATGGTGTAAAGCTTCTAGAAATGGAACCTTGCAAATACTGTATGTCCATTGGAGTGTATTCGTGACCAATACCAGTTGCTATTTTCTTATGTTTATTTCCAGCACATTCCCAAAAACAGCTCGGTGGACTTTACTTTCAAACTGAAAAACCATAAGGGCACATTTTCACATTTCACTGTGAGATCTGTTGCCATCCATGTGTTTATGGCTCCTTTTGTTTATATGTGCCCTGGATTCCTGCACACGAAGAGGGATAACTCGGACCATACCTCCCGTCCCCTGCTTTCCCCACTCAGTCTTTGCCATGTTGAATTCGAAACACTGGTTAAAGGAACTCTCCAGAGTTTTTTTGTTTTAATCTTTGTCTGTAATGTACTGTCAAAAGTCAGAGACCATCATTCATTTATTTACTTTCCAGTTAAAACACCCATTTAGTACAAATGAACACTTTTTTAGCATCTGCAAAAAGCAGGAAACAATAGATAGAAGCGTCAATAACTAAACATAATTTAGCATTTTGCAGTATTCAGTGTCTTAGTCCTTTTCCCATTTCAAAGTGCAAAATATACTGGTCTCTGAAAATACAACTATTGACTTGCTATCAGACACACACGTTCATGGAAAGGTCATTTTTAGCCAGTGTTCCTGACTAACTAGAGATGCTGCACTGTTCTTCCTCAGGGTGGAGCTGTAGCAAAGTGGTATACCTAGTAGATCCTTCATTATCTAGTATCTGTAACTATACCCAGAATACCTCTGAAACTTTACAACATTTGTAAATCTGAAAACTTTCCCAATTTTCCAGAAGGAAGGATAGAACTGTTATTTATCTCCCCAACCAAACACCAAAGAGGAGATGTGTAAGATCTCAGGTAATGTGTGGAAGATGCATTACTAAACTAGAAAAGAGCATTTCCAGAAGAAGAACTGTTAAACCAAACACTTTAAAAACACTGTGTAATTCATTCTTTCAGAGACAGCACTTATTTTCCAAAATGAGGGTATATTATTGAAGAAATGGTGTTGGTGGAGTTCCTAGAAGTTCCTTCATAATGGCCATATATACCAAATAAAAGGCTGCTTGCTCTAGTCTTCGGAATTTCATAGGAATAGCTTTACTATGTATTGCAGTCTTAACATACATTTTCAGGTCTCAGGTCCCTGTGGTTCTAGATAATGGATTTGTATGCTCTTTTTCTAAGTATGGGAAATTAGTCAAAAGTATTGTCCATGTTAACTGACAGTATGATACAAACATAGTGGATAGAGAGTAGATAACAAAAAGTCTGGAATATTCCTTTAATGCACCCATCCCAAATTAACATGCCTAGAGGCAGCAATATGATACTCATGCTGACCAGACACATTAAACAAGCACATAAAACATAAACACAACTCTGTCTGTTGTAAGGTTGAGGTAGATTGACTTTTAAAACAATGTAGCGCATCACAGAATATAACTTCAGAAATTCTTTCAAATTTGGCCCAACTGAGTTCCAACTGTTAAAATTTAACTAATTAATTTAGTAACAACTTGAATTTGCTATGCATTACATTGTATTGAAACTCCATCAGCTTCAACCCTGAAGAGCTCATCTTTCATTTATCCAGTACTGTCTGACTCTCAACATGGGACAAAAAACCCTTTGCTGAACGACAGAAAACACAGCACTGAAATGATAATTTATTGTTTGTACAACTGGTATGTGAAAAAAAAATATGTGATGAATTTATTTATTGTTATGGTCATTTTTTGTATCATAATTCCTTTTGTAACTAGGAACATGAATATAACTGAGCAGAATATCTCTTTTTATTTCCTTTCTTTCAAGTCATCCTCAGAATATGCATATACAGTATATATGGCGCACCTTAAAATCAGTCATCTTGCATGTTTAAGGTGGAAGTAACTTCAGACTCCTGCAGATGGCATTGAATGAGCATGATGGGGCTATAAATACCTGCAGGGTGGGTGACAGGATTCATAGACTGAGAACAGGTGCTACAGTGCAGTGAACATTTTGTTGGATGTGTGGAAAATGGGTCCAAAGCAGAGGTTAATGATGGGCTAAAAGCAGTGATTGCATTAGGGCATGCCAAAGACCATGGTGTGAAGGAAGTAGCTGAATTTGCAGAGGCGTACAGTCATGCGGGTCTATCAGCAGCGGCTAAAATCCCAGTCTACAGGAAATTCCCCTTAGAATTGTGCCAGGGACGCCTCCACCAAATCTGGCCCAACTGTGCAATTCTTTAATGTTCGAGTGGCTGAACACTGATGTTGCCTATATCCAGAAACTTGTCCAGTTCATTTCAAATCAAAACACAGCTGTTATTCGTGTTTGTGCAGATGTTACATGCTATCAGATAGGTGATTTTATTTTGTCTGGTGAGCCTCGATATCACATAAATCATATTATTTGTGTAATATCACAGAAGTCATTTAGAGTGGTCCGTTAAAGGACAAAAGGACAAAAACCCTTAGCTTGCGTTTAATGGGGTAGAAGCCGTCCCCGTTTCACCTTTACAGACATTGTGATGCTTAAAGAATTTGCTGGTATTACCTTGGATCCATTCTTCCCTTTACCAGTGAAATGTTCCCAATGCCACTGGCTGCAACACAAGCCCAATGCATATGATTAACATACCTGCTCATTGCAGCCAAAAAGTTCTATTTTAATGTCTTCAGGCATGTTTAGATGTTCTTGGCCTCTGACACTGACCTTTGTGGTGAAGATGCAGGAAAGTTTTCTTCTGCTCATTTTTCCATGAAGGTCATATTTTCACAGGTGTTGCTACACAGTAGAACAGGGCATCACCTCTCCAGAGTCTCCTGCAGTCAAACCAGGGTTTGTTTCGCCTTTGTGTCTTGGTCTTCCAGCCGCTCAACTTCAATTCAGTTGTTCAATCATTAATTGACATTTTTAATGACATTATGAACTGAGGAAACTGCTTCTTCTTATAGCCTTCTCCTGTTATATAAACATGAATTATTTTCATAGAGCTGGGAAATTATTTCCATGGAGCTTTCACCCAGTCAGATCCGGGATAGGCTCCAGCACCCCCCACAAACCAGGAGAAGTGGTTTAGATGATGAGCGAGTGAGTGTTAGGCTGGAGGTGTACTCGGAAACGTCTCCATTTTAAACTGTAAATTTAAAAGCCCAACAAAAAGTTGTAAGAAAGATCTGGCAGCAAAGCAAACAAGTAGAAATCCCACTTTGTGCTTGTTTTGGCCTTTACAGGGGGCTGCTGCTGCTGCCTACTAACCGCTTCTACCACTAGCTCATCTGGTTTTAGAGACTAGTGCTGCTAAAACTCAGACAGCAAGTGTCAAGAGTGTCTACAACTCCACAAGCATCTTTACAAGACATGCAGTAACCCAGGGATTAAAAGCAGGGGCCAGGTGGGCGCTGAATCGGGTGATATTAGGACTGAAGGGTCCATTGTTTTTTTTATATTGCAGCCTAATCGGAAAGAGTAGTCATTTCAGTTATAGCCTGTATTATGAAAATTGTTTTCTTAAGCTTGAAAACACTGAGCTTTTGTGATTCGCCTGTAAATTAATTAGGTCAAGCAAAATCAACCAACACCAATGCAGTCGTTGACACCATGATGATATTTTTTTGATAACATGATAAATTAACTGGCATATATATACATCGTTGCAGTATTGGTTGAAAAATTTGTGTTTAGCTCTGGTAGGCTGTTATTTGTATAGACATAAAATTCTATGTCTCTCCGGAACTGGAGCTAGGCCAGGGGTGTGTTATTTAGAGTCTGTTTGGTCAAAGCCACAGGTGTTTTTTTCTGTAGCTACAAGAAAATATATTTCCTATGATTAAGAATAATATATATATATATATATACAGGTTCACAGGGCAAACAAATGACCTTGTGTGTTTAAGGCGCTAGACTCTTGTCCATCCGAATCACAGCTGGTATTCATGCTTATGGAGGCATTAAAAGCCATTTAGGTATGTTTCACAGTTTCTGTTTGATGCTCTTTAAATATTAAGTGAAAATCCCCTTATTCTCTTCTTGCAAATCACAAAAGTTACATTTTTTTATTAAATATAAGCCACATTTACCACACTCAGTTCCACAGAGAATCTTTACTTTTGGACCAAGACTATAATCATATACCCTTCTTTATCATGTATATCAGACATGCTAAAACAACCAAAGTACAACAAACCACCTATTCAGTACTGTGGAAGTTCATTCCATGTTCAAGCCATTTCTTATAGCAATATTCAGAGGTTCATTGAAGTGAATGAGTAATCACCAAACACTGCTTTCTGCTGATATTAATGTACTCGATTAATGTGACCGACGCTGAAATAAACAAACATCATTTACCACTGGCCTCTAAGAGTGTTAGACAGTCAAATACAAATACATTGTGTTCTTATGACAAATGACAAGGACCTACACGAACATACGTTAACACCTTTGCCAACGTTTGTCTGGTGTGACACTGACAAAACATCTACACTATATGGCCAAAGGTTTCTAAACACCTGAGCAACACAACTAAATGAGTTTGTTGGACACTCATTCTAAAACACCGGGCCTCACCTTTGCGGCCATAATAGCCTCCACGCTTCTGGAATGACTTTACACAGCGGTTGGGAGTGTGTCTGTCATTTAGTTCCAATGCACCCCACAAGAGGTTCACTGGTGTTGAGGTAAGGGCTCTGTGCAGACCACTGAAGTTCATCCACACCAAACTCATTAAGCAATGTCATTATGAACCTTATTCTGTGCACAGGGGCAGGACAGGGCCTTTCCCAAACTGTCGCCACGAAGAAGCTTTTAACTGTCCAGAATGTTTTGCTGTATCCTGTAGTATTAAGTATACTTTACTGGAACAATGGATTCAAGACTCAAGACTTTACAGTTGGCACTATGCATTCTAGTAGGCAGCATTCTTCTGGCATCTGCCAAAGCCAGATTCATCCATCAGACCACCAGATAGCGGATCAGGAGTCAGTAGAAGAGGATAGGCCATTTTCACACGCGGTATGCTTCAGCACTCCCCTTTATGTGACTTGTGTGGTCTGCTGCTCTGTGGCTGAGCTGTTGCTCAGAGACACTTCTATTCCACGATAAGAGCACTTACAGGTAAATGGGGCGGATCTAGACGTAGGCGTAATGTCAACATGACATCAAAGTTAGCTGATGCTTATTACAATAAGTTGTTCATGCAGGGCTATGTCAATTGTGTCAGCCATTAAAGGCTCATGCTGACGTTACCAACCTTCACTATGGTACATATATAAATAACTGACCATTGATAAACGGTAGGGTGGAGTTGTGAGATGTGAAACAAGCACTGATTTCAAAGGAGGTTATAAACAGGGGTAATAAATGCCCTGTTGCAGTTTCACCTCCATGTTTATACCCTATGATTTGTCCCTATAGTGCAACAGGCTGTTCTCCCTGTTCTGATGAGTTCATGAACAATTTGATGACTTGGCTCTGGTTTGCTGGTTTACAGAGGCACTAAGATGATCACACCAAAGCAACATGTGGAAATAGACACAGCCAGGAAAATAAACCTCTCTGTGAATAAGCTTAGTTACAATAAGCTAGATCAGCTGGTTGTGCTGACATTAGTTACTTGGAGCTTGCTTATATTTAACATTAACTTGACTAGCTACTTGCTTTTGATCTCTACAACAACACAAAGTCAATTAAGGCTGTTACCCACTATGAAACTTTGCTCTGCTTCAACTATCACACAGTGGATAAAATCATTCTAAACTGCGGCACCTGTACAAGCCAAATCGTTTAAAAAGGAATGGAACTTGGCCAACTTCAGGCATGATTAAAGATGAGCATCAACAATGCTAGCTGACAGTTTGAGTCAGAAAGTGTCAACATCCCCTTCAGAGCTTTTCATTCTATAGCTTGTTTCATGAAATTATAGCCAGAAGTGACAAAAACAAAAGAACCACTAACATGGCCTAGGGTCTTTCTCAATGCTTTTTCACTGCACATCGCTTATCAACTTATGCCTTAACATTTATTAAGTTCTTCATTTTATTCTTACTTATCAAAGGTATCATAACGGGGGTGTTGTGCTAAAATATTTAGAGCAAGATTTTAGTGACACAATGGAAAGAAAAAATCCCAGTGTAATAAGCATATATGCAGAATGCGTATGATAGTAATAGTAATATTTGCTTTTGTTTCTTATATTGCCTTATAATGCATTAGGTATTAATATGGCTGGTCTAATTGTAGGTATGTATGTAGGCTTCAGTCTCTAGAAACCCTGGAATCCGCATATGAGCTGGTGAACCAGGGGGACCTACAGGTAAAGGGGTCTAATAACACGTTCAGTGAGGTCACTCATTCAGAGCTTCAATTTATCCTGTCTGTTCAGTATCGGTATTCACTGTCCTGAAAGCAGAGCTAGCGGCATGCTCTCACACTCTGCACACAGAAAAAGGTAACGGACCTGAGAGAACACAGTGTTGTGGAAAACCTTGTGGAAGCATATTTGAGGTTGTAGCGCCACCTGTTGGACTTCTACACCTACGTCTACTGCACCTATTCTGCGACTCTCAAATCTTATCAAATCAACAACAAGAAGTGGTTATAGTGCTTTTAATACTCAGGATATTTATGACCAGTGATAAAAATATTTCTCATTTTTATTTTCAGAATTTATGGAAATCTGAAATAAGCTGATCTTCATATCGACACCCATCTGCACTCTCCCCAAGCTCATTTTTGTGATTGTTGCTAGATACTAATTTATAATAAATGCAGTAAAGTCTCCAAAGCGTTTCCTTCCACAGTTTTTATGGAGTGTTTCCATTTGATAAACAATTTTAACAACAATTTCAAAAGATAAAGTTTTAAAGAGCCTCCCATACAAACAATAAGGTTCTACACTCTTACAAAAAAGATGGTTCTTCAATGGTTCTTTAGTAAAGGGAAATTCACCTGTTTAGTACTATGAGCTCTGTATGGAATTTAAGGCATGCTTAAATGGTTCTCTGGAGGGTGAACGCGTGCTTCAGATTGACGGTAAATGTATTTTGTGTAAATCACCAACAATGGTTCTGCTATTGTTAGGATGTCATGCTTATAAAAGTTAAATAACCATGTTGGTGCTATGTAGATCGATTTTCAAAAGGGTTCTACCGTATTATATAGATAGTCTGATTACCCAACCTGTCTGGTGAACCCAAAATCACCTGGTTACTCTGGTTACCCAACCTGTCTGGTGGACCCAAAATTACCTGGTTGGTCGGGTTACATAGACCTACATTAAAAGTAAGGTTTTTTTTTTTTCTTCTCCTGTAAAGTTGGCTTTTGCAGATGTGAGGTTTTATTCCTACAGCAGTCAAACACAGTTTTTTGCCTCATATAAAAAGACGAGATTTGGTCCTGATACTTAACTTTTAATAGATTCGTCCTCTTTTTTAATAATGCGGTCCTGGAGAATGTGCGAGAGATGGGGAAGTTTGGGGAGAACCGCATCTCAGCCTGTTGTACAGTTTACAGTATAGTCTAGGTCTTATCAGAATTTGCTGTGTAATTTTGCACTACAGTTACAGTCTGTATGTGTTTCAGTGCTGTAACGGTGAACACTGTCAGACAGTGGGGCTGCATTTTAGTGTGATCACTGTGCGCCATCTGGTGGGCATTTCTATATTAGGCCTCGCGCCCTTTTTGCTTTTAAGGTGGAACGGAACTTCGCAAGCACATTGATTCATATAACTGAAGCTGCTAATGGACTAATATACTTATTAAACCGTCTTAATTTGATATTAGTGAGCCTATGTTACACGTTAAGAAGCTTTTCACCACAAAACTGGCTTTATGAAGAAACCTGATGGTGTGGAGGTCATGACCAGCAGGTTATCCAGTGTGTTTTACTGAGTCTGTGGACAGGCCAGAAAAATCTTTCCTGATCATGTCGATCAGGTCGACCTGAGACTCTGAGGTGGGCTCCTCGGTTCGCGGAGCGTGACCCCGCTGTTTTATAACGCGGAGTACATTTCCAATCCTCTGATCACTATCTGTGCTTATGTTCCCTCTCGGACGTGCGTGTTTTATGCTGTTCCTGAACGGCATGTTCCCGTTTCGCCGTCCAAGCTTTTCACTTCGGGGTCACTACGCTGACACTACGCTTCGTTTAATTGAGCTTCTATTATCACATCCGTAAACGAAACAAACAGCGGTCAGCTGAAGTGTGAGGGGCTATGTGTGTGTGTGTGGTGGGGGGTGCCGCAGTGATCCAGGCTTCTCTCTAGTTTATAGGGAGGTTCAAAGCGGCTGGCCGCAATATGTGGAGCCGGTGCGCCTGCGAGCGGTGGGCGGGGTCCGCTCGAAGGGCGTGGCCTGGAAAGTACGCTGCTCGCGGAGAAAGTAGCCCGTTCCACCTTAAGGAGCCTCAGAGAACCGCCTCCTCAGCAAACCGGCTGCACTCAGCTGTCCGCCTCCGACTTCTTCAGCCTGACTGAAACAAACTGTCTTCCACAGCCGCCCCTCTGAGCCTTATTAACCCACCTCAGACCTCAGACTCCGCAAACGTGGACATTAGAATGGACATTACAGTGGACATTCAGTTAGAGGCTGAAGGTCCTGAGCCACATATGAGTTACGCAAAGTGGACAGTCATGAAATTCTCCTAATGCCTATTAAACTGATAGATAGATAGATAGATAGATAGATAGATAGATAGATAGATAGATAGATAGATAGATAGATAGATAGATAGATAGATAGATAGATAGATAGATAGATAGATAGTATTTTAAGTATCATAAGTCATAAGCTAGATAAAAGATAAATAACTAGCAATATATGAAGGAATGGTATAAACATATAGAGCTCTATGTGTTTGTAGGTTATGAGGACTACATATGAGTTTCAGTAAAGTTCTATGATCTAGTTATTACTCCTTTATAAGCACGTATGAGCTGTGTTGTGTGAGGATCTGAGTGAACGAGAAAGAGTGGAGAGTGAGAGTCTATTTGAAGGGTTAAATAGGAAAGAGAGAGAGAGAGAGAGAGAGAGAGAGAGAGAGAGAGAGAGAGAGAGAGAGAGAGGTGGAGGGGTTTGCTGTGATTAATGCCGGTGGCGGCGCTCCAGGCCTCCGCTGCGTGGAGCTGCGCACGAGGAGCCCGGGGCCGCCTGATCAAAGGGGCTCCAGGAAGGGGGTGGTCCCGTCAGGGAGACATAAATAGGGAGCCGGGAGCTGCACGCTGAGAGAAAAGGAGAAGCAGAGCAGAGGAGAGACACAGCAGAGGAGGCGGTGATGTTCAGGATAGAGGCGAGTGGGAATTAAAGCTTCAGCAGAACTTCAGCTCCAGAGCTGATCCTGAGGTCTCCGCTGACAGACCGCCGCCTGTACTGATTACTGCGGGCTCTGCTGAACCTGTGTCGGTATACTCGAGCGAGACTTTGCACTGGATTCTGCCGTTTAGACCAGACTGTGATCCGCACATCTGGACTTTCCCTGCAAGCCGATCATCTGGACTTTGTCTCTTTTCAGAACTGCTGAAACAAACTTCTCTAGGTTTTCCAGTACGAGGTCCTGAAGGAATATGCTGGGTTTTTTGAGTCTACTCCTTGCCGCCGCGTGCGTTACGGTGGCGCAGGGCGCCTGGGAGGAGACCACCGTGGTGCCGGTGCAGCTCGATCCGTCCGAGAGCGACAGCGAGACCCTTACCCCTGAGGCGCAGGACAAGGAATCCCAGAAGCTCGTGTTCCGGCTCGACGTGTTCGGGAAGCAAGCGGTGCTGGAGCTCGAGCCCGATCGGAGCTTCCTGGCGCCGGGCTTCGTGTTCCACGAGGTTGGACGAGCAGAGGAGCGCCGGGAGCCGGACAGCGCGGGTCAGGAGCACTGCTTCTACTCGGGGGCGGTGCGCGGGGAGCCCGAGTCCGCCGCCGCGGTGAACGCGTGTAACGGTCTGAGGGGCGCCTTCTACTTCGGCGGCGAAGAGTACTTCATCCAGCCCGCCGTAGCCAACGCTACGCACGGAGACCAGCACGTTATCCGCCGGAGGAGCCGAGGAGGAGGCGTCGGGTCTAAGTGTGGGGTCAACGAAGAGGAGGAGAAGGTGCCCGAACGCGGAGGAGGCATCTCAGATAAGAAGAGCGGCTTCACAGGCTCTCAAGGTAAACGTGTTTCTAGTGATAAGAAGCGTTTACACTCATGGAACTCCTGAACGCAGGGCTTGTTGGAGACCGGGGCTGCGCGGTATATCGCAATCGCGGTTATCGCGATACTGATAGCCTGTGTTTGGCAATGACGGTCTAGCAACCCTGCTGAAAAAATTAGCTTAAACTTGTATGGAATTAATGCTGGCTTCTGCTGGTTAGTGCTGATCCTTGCTTGTTTAACGCTGGTAAGTGCTGGCTGACCAGACAAAACTTACAAGCTCAAATCACAGCAAATGACCAGCAATACATTTTTCACCAGGGAACCCCTAACATGTCACTAAATGGTTCTTGCTGAAGCCTAACCAAAGCTCATATCCTACATAAGGGCTGGGCAAACCCATCAGACAATCCCAGTTAATCATGGCATAGCTCAAAAAATTGCACACCAAGTTTTAATCAAGTCACGTCAAGAGTTCCGCCATGTGTTTTTCATACTCTCCGGGTTTAGATTTATTAGCTGGCTCCAAGTTCCTCTTTTTCTTTTTTGGGCTTTCCCAAGAAAACATTTGTGGCATATCACGAAATTGATGAGAATATGGTGTTTTGTCCATATCGTGCAGCCCTAGAGGAGACCTATTTCCCCCACCAGAGACTGCTTTGTGCCCAGCCTCCGGTAAACTCTATAAACTCAATGACACCGACATATCCAGGGTGCGCTTGGCGCATACTGACTGAATTTGGCAGGCTCAAGGGCTCTCAGTGTCTAACGCAGCTCTCCAGCTGTCAGTGAGGTTTCTGCTAGATGCTCTTCATGGCGTGGCTGAATGTCCTTTAAAAAGACCCCGTTTTTCAGTTGTTAAAGTCTACTATGCCAGTGAGGTTAGGGTTAACTGGAATACAGCAGAGGAAAAGTAGGGTGGGCAGAGTTCTGAGAAGGCAGGAGGGTCTGAGCTGGTGAAACGTGTAAGCTCGCCTCCTGATACCGCGTGCGTAGGTCAGCACCGACAGACATTTTCTCCAGGAGGATTGTGGATGGCGTAAGCCTTCTGCCAAGTTTCCCCCTTGAAAGAGCCCCAGTCAAAGAAACTGAAGCTGAGTGATGACAGAGGTTCCACACAAGCTGTTTTCCCTTGCTTTGCTTTTTAAGTGGTAAACTGAGTAAAGAGATGATTTTATCATTGGTGTCTATGACGTGTCCCTTGTTACCTAACAGCTGTCCCATATTACCTTGATGTTTCATAATGACTGATATTTGGTATATATGCTAAACAACCTCCAGAGAAATTATCACTGTGAAAGAATAGACATGTCTTTCAGTGACTAATGTCAGTATATTATACTCATCTTTTCCAGCACACCACCGGTCCCGCCGCTTCGTGTCCACCCCACGATATCTGGAGATCATGATAGTGGCAGATCAGTCTATGGCAGAGTTCCATGGAGCTGAGTTGAAGTCTTACCTGCTGACCATAATGGCCGTTGCTTCTCGCCTTTACCGCCACCCAACCATTCATAACTCCATCTCACTGGCTGTGGTGAAGCTTCTGGTGGTGTATGAAGAAGAACAGGGTCCTGAGGTTTCCAAAAATGCTGCCCTCACCCTGAGGAACTTTTGCCAGTGGCAAAGACAACACAACCCTCCAAGCGATCGCCACCCAGAGCATTACGACACAGCAGTGCTGTTCACTAGACAAGTAAGAACATACTTCAGAGCGGACCAACATTTATAAATGAGGTGTAAGCTAAATCCTATTTGTAAAAGAGATGGTCTAAAATTCGTCTCTTCTTTTTCAGGATCTATGTGGTAGCCATTCTTGTGACACACTAGGCATGGCTGATGTCGGCACAGTGTGTGATCCTGACAGAAGCTGCTCTATTATTGAAGATGACGGACTGCAAGCAGCCTTTACAGTTGCACATGAGCTGGGTAAGAATGAAGGCTATGTCAGTGTAATTACTTCTACAGGAACGTACCAAATAGTGTACTCTAAGGGGGAAATACATTAACATATACGCTTGATTTCATTTTCTTATAGGTCACGTCTTCAACATGCCCCATGATGATGCTAAGCAGTGTGCTAGTGTCAACGGTGAGCATTGGAGCTCCCACATGATGGCTTCTACTCTTTCCAACCTGGACCAGCTGCAGCCCTGGTCTCCCTGCAGTGCCCTGATGGTCACCACCTTCATGGACAATGGCCATGGCCAGTGTCTGCTGGACAAGCCTCAGAGACCTCAGCAATTACCCCAGGCTCTGCCAGGTTCTGTGTATGATGCTGACCACCAGTGTCGTCTCACATTTGGAGAGGAGTCACAGAATTGCCCTGACCTGAGCACCACCTGTGCTGCTCTGTGGTGCACTGTCACCACAGCAAATGGTCTGCTGGTCTGCCAAACCAAGAACTTTCCATGGGCTGATGGAACACCATGTGGCCCAGACAGATACTGCATGGCAGGCCAATGTCTGAGCAAGAGGGAAGCAGCCGTCTTTCAGGTAGGCACCGTTTGGTGTAGTACTTGGACTGGAATCTTGATGTCAGTTTAAGTTGGCCTCAAGTACTCTGGGTTTCATGTTTGACCGTTTCTCCTTCTTGTTATTTTAGACACCAGTAAACGGTGGATGGGGAACTTGGGGGCCTTGGGGGGAGTGCTCACGCACCTGTGGTGGTGGTGTGCAGTACTCTTTCAGGGACTGCGACAACCCTTTGCCCAAGAACGGAGGCAAATACTGTGAGGGTAAAAGGATTCAGTACCGCTCCTGCAACACAGAGATCTGCCCTGACAGCAATGGTAAGAGATACAGTCCTTAGAAAGTGGCATTAACTAATGACTTCTGCATTTGGCCTGTAACTAACATGAGTGTTCGATCTTCTGTGCAGGTTTAACCTTCCGTGAGGAGCAGTGTTTGGCCCATAATGACATCTCCTCCCAGGTGACATTTGGCTCAGGTGAGGGTGTTGAGTGGGTGCCGAAGTACGCAGGTGTGTCACCCAAAGATCGCTGCAAGCTGGTTTGCAGAGCAAAGGGAACAGGATACTTCTTCGTCCTTAAGCCAAAAGTGAGTAGTCGATCTATGCTTGCAGCAGTGTACAGTGATTTCTTATTTCAGATTGAAAAGGGACATTGTATAAAACTTGGCTTTCTGCTGCCCTCAGGTGGCTGATGGGACACCCTGCACCCCCGACTCCACATCAGTGTGTGTTCAAGGCCAGTGTGTCAAAGCAGGATGTGATCGTGTGATTGGCTCCAACAAGCGGTTCGATAAATGTGGTGTCTGTGGAGGGGACGGATCCACTTGCAAGAAAGTGTCTGGATCACTGGAACGCGCAAGGTAAAGAACTGGCTTTGAATGTCTGGCCTTTTGGTACCAACAGTTTGCTAGTTTGGCTTCCAACTCTATTTGTGCTTAGAAACTCACCTCTCTCTATTTCATGATTTCAGGCCAGGTTATCACGATGTGGTGACAATCCCTGCCGGTGCCACCCACCTCGACATCAAGCAGCGATCCCCCCCAGGTCGTCGCCAGGACAACAGTTACCTGGCTGTCCGCCGGCAAGATGGCACCTACCTGTTAAATGGTGACTACAAGCTTGCAACTCTAGAGACTGACATCTCGCTGCGAGGTGCACTTCTGCGCTACAGTGGCTCCTCAGCCTCTCTGGAGCGCTTGCGCAGCTTTGCTCCTCTTCCAGAGCCACTAACCATCCAGGTGTTATCAGTGGGTGACTCTCCTCGGCCACGCGTCAAGTACAGTTACTTCGCTCCGCGTCCTGCTTCAGCTCCGTCTGGTTCAAACCGTCACTCCATCAATGCCATCACAGAAGTCGGAGGCGCAGAGTGGACTCTTCATGAATGGGGCCCATGCTCGCAGACCTGCGGTGAAGGTACCCAGAAGAGGGACATCCTTTGTCTAGACGCCCAGGGGAAACCATCAAAAGACTGTCCCGAAGAGCTGCGTCCTCCTTCCTCTCGTCCATGTTCCGCACAGGCCTGTCCAATCTGGCAGGTGGGAGACTGGTCAGAATGCTCCAAGACCTGTGGTCGAGGCTTCCGGAAACGTCCTTTGCGCTGTGTAGCTTATGATGGTCGCAATTTGCCCCATGATAGCTGCAACGTGAAAGATCGGCCACGACCCCTGTTGGAAATGTGTGCCCTGAGTCCTTGTTAAGACTGGCTAGGACTAAAGGCATTCTTGAATGACTGTTTTCCTGCTAGTTGTTTCTGAAGCAGAGCAATGCAGGTTTTTCGGGATCCAAAGGGGCCCCTTATGACGGTGACTGCAATCAGCGTCCATCTAGTGCTCCCACTCCTCCAACACTGGGTACAGGGCATAAAGCTGGCACACTGTGTACCTGTCAGAAATGCTGAAATGGAGGAACTATAAGGACACCTCTGCTGCTTTAGGAGCTGTTGTCATGCATGTTGGTCATTGAGTGCGAGTGTGTTTCATTCGAATGATTGTATGAAAAACTCTAGTCTATGTATTTGTGTTTCCGACTGTCTGTCTGAGCTGGACTGGATAGACAGGTTTGATATATATATATGAGAAGATCCACAGAATAACAAGAGGCCATTAGGGATGAGAATATATGAGATCCTATTAGCATTCGTCTGGGACAGAAGGCATAGTAAGGGAGAGCTTCATAAAGGGCCAACCGGTGGTACTCCTACTACTAACCTTTATTTGTTACTAGCATACAGAGCACATATTGTATGGATGCCTTTCTGCTAAAACCTACTCCATATCTCACCTCACCTAGACCCACAAGCTGCTATCATACACAACAGGTGCTGCGCATTTGCCATATAGCTATAGCTACACAGTTAGGTTGATATTGCAACCAGTTTTTAAAGCCATAGCCCATCATGAGGGAACAGAAAGATGGAGGGGGAGAGACAGGCCAAAGAGCAAGGGTTCTGTGTCCGAGGAGCATGTGTGTGAGAGAGTGAGAGAGACAGTGAGAGAGTGTGTGTATGTGTCTGCATGTGTGTTAGAAGGCATATATGGAGGTGGGTGAGGGACTTCTCTCCTGCTACTACTTCATAAGTAAGTCTCTCGTGCCTTCCAAGAAGGTGTCATCGTTATGACGTGTTTCTTTTTTGTACAGAATATCCAAACCTTATTTATTTTTGTACAGCCTGTTTAATATAATCTTGTGGCTTTTCTATTATTATTGTATTTCTATTTGATATTATTATTGTTGAAATAACAGAAGGATGTAGATTATATTAGAGTATTTATACAGTATTATATATGGTCTTAGGATTATGAATAAAGTATCACATTGACCTGTGGATTGATGTCATTTCTGTGTCTTATTGTGGGCTCGGGTGAGGGGATGGGTGAGGGAAACATATGGGCATTATGAAGTAGGAGAATATTCAAGATTCCAGAGTGTGTCCAAATCACCTCGAAAGGGGGCCATCTCAGTCTATGAGCCTGTGGTCAGCCAGCTCTCAACCTCTCCCCAGAAGCGTTTAAAGCATCACCATTTCCTGCTGTTGCCCCAGCCGATCCATTTCCGGCTAGGCCCACATACCAAAATGATTAGCGCTCCCATGTGGTCCAGCGTGAAAAGCAGCATCTGCCCCTAGTCAATAACTTTTCATAACACATACACTGTAAAAAAGTGGTACAGCCATCATGTAGGTTTAATATACTTTAGATAATTGTGATTTACTTTATTTTATTTTTTTTATCCTAAAAAATATAAATATTCTTTCCCTTTACTCAAAATGTATCAGTATATCTACAAAATCATATTTTAAATACAACCATTACAATGTATTTAAGTAGATATGTCACTGTAATTGTTGTGTTCATGAAACTTTGTAAAACTTGAGTTAACGTACCCAGTTTGTTAAAGTATGTGTGGCTGTTAATATAATTAGATGAAAATGAGTTCTCGAAATCTATTTATTCTTGATGCTTTGGGCTGCAGCGAGTCTGTCGGCACTGGGGCTGACGGTTAACTTTTCCCGGGCATCTTTCTTGGCTGTAGGCTACAGCCTGCTTGCGCTGTAGATTTTATAGATCCTGGATAACACGGTAAGTTCAGCAGTTTTAGCCAAATAGTTTGCTGTTGTAAAGTCGCGCTAAGCTTGGGACTTCAGCGGTACCTTTCGGCAGCTAGCATTAGTAAATTAGTAGCCTACTGTAGCTAAACTGCTAGCTAGCGGCCCTGCACAAATGGCAAGCTAAGTTGGGTGGTCTGTGCTAATCAACGCCCGGCTAACAACCACGGTTCTGATTCTTTGTCTGTGGCCTTACACGAAGTAAGAATCATAAACCTTTAGATGAACAAAACTTGTAGAAGACACGCTAACACTAGTAGAGGGAAAGTCATTTGTAGGGTTTCATTGTGCTTATTTTTATTGCAACACCATTAGGCTAAACATGCTAACTTTATGTGACTCAATTATTTGGAACCAGAGATGCTGTTAGCTAAACACATTTTCCTTGGAAGGGTGTTTTTCACTCGGCTGAAACTACTTGACTTGGTGCAGTGTTTAAAAGTATAAAGGTTTTCTGGAAAGTGAACAGAGTTGCTGTGAATAACAGTTAGTTACTTGCTTCTCTGTTCCAACTCCATTAAAAACTCCAGAGAACACGCATTTCAAAATTGAAATGTTACAGCTCAGCTCATAAAGTAGGTCGGCTTTTAGCATTAACATTAACTAGCTCGCTAGCACAGCTATCGCCGCGTCCCAAACCACACACATCTTGTTAGTTAAGTCTCCAGTGAGGTTAACTTTCTAATGAGCGTGAGAAAGACACGTCACCAACAAATCAAGTACTAAATTAGTTGCAAGCTGATCTGATCGTCGATTGATCTGATCGTCGATTTGAATCGTTGCACCCCTACATTATAATTAAGCATTTCTAATATAAGTCTATTACCATACTGTTTTTTGCATCGCAAATGGAGTGATTATTGAGTGCTCCAAATGGAACATAGATGAGTGGGACACTACACATACAGCAACCCCTTTGACTGTCATATAAATATTTGTAATTAATGGCACCTGTCACATGACTAAAACAGAATGCATAGCTATTATTTTTAGCCTACGTGATTTTAGAGAATGGATTCATCCTTTTTGTAATGCTGTATACTGCATTAATGAGATTTTTTTTTGTTTGTTGGAAAAACCCCTGAAGCTATTTAAAGTCATTAGATAAGCAACTTGTTGTATTTAGATACCCAAGCACTTTCTCCTTTAAGTCTGGACTCATCAAACTACAGATACAGGTAGGAGGAACCTGAGATTGATTCAGCTCTTAGTATCAAAGTGGACACTGGTACCTGTAATGTTCAAGCCGCAACTGAATAAGAAAAAATGAGTACTGAAAACTTAAATTTTAAATGTTAAAATTAGTTGTGAAAGGTAGTCTGTGCGGTTTTAAAGGAAGCCTCCCCCCCGCCACCTTGTAATGATCTGGTAAAGAATGATCGCTCCTCAGTTTTCAAACTAACAGAATTTGGAAACACCTTAGGAGTTCGGGATACCTCTTTTGCCCCAATCAGGCTTTGAATTTTGATCAGGTTTTAGTTTTTGATAGGCTCCATCTACTTCTGTGGAGAAAAGGAGAGGGGGTCCTGAGATGTCTGATCAAATACATGGGGGAGAGACAAGAATTCATCAGTGACCACATTATATGTGTTTGGTTTAATGCTGCTTTTCTGAACTTTTTGTCTTTTCAGGCACATTTAGAAGCAAAGGTAAAATTTTGACTTTGTCTGATCTGTCTTTTAACCTGTTGATATGTTTTCTCCAATAGAGTCATAATGAAATAGAGGTGCATGCCGACCTCAGCATGTGCTTGATGAAAATTCATGTGTGCCATTAGCCTGATGCCATTGGCATCATCGTAAAAAGACATCCTGTGATAAGGTCTGACCACCCTATCAAAAGCATGCTGGCTGCTCTTTGGACTTATGCCCTGGAACCTAAATATCTGCCGAAACTTGTGTACACTTTTGAGACATATCACAGACTTTTTGTTGGAATGGATCACATGCGCCCTAAACCATCATCTAAATACACAAATCTCCTTACTAGGTTGTCTTAGATTACTTTTCAAATCCTTTCTGCCATTATTAGAAAAAAAATGCAAGTTCTCTCTCACCTTGATAGCTTTAAAACTACCATGACAGTTGACTGTTTTCAGTTTGGTGTGTTAACGTTCAGTTGAAAGTTACCTTATAAGGTAACTAGACAACGCTACTGTGTGTACAATGCAGGAGTTGTTTAAAAATTAAGTTTGATGCTTTTCTTTTTTTTTGACATTCTGCCATTTCAGTGTGATTTCATGTAATATTGTGTCTGGCATTTCCCTTTTGCAGAACACTGCATATTTAGCGATTTGGATATTTTGTGCCCAATGGTTCATCCCCATTTCCAAATCCACATACTTCTGTGTCATTGACAGGTTTTGATTTGTTTTTATTTCCACATTTTATGGTCTGTTTTCCAGTCATTGTTAGAAGTGAAACCGGTTGCTAAACATTAAACAAATGCTAACATGTTAAATCCATATCTTGTTTTTCTTAATTTGAAATATTAAATGTTATATAATTGATTGACCAGATTTTGTAGTCTGGACTCAATTAAATGGAGTTTATACACGTGTGATTAATTTCATTTTGATGAGAAAATCAAGTTACTCAAACTTCTACATAGGTTGCTACAAGTAACCTGTACTCATTTTAATTAAGTTACCTTTACCAAGAAAATTAGGTTTAGCTAACTAAGTTATATCAGTCATGTTAGTTAACTCCGCTTGACTTTTCTGAGTTAATTTCTAGGAATGTTACTGAGTTCATTCTACTTTAAGAAGTCTTAAAGTTGACTCAACTCAAAAGGTCCAATGCAACCACTTACCTCACTTAAGTTAGATAAAGGTATTACTTTTTACAGTGTACATATACAGGCAGTGTGCAATATTACATGCTGTTCATATTATTTCCTCCAGTGCTATATATTTATATAAGTCAATCTGTTATGTGTACGAAATGCATTGCAGTGCACACTGTTAGATTATATGCATCAGATTTTTGTCTAACCAAAGGTCAAAGCGCTTATAATTAATCCACTTGACAGCAATATACTGTAAGTTGTAGGACAATGGCATCACTGTAAATGACTGTGCATGATGGTTGCAAAATAACCAAAAAACCTCTAAGTCTCTTTTCTGAAGGTTTCATCAGCTGAATTAGTTGAGTTGTGAATTTCTTAAAGGGGAATTCCACCAATTATTCAAATGTTCTGCACTATATCAGAGTGTGGGGATCCATTCTAGAGAGACTTGCCACTTCAGGTGTTCTTTTTAGTGCTGATGAATAAAAAAAAAAAAACAGGAGTTGCTAAATCTGTAGTACAAGTATGCTAATTTTTTACGATTCAAACCAATAGGGGACTATGTATGTGATTGTTTATACAATACCAGTTAAAAGTTTAGACACGCTTAACTAAATGGACTGAACTCAATGGGTTTTTGGTTGTCTTAAAGACTCCATAGGCCTACACTTAACAGTTCCAACCGATGAGATGTCTGAACATATAAATCTCCTGATACACCACAAAAAGTCTGGATGTATCACAGTGTTATTTCTGCCTCCTCTAATATACCTCTAATTTTGTTGCACATAAAAACTTTTAATTTCCTAAATTTATAAGATTAAAAGCTGTAGTTGGCCATTCGGTTTAGATTATATTTATAATGGACAGACCAGTGGAACTGATCCAACATTGTTCAGAAAAAATCTTGTTAGATCGAACTCCACTGCGAACTGTTTCCCCTCCTGTAAAACCATTTAGAAAGTTTTGAAGTTAGACTGCATAATGCCATCAGTGCTGTTTTAAAAATAGATGTCTTCACTTTTATTCTACAGTAAAGCATTATGATAAAAATAAGGAAACTTCTATGAGTAGCCCTGTCTAAACTTGTGACTCATACTGTATGTAATGCTGATTATGATAAAATGGTAATAAATTTGAAAAATAAGTTTTTTTTATTATTAAAGGGGGGATCCCTTTTTTGCCTTACGATGTGCTGCATGTACCTCTGATTGTTATGGGAAAAAATCTAGCTCAGGGTTTAGAGGCAATATCTATCATCACCACTGTAAAGAGTTCTTCAGTTTCTCTAGAGTACTTCACATCAGCACACTCTAAATAACTGGTGGATTTCCCCTTCAAAGCCAAGTCTGTGTCACGCTACAAGACAGTTATGTATGTGACTCAAGTGCGACTTGAGTCCTCATCTCTGCTGACTCGAGTCTTCATATCTGCATATTTTTATAGACGGAGTATATTTGTTTATAGATAGAGTATATTTAACTGGTAAACATTTGAACAAAGGAACTTTTTCTGCCCAGTTATCATTTCTCCACTCCTTTCCTAAATGCAGTGTCTTCATTTTTTTAACCTGTTTCATCACTCACTTATAAGCCTTATTATTATTATTACTGCCTGTTATTTTTGGGCAGTGTTTCTCAACCCTGGTCCTGGTGGGGCACCCTGTCCCACTGCCACAGAGATTCAAACCTTGTCTGGCGTTAACATGAGCACAAAAACTGTGTGCCGGGAGCTATACAACATGGGTTTCCATGGCTGAGCAGCATGCAAGCCTTTCATCAGCAAGCACAATGCTATGCATCGGATGGAGTAGTGTAAAGCACACCGCCACTGGACTCTGGAGCAGTGAAAACATATTTTGTGGAGTGATAAACTATGCTGGCAGTCTGCTGGACCAGTGGGGGAGTTTTCAGGAGCTGCTTTAAGCCCCTCAGTTCAAGTGAAGGGAAATGTAAAAGATTTGGCACACCAAGATATTTTGGACAATCGGATGCTTCCAGCATGACTGTACCCCAGTGCACTAACAAAGCTCCATAAAGGCATATATGGGTGCACAGAGCCCTGACCTCAACCCCATTAAACATCTTCAGGATGAACTAGAAAAGAGACTGCGAGGCCCTCGGCCTCAACTTGTGACCTTACAAATGCTTACAAAACAGTCAGAAATTCCCAAAGACACACTTCTCCCAGAAGAGTGGAACTGTTACAGCAGCCAAAAAGGTACCAACTCCCTATTAATACTTTATACTTTAATACTTACTCTTTTTTAGAATGGGATGCCATAAAACACTCCCATAGGTGTAATGTGTAGATGTCCCAATACTTTTGTCTATATATTCTAGCTATAAGTAGGTTTTAGCACATTGACTGTCATGAATATGTCATACTTTTACATAAAAGCTTTTACCAGTAAGAAATGAAGAAGATCCAAATCACATATTTCAGAAAACGTTATTTGGCATAAAGGCATTCCCTGCTAGAAAGATTAGTAATGACCAGCATATGTTGTGATTTGGATGCTGGTACTCTTTAATCGTAGTTAATATGCTGGTTACCAGCAAATCCAGCATATGCTGTGGTTCAGATGCTGTACACTGTTCAATAAGTATGACGATGCTGTACAACCAGCTAAACCAGCACCAGAGCAGCACTAATCTAGCAATAACCAGCTTAGACCAGCATGCATTTCTGTGCTTTCCTTCATCAGGGATGCTGTATATATGTGTGTCTGTGTGTCTTCGTCATGTAACTCAAAATCTGAAAACAACACAGATGTATAGCAGGCTACCAGACATTTCTGGTAATTGTTGATCACCTGGTGGTCCTTTTCTCATTGATAGATAGCATAAATGGGGGTCGATACACTATGCAGCGTTTTATTTCATGTGGTGTTTTCACTATTTTCACCATCTCCCTGTGCTTTCCCTTCTTACTGAGTCATTTCACTGAAGTCTTAGCTTTACCTGATTATAGTTTCAAGCTCAGATATGCTCTTAGACATGAAGCGTTTGAGTCACACATGCTACAACAAATAGCACAACAGAGAATGCGACAGAAGAAATATCTCCACAGGCTTCAAGGTTTCAGATTTCAGCCTCTGAAGCATGAACCTACTGACACATCGTGTGTACATTGCACATTTTATCCACAAGAGAGCAGTAAAACAAGCGTCAGTCGCCACAGAAAACCTGCAGCCCCCTTAAGGAACTGATGAACTGCGTGCTCCTGAGAGTGGATGGGTGGCTCGAAAGCGAAGTTCTGAGCACTGTTGGTGTTTTAGAAATAAGAAGATAGATAGATTTAATGTGAATGATTCAGACCAACAACTGATCATCAACAGCTCTGGAGAGGGGGAGATGATAACTGAATGAGGTGACTGCAACAGAGCAGTGCTGATCGAAGCGATAGCCTCAAATACGTTGTAATGCACACTATAAAAATTCAGCTATAGTTGTTACATTATAAAGTCTATTACTGTGCCTATATGTGTGATCAAACAAGGGAGGCCGTGCTGTGAAGTCTATGGACAGGCTAAAGTAACAGAAACCTGCATGCTTGTAACTAACTTACTGGATTATCCCATCTAAACATATCTGACATAATACTTTTGTGACAGATGTAGAATCTTATTTACACTCTTCTAATGCATGCTGGTATGTGCTGCTTTTATTCAGCAAGGAAATGTACAAGACCGCCTGCACCCTTTCTCTAATACTGCTTTGAAACAGGAATATATGTCCCACAGTTTACACAGCTTACATACATGCATCCTTTAGCTAACAGCCTCACCGATTTACAAGGTAGTCTCTTTCATCACTGCTGTGGTGCTGCCCATGTTGATCCATGCTCATTGCTCGACCTGGCACACGGTATCTACTACACAATGCTATATGTAGCCACAAACACAGAGTTCTGACCTCTACCCTACTGAACACTTTTTGGATGAACTAGAACAGAGACTGTCAGATTGCCTGACACCTCTCATCCATCATCAGCATCTGACCTTACAGAAACTCTTCTGGATTAATATTCAAAGATTCAGACAGTTACTCTCCATAATCTAGTAGAAAGACTTCCCGGAAGAGTGGAGGCTGTCATAGCTGCCAGGGGGGACCAACTCCATATTAATGCCTATGGTTTAGAACAGCATACCAGGAAAACTTGTGTTGGTATCCCAATACTTTTCCATAGAGTCTAGCTGGCATTAGTTCTTAGCATACTGATGATCATCAATGTCTTTTATTTTTAATGTCTTAGACATAAGCTTTCGCCAGTATTTATCATACCATATCAGTTAAGTCAAAATAACTGCTATATGTCCTCTTATTTACATTTTAGATTTACATTTTAGATCAAAGGGCCCTTTTAAAGGAGCGATTAGTATAATTATGCTAAAATTATAACTGCTATATGTCCTCTTATTTACATTTTAGATCAAAGGGCCCTTTTAAAGGAGCGATTAGTAAAATGATGCTGTTGAATTCATACTTCACACAAAAGGCAGCAACATATCACCAGAGAATGTACAGTCCTTCGCCTCCTTCGCCATGTCCTTGTTTTGCTTGTAGCACTTCTGCTGCCATATGTGGTTTCTTGTCAAAAGTGAGCAGCAATAGTCGCTTTCCAAGAGCTTCAGCAATCGCTGCATTTACTGGTTACCTGTCCTGAAGCTATCAGAAGCAGCACCTTAAAGGTGTTTAACATCAGGCCAGTGCTACCTCTTCATCGTCTCATGTCTGACTGATTCAACTCCACACTACAGTGACTCTGGTGCATCTTGAGCTACGAAGTGGTATTACGAGGATGCTGGCCAGAACTAGCTGGTTAACATGCTAACCTCAGGAGATATCTGCAACATGATACCGAGACATCTTCAAAATACTGTCAATATGGTTGTCTCTTCTTGTTCTGTTGATAAGTTTTGTTCTTTTTGGTATATTTAAACTAAAGAATTTTACATATCGCTCCTTTAATGGCTACATGTATGTGATAAGACAGAAACTAACACATACTCAAGCAAGGAGGCTACGTGGTAAGATAGAGTTGTTTTTACTGGCTTGTTTACTGTTTGTCCCCCAGTTCACCGCATCACTACTAAAAGACATCCGTGAACACAAAAGCGAAGGGTGCTCTATATATAGTATACTTCAGGGACACAAGGCCTTGATGAAGAGGAGTCATAAATTGAGCTTGAGTAGCTCTGATGAACACGATACAGAGGTCCTTAAACCGTCGTGGTCGTGAGGGGAATTCAGTGTACCTGGCCTAATTGGGCCTAAACGCTTCTTTGATCATGGCGTGGCATGTCGTGACGGTGGAGGCGGTCACAGTGTTTTGTCTGAGGAGCCGTGAGCAGCGCTCGCAGTTCAGCATGCTGAGCAAACAGGGAAGGGGGGTGGTGGTGGTTATGGGGGAGCGAGGTGGCGGGGGGGGAGGGGGAGTAGTTTGAGAAGTAGCAAAAGGAAGGAGGCAAAAAACAAAGAGGAAGAAGTCAAGGGACACTCTCTTTTTTGGAGGGGGCAGGAACACGTGGACTGTAAAAGCGGGTATTTTTTCTAAGTCACTCTCAGTTTGTCAGTGAGACAAGCGAAGCGTCGAGGCTTTATCACCGCAGCGCAGCTCCGTACAGAAAGCACGACTATGGTTAGGGAGCCGTGAGGCGGCGGGGACGGAGATAACCGGAGTCTCTGTGTTCTTGTGGGGAGAACGGCGGTATGGAAAGTCCCAGGACAAGGAGTTCACAGACGGGGTGGAAATTCTTCAGGGAGTCGCTGCTTCTTTGCCTGTTCGCCGGTGAGTTAATGAGGCTGGAAAGTTGGCTTCCTAATCCTATTTCTGTCCGTTCCACCTTAAATGGGGCAGCAGTTGCATAGTCGCGTCTCAGGCGCGAGTATGTAACTGCTGCCGCATTTAAGGTGGAACGACGAAATTCGAACAAGAAGCTAACATGACATTTCATTCAGAAGTTTCGCAACTTTTAGGTGGTTTTTGTTGTGTAAAACTAAATACAAAGAAAAAGATGTTTTCACATACATTTAACAAACATGCAACCGTCTTTAAAAATAAACATTAATAATGATTATTTTTTAATCGTCCACATTTATTTTCTATGACGACTTTGTTGTTTGTTACCCTCCCCCTTTTCTTTCTACATTCATATTAATGAATATATACTTAAAATATTTATATATATATATATATATATATATATTCAGGGGAGGTTTTGTTCATCATATGACATTTTTTATTTTATTTTTTGCTGAATGGACTTCTATTTTTTGTTGTTTCGTGTTGACGTAGTTCAGATGCTGCTTTTACACTGTTTAATGCACGCATGGCTAAAAAGTCTGATGTGAGGGGGGTTGGGCAGAGGAGGGGGGGGCAAGTTTAAGAGGTGGCTGAAGTTCTATAGGCTCTTTGTCCCAAACGTGTTGACCTACAGGACCCAGAGGTAAGCGGAGGACCTCTTGGGGACCACCCATAGAGCCAGACTTCACAGAGGGAGCTGCAAACTGCAAATTAGAGCCATAATTCAGAGCTTGAATTTTCCTTTTAAGGGTTCCTTCTGAGGCATCAGTGCAGCAGAGCTTCTACTTGGAGGCTATTATCAACATTTCTGCATAACAGTTCTTTGTGATTTATAGGCTAAGCGTGCCTATTTTAGGCAAGAACTCCCTGAGATTCACTGTATGGACACACTTCTCCACCATTGATCTCTCCAAACAGACCGTTCATTACAGTCATGTCAAGCCGGTCTGATTTTTGTTCATTTTGCAGCTTTGCAAATCTGCATTTATTTCCATTTGCCATGGTAATATGACAGTGCTATTACTCAGATTATCCAGGGAGGTGATTGCCACAGATGAGTGCACATCAACTGCCTACGCCTGGGCTCCAATAACAAACCGAGCCTGCTATGAGTAAAGCCGGATTTGGAGCCAAAAGAAAAGCGACGACAGCAACTGGAAATAAAAGGAGTGATAAAGCCGGGAGAGCAGGACTGGACTAGTCTGGTGCACGGCAATACAAGCTCAGAAGTGAAGAAGGGCAGAATGAGAATAGCAAGGTTGTGCTTTATAGAATGTGACCAGCTCCATCAAGGCTGCTCTGGAGGTTAATGTCAATCTAGGACTCACCTGAATAAGTTAGTTTCATATGTTCAAAAAATAGGGTTGGGCAGTATGACCATATGTAAAGTTAAGTAGATATCAGCAGTATAGTCTGCTGAACACTGAACCACCTATGTATTAAAGTTACAACACAATTGCACGTTATTTCTACATAGTTCAGAGTGGTCTAATGCCAAATAGTACATTGTTGCGACACTAGCTGACTCAGATTTCTTTAAGTTGATGATGAAAGGAACCAGGAGTCATAATGTCTACAGTGCGAGTGTGGCCATTTTATTTGCCTTCTAAACTGACCAGTGAACCTAGGTATGAATTGTTGATAATAGTGGAGGAAAGTCTGATTTTTTTGGTTCTGTTCGATCATATAAAAAAGCATCAGGTAACACATCCATAGGAAATGAATGTAATAGCTTTCTGTGAGGGAGCTTGTAGAGGCATTAACCGATTCAGACATCTGGTTCATATCACCACTGCTGTTAACAATTCAGCCGGCAATTTTCTCTAGAATGGCACATTTCACAGCAAACCACTCTGAAAGACTGTTTACATCTTAACTGTTTAATTATCATGTGGACACATTGAAAAATTGGTGGAATTGTATCCTATTGAAATGTGCACTCGTCCATTTATTTCATCTGTTCCATGTTCTGAAACCTTCGAAAAGCTGCATATGATAAATACTGAGTATTGTGATGTCATATATAACATTATTGCCATATCTCCGACCCTCAGGCAAAAGCCCGTTCTGTGATTTGCCTTGAATTATATTAAAAGCAGATTGGTGAACCCTTGATGTTAATGATTGGCCTGTGTTCTTTTAAACAATGCAGCGTTTGCTGGATTTCATGAATGCCGTAGGTCGTCCAGACATGCACGAAACATCTGGAACGAGAGATTTGGTCCCAGCACACAGTACAGAATTTTTGTATTCATTTGGTAGAGAGCTTATTTGCACATTAGTTTCTGACATATAAGTTTAGCAAAGGTCAAGACCGGAGAATTAACAAAACAATAAACGGATAAGTTTATTTTCTCTTTCAGCTTAAAATCCTCATTTATTGTTTATACAGTATATTTAAGGAAGTCAGTTCTAAAGTGACTTTTTGTTTTTATGTACTGTATGTCCTTTTGTAATTGTTAAAGTAAGTTTAAGTAGTCACTTTTACCAGATGTGTGATGCTTAATACATACAAGCTTATCGCTCTATGTCCCCAGGATAATACATAAACATGAACCATCTGATGACATGGGGTGACTTTGCTGATCCCATGAGAATGCAGTTCTTTCAAAGGGCTTCCTCTTGATTACTGACATTAGGGTTAAGGTTGAGCTGTACATGTAGGAGTATCATTATTTAGCCTTTTGTTGATATGCAATTGCAGGTCGTGGAGAAGCCCAGTGCAATGGCTGTGTTGAGTACTGTTGTGATGGAGTGCCTCCTTTCTGCTGCTCGTACTATGCCTACGTGGGGGACGTCCTCTCGTAAGTGATCACTGAAACACACAATCACGCCCATTTTTACCCTCTTCACTCACCTTTGGGGTGAACCTTGACCTGGTCCGCCCTTGCTGGCAGCTGTTCTTTTAATTGTGAATGCTTGTAAATCTGAAAACTCACTTACATCCAGCACTCTGGGACTGCTTCATTATTATTACTTGTCTTAATTGAATCACTTATTATATTAATACATTATTTTTTTTCTTGCTTAAAATGGGTCTTAAACCAGACGTTATCCTTGGAACCCAAGAAAAAGCAGAGCAATAAAATGTCTGCATTGCTGATGATATCGCCTAGACATTTTAAGTGACTAAGCATCAGTGACGGTCACTGAAAATC
The DNA here is from genome assembly GCA_024036415.1 of Prochilodus magdalenae. Classification (NCBI taxonomy): domain Eukaryota; kingdom Metazoa; phylum Chordata; class Actinopteri; order Characiformes; family Prochilodontidae; genus Prochilodus; species Prochilodus magdalenae. Next base: position 63,671 of record JAMWET010002586.1, read on the forward strand.
ACAGAAATATAACAAGCTCTACTGAAAACTACCACAGTCTCAACCATTAACACTGGAAATGGCTAGGAACAGGTTTGCAGATGATAAACATCATAGCAAAACTATGACGTGTTTGTATCATCACTTCTGAAAACCATCCGTAATTCGGCTGCCATGTATTTCTTATTTAGTTACTGTGCAGTTTTAATGACAGCTACTATAAGATCCTTACACGGAAATCTAGATACTTCTATCGCTGTATGTTGGGAAATACAATACAGCAGTTACCCTGTAGGTATAGGCACATGTCCATCTATCGTCGTGATCTCCAACCCTGGAGCGTTACCTTCCTGCAGTGTCTTCATAAATCCCTAGGGGCTGGATCAGATATTAGTTTTGGGCAGCATGTTAATCGTAAGTTGGAACTAATTTCTGCAGAAAAGTAGCTGTCCAGGAGCAGCATTACAAACAACCAGATCTAAAGCAGGCATGATATCAGACTGAAATGATCAAGCTCATGCAGTTAGGCTAAAATGTCTAGTAACACTTTATGTAGTTGGTCCAGTGTGGATACAGGTCTATTACTTTCGCTTGGCTAATTACTATAGTAATCACATAATTAGACAGGCAGTTTCAGAGCTAGTTACTTAATTAATACCATGTTTGGGTCTGCCATCTGACTTCCTTCAAATTTATTATAGATGTCAAGGAATGACAAATACATGGTACAGGACTGCATACACAACAATGCTGCATACACAGCATTTCGTCCAATACAAATCATAACAAAAATATCTCCTCTCCATATTAAAACAGCCATAATACAATATATGTCGTATCAATCAAAAGTTTAGAATCTTTCCAGCAGAACCTTTGCAGTGAGCTATGAGGGGGTTAATGTTGAGCAACACCATACTTCTGTAATTGCCACCGATAACCTTGACTTCTAAAGGTTAAACTGCCGCTCTGGACAAAATGACACATGAAACCACTTGTGGTAAACATGCATAGTCACATCCTACAGAAGTGCTGCTGTGCTATCTGTGGTGAGGTTTTCTGGTTGAAAGACGCCTCCTGATGATGTACACTGAGGGTGAAAAGTTTGATAGAAGTACTGCTGCTCAGGAGTGGGTGCTGGTGAACGTGGAGTTAAAGTAAATGTTACTACTATAAAGCTCAATATCATGTGTAGCCTTTGTATCTATGGTATCACTGTAGTAGCTGTCTTCAAATCATCAGTACAATGCAGTAAAATGGATTACCTAAAAGACTTGTTACAGGACAATAAACCACCAGCTAAGCTAGCAATAGACAGATGTATTATCTCAGTTCATCTTCGTTCATTCTGCTGAAAGGGCACAAAATGCTCTGCCAGTCCGGAGTTCCATTTTGAACAGAAGTTATGTTTTCTTTATGATTTTATCTAACAGTTGATGTAAGAGTTACAGTAATGCTAGCTTGGGTGTGTTGGTTTACACCCCACAGATTCCCAATGAATGTTTTGTGTAAGGCGTCCTGGATATTGAAATTGGAAAAAAAAATGCTGGACGGAATAAAAGGAAAACACAAAACTGGTGTGAGAGTTAGTATAAAAGGCTCTGTTATCTGCTAGTGATGGAAAGTCCGCCACATCTGGGATTCTTGGCCAACGACTCTTTAGAGTTAAAAAGCTACTTTTTCACTGTAATCAGTTTGAGGGACAATGAGGCGACTGGAAGGCAAGGGGGAGGCTGAGTTTAAATAGCGAGAGTTTATTTAATTACAAGCGTTAAACAATGTTGTCTCGGCTCCCCTACTGCTTTGAGCACAAATTCAGCTCCTTTAAAAGTTAGGTGTTCTGCACCATGGTTCTTCATATTCATGATTTAAGATGCAGTAAACAAAATAATTATTGTTGTGGAAAAGAGGTTGAAGGTGGGATACACTCATTTTACCAGCTTGTTATCGAAATTTCTGTTCCACCTTAAATGACACTGCAGAAACGTTCAAAAGCTGCATTATTTAAGGTGGACTGGAAATTTCGAATGAGTAGCTGGAGAATGCAGAGCCAACCTCAGGCCGTTAAAAAGAGGAACAAGATAACATCCAGCTGTTTTTTTTAAAAAAAGACTTAGAAAATGGTTTCTTTTTTCTAACCGTTCTGACTGCAGTAATGACTTTCTCAGTACATCACTCAGAGTTTCAAGTTGTATTCATTTGTTCAGCTCAGGTTTTTGTCTTGGTGGAGTCAAGGAACCAATTCCATCAATTCCAGTGACAGAAGCCCAAGAGTTCGAAACCTTAAAAACTGAAGACATGTCATACATCACTACATACTGTGTTACATGACAAATAACTCTAGTCTTAGTCCGGAGTTCTCTTTTTAACCTAACCCCAACCATAACCATTAGCACATATAAAGATATTGGAGACTTAAGGCTGCCTAGATGAGCTAAAGGGGACAATCTACATCCCATACATCCACATATGCTTAAGTACAGGGCAGTCAGCCTAAGATATTTCAGCAGGTCTTTGAGGAACACCTCTAGCGTGTTTGCTCAGGTGTGTGCATTAAGCACAGCTTTTTTTCCAAGCCATTCCCCTAGTGACCTGAGATTCTCTCTGTGCCAGAGTGTCCCGTCTCTCCTGAGACACATCGCTGTTGACTCAGCCTACCACAGACTGCCCGGACAAAACCGAATGATTATCATTCAGGCAGCAAATAAATGGGAACAGCCTGGGTGGCCTGCTCTGACAGGATGACAGAAGCACTCATCTGTGTGGATTGGAGAAATGGAGATAAACATGAAAGTCTTTGATGCTACTCACACTTTGTTCAGGCTAGCACAGACAGAGTGAGGTGAACAGAAACATAGAGTTTCCTGGGTAGGAGAAGGATTTATTAGGATATTGTGTTTCCTTAGATATCTATAAAGTCAGCAGGAACTGAAACTACAAGGCCCCGCTACTACAAGGTAAAGTTGGGCAGTAAAACTATGGTTTCAACTAAGGTATCAAGCCAGGGAACCTCTGGGATTTGGGTACTCATTCAGGGCACCATCAAATCTCACATTTCACTATTTAATTGTGATTTATTACATACAAGCGTTTTTAAAAATACTCTAAATACACAAATACACAGCAAATAGTGAAATGAAATTTTGGAAACTGAAACCTCTTAAATTTAGCCATTATATTTTTTTTCTCTTTGTGAGATTATTATAGGAATATCATACGATCATTTAAACAGGTATTTTGACCTAAAACTAACTTTCAATTTACTCCTTATGCTGCATTTGTATGCAAACGTTTGAACACCTCTGAAATGGAGGACAGGCTTGAATGTGGCAGTTTTCTACAAATGTATTGGGCACAATTTCTATTTGTTTGTATTTAAAATACTGTAAGAAAATAAAATACCGTAATACTTTGATTAAACATAGACAGTGTGAATAATTTCATTTCTACAAAACATGTAATTCATTAACATTTGCTTAGGAATATTAAGCATCGCATTTCTCAGCCTCTTCAGTTCTACAGAATTCATCATTTTCTTCTTTTCGTCAGTCAGTTTTCTCTCACTAAAATACCCAGCATGCATTATATCCAACACCCTAGCAGTAACCGAGTTAGCCAGCTAGCGGGAAACAAACATACTTTTCTCCTGCAGAGCATTTATTATTGTACAGTAGTTCTTTCCAGCTTTAAGATAAGATGATCCTTTATACATCATCAATAGAGAGTTTTGGTGTTTAAACTGGAAGATCCCAGTGTAGAAATTATGGCATTGCTGTCGGACATCAGTAGGCATGTTGTGACAGAGGAAGCAGTGGGTAAAGTTTTACTTCAGCCCGGAGTGTCCCTTTAACTTACTTCTAGATTAGCTTTACTTAATTTAAGTTATTTTATCTGAAGTGTCATATTCTACTTGTACTCAGTACAAAAAATTATAACAATATATAACAATAATATTACAAGTAATAACAAATATATAACAAATAATAATAAAGGTCAAAACCTCTGGAGAATCTTATTTACAGATAATAAGTAAAAACTAAGTAAAATAAGTAAAACTTGTTTTAAATCTTGTACATAAAAAGTATTCAAAATATTTACTAGATTGTTTTAATGTGCCTAAAAATCATTTTTAGCTGTGTGTGAATAAAGGAGCTATTTTACATTCATAATTCTAATACTGCCAGATCACTGTTGTTGAATTATCTTCAGAATGAATGTCATGATTAATGCTCTTTCAAAGTCTCAGAAATAACTCTGTGGCCTTTAAAATCAATGTGGTTCCAAGAAAAATATCTTAGCTAGGGTAGCAACAAAGAACAATTTAAAACTAAATTCATCTGTATGCTAAAACTATTAGCCACAGAAAACACCTTCCCTTGCCTTCATCACGTCTTAAGATCTTCCAAGTTCTGCGTACTGTCTGTACATGTGCACTGAATGTGTAGGATTTGGACTTTTAACATGCTTCTTGTCCTGTCTTCACCGTTTTAGGGGCACAGCAATTTCAGGGATCGTCTTTGGCGTGGTGTTTCTGATGGGTGCGGTGGCGGCCATCTTCCTGTGCATTTGCATGTGCGTGAAGAACGGGCGCGGGGCGAGAGTAGGCGTCTTCAGCACATCCTACATCAACACTGTGACTCAGGGCTACCCAGGTAACAAAACAGTTCAATCCCTGCCTTTCATGACTTTGTGCAGTAGCACTGCAGCCATTCGGCCACAAGAGGCCACTGCTGCATTATGGTCAGTTGTTCACTTAGCACAGAACCAGGATCACTTTTCACACCATTATGCCAATGTGAATGAACGTTTATTTTTCCAGTCCAGCCTACTGTAATGAACACAAACCACTAACACTGCATTTAAAGACCTATTGCACTGTCCAGAGTCTACATATTCATGCGTAAGTGAAGCTTCAGTAAATAAATGACAGAATCCGTTTTAAATTAACTATAGATTGCTGGGTGGTTAAGCATTACTTGAGTGGAGACTGTGAAGCTGCAGAGATCACTACAGGCGTTGGTAAAAGTATGAGGTGTTTTGAACTGCTAAGGATATAATGTGTAATGCTGTACATCCCCTATGGAACAGAACGTACTTCTGCAGATTTAAATGCACATTAAGTTGTAGCCGTATTTAAGCTTGTTCTCTGTGTTAGTTTTTTTTTTCACTCTGGAATTCAACATGTCATTCAAACTCATACATGTGACTGGATTTTAAAGCAGCCAAAGTAGAAAAGTAAATTTTATATTGTGGGGAAGGGCTTACCCAGTGGCAGGTCTGACTATGAGGTGGACTATATACTAGGAGTGAAAGTCACCAAAGGCCGATTGAGTTTAATACTGTTGGTCTCTCTTTCTCTTTCTCTCTCTATCTCTCTCTCTCTCTCTCTCTCTATCTCTCTATCTATATATATATACATACATACATATAATTTAGTCCCTCAAGAAAAAACATTTTAGGAATATGTTGTTATGACTGCACACAGTCTTGCAGGGGCAGCAGAATACTGCAATAGTGTATTGCTGTATCGATTTCTCCTGCCATGCCTAATCAATATCGCATTTACATATTACGTTTTTATAAGATTTAACCTGATAATTTATTTACTTGATTCAAATATGTGCCTTTTTACGTGAATAAAAGAACATCACATCTGCATAGTTTTGTCTTTCAGGCATTTGGGCAGCACCATAGGCAATTGCTGTTTCATTGTAGACTGAATTATCTGTGTGAAAATGTTCTACACATGTGAATCAAGTGTTATTTTTTCTCACTTCCCCCACAGGACCACCACCACCTTATAGCTACGATTATGAGATGTATCCTCCAGATCTCCGACCCCCACCATACACTCCGACGCCGCCCAGAACAGCAAACTACTCTCCACCTCCACCCTATCCTGGCTACAACAGAAAATGAGCCTTCAATGTGGCTGCCCTGGTGAACGGTGAACTTTTAAAAAGCTGCCTCTGGTACATTGTGAGGTAGATCCTGAACTGCACTGGAGGCTGTGTTTTATAAATGAGGCCTTCTGCTTAATCTTGGACCTGAAAGTCAGGTTAAAGTTCCTCTTTGGCAGAAGGAGCTCCAGCCCAGCTGATAGTGGGGGTGTGGATCGTCCCCACTTGTTTTACTGTGGAACTTATTTTTTTCAGTCATCGGATGTGTGGACCGTTGAATGTAGGTAGAAATCTACATTTAAGTGAAGTTGTCTCTTGAATGACCCTGGACTACAAAGTGGAAGTGCGAGCTTATATGAAAGGGAAAAAGTTAAGTTATTCCTGTTCTCCATCTGGTACAGTGATGTGAACAGTTACATGTTATGTGCCATGAAGCATTTTGTTCACTTACACAAATCAATGTGGTTTTGTTTGCAAGAATAAAAGAGAAACTACAAAAGATACCAGTGTCGTCATGGTTCTGGACGGGGTATTGAACAAAGTGAGTACTTCTAGTTCAGTACTACCAATTATCAACAGACTCATTCAAATTTCAGTACCTAAACAGGCAGTCTTAGTAGTATCAGTCAATCAGCATGCTTGTTCCAAAATCTGACTGCTGATTGGCTGTCTAGCTCTGTACACACCTTACGCTATTTTTCAAAGGTTTATGTTTTTTCTTATACTATGTGTGTTTTCTTAATTCATTAGGCCTGAAATGTACAGAAAATAGCTACTCGTCCCCGTAAACTTTGCTTTTGTGGAATTCAGGAACTCAAAAAACTGTGTGGGACTGTCCAGTAGTATACATGGTGGGGTACCCCTTTAGACAAGGCTACCTTTTATAAAGAGTTTATGAATAGCTTAAAAAGAGTTCACTAATAGTTATTAGTTAGATCATAAACACCTTTAAATCATTTATAAGCAGTTACAACACATACATAAGATGGGCAACAGTGATCTGTTGTTAGTCTAACAGTGAGCCCACATTTTTTTATGCTGGTAAAGCTCAGATTTTCCATCCACCTGCATAAACCCTGGCAGCTTCAATACATATTTATATACGACATATACAGGAGCGCATTTTTGACTTTTTTATTAATGTGTTGCAACTGCTTATTATTACTTTTATAGCCAAACCAATAAACATCATATTTTTAAACAATTTATTTTAACAATCTATTTTTAAATCAAATCCTTTATATGGTTGCCTTAGTCTAAAGTGGTACCTATAGTGGTACACAGTAGTATAGTGTACATATAAATACAGGTGTGTTAAAACAACCATTTCAGTTGATGTCCCAGCTGAGTAAGTGGATAATCAATACAGAGCTACTTTTAATTTAGACAGCATCAAGAGGTTGCTGCACCCGGCAGATCTATTTATCAAGACAAGAGTGAAAAGTTAATAAATGTAAAGCATCTGCTAAAATCTGTGAGGCCTACAGAGCATACTTCTGCATGCCTGTCTTGGGTGAGCACTGCAAGAACTCTTGAAGGTAGTGTGGATGATTACTGTTTGCTTATGTGTCAGAATTATATATTACATTAAAATATACACTTACTGTCAAAAAAATAGTTGAACAAATAGTTTCACCCAGAAGACATCAGCCGACAGTAATAAAAAAATGGTGGGTGGAAGTTAACATTTTGAGACGACTGACCTTACCGCCATGCGACATTGCCAAAGACTGCAATGGTGTCATACCAGACTGTTGTAGAGTGACGAGTCTGGCTTTTCTCTTGATGGGGTTGACTAACGAACCTGTATGGAGACACTGTGATCAGTGGAAGTTAACCCTGAGAAGTCAGGAACAAAAATCTTGTCACATAGTGTTATTAATCCCAGCACTTCTTGATTATTCCACAACCCACCTAAAGCACCTCACACTCCTATCTGGTGTAAAAACGATGTATAAAGAAAATCCAACATTTTCCATGTACCTACATATCTATCCTGGTACATAAACATTTATACAATGTAAAAATATGAACTACATCTACGTCTACATCTACATGGATTAGTGTAACATGGTAGAGTATTTGTATAGTTACAAAAGCTGAGACTGATTGTATTTTTATTAATATGAATCTGATATCATGAAAAAGTGCAATTGTGTTTATACCTGCTCATATTGCATTATAAACAACACATTGCTTTCATGTGACAGAAAACAATTCTTCAGTTGTTTATTATTAATACGTTGTATATACAACATTAATAAATGTATATAAAAGATAACCAACTCTATAATCGATAAGATAAACATGCCAGTTCTATTAAACTTTCTTTGTAGTTGTTAGAGCTTAATACTGTTGGTCTCTCTTTCTCCCTCTCCCTCTCTCTCTCTCTCTCTCTACTAGCTGACCTTCCAAAAGTATGTTTGAAGCCGCAGTCCTTTTCACTTTGAACTGAGGGAAGTGTCCGTCAAGCTTTGGTGTACGCTGTAGTTAAAAAATTGGTTTGAGCAAGGCCTCTTATTTGATCCGGGTGCATGAAAACCAATTTCCACAGAGCCAAGACGGCACATATTGAAATATAAGCGGATTTCGTTTCAGAAAAAGCTCTGGATTTACTGGCCGGGCAGAATGTAGCACAGCCATATCAATTATTCTCCTGCAGCGTGGCTTGAAAAGGGGAAGATCCCCAGAGAAACTAGGCTATTGAAACAGGTTCTTTCTGTAGGAGCCGCTGCTGTCTGATAAATCACCACACAGTGGCAGCAAATAGCAGCAAAGGATTTTTCCTGCTGTCTTTGGAGATAACAAGGAGACTCGTGTACCTATGCTGAGCTTGATGTGCATTTTTCTGCTGTGTGCCCTTTAGAAAGTGATTTAGAAGCATGGATGATGACATCAGAGCCAGATCAGTGTTAGCAGATAATTTCATAAAGCATGGGAGAGTTGTTTGGATTTGAATGATATATTTCTTGTCCTCCGAAAGAGAAGAATGATTTACTAGTTATGTAACCCTTACTGCATATGTAACCCTAAAGATGCTAGTCCAGGTAAATGTACTCCCACTTTAGTACCTGTATCTACCTTAGTGCTGTCCTTGCCAATGTGATTCCATTTACAAAATTGTTTATACAAAACAATGTTTGGTTATCAGCACTGATCAGTAATTCCTGTACCAAGCAACCCACGTCTGTAAACTTACAGAAATAAATGTCAGTTTGGTCCCAATATTGACATTTCATAAACGCTTATGTAATCAGCATCAGCAGAATTGTACTTGAACAATGTTGGCCACATCAGCCCACAGCTTTTTTGTACTTGTCTGCTACAACACTCCCTGTTCGACTCAGGAAAGCCTGGTTCATGAGCTGATTAGTTTGGATTAGGTGTGTTGGGAGGAGAGAAAGCACTAATGCTTTTGATGTTTGAGTGCTGGTTTTAACATGCCCTCACCACCTCCACTCACCACTCGGATTTGTGCCACACCCACGTTGCACAAGTGGCCACGCGCACACCCGCCTCAGGGTGCTAATCTGCTAGCCAGGGTTTTAGGTTTTTAGGAAGTTTTTGAACATCTAGCACACCTCACATTAGCTGTGTTAGTCTCATCTGGTCGTTATCATGCAAGGACAATGTTAAAACGTCTGGTATCGGATTGTGGCATAATCCTCCAAGGCTTCAAGGGTATGCCCCTTCTGAAACCAGCCCCTACATTAAAGTGACCAGATTTCTGAAGTGAAAACCAAAAACAACTGGAAAGTTTGATGGTTAACATATAATTAAAATATCAAGTGATTTTATCAATGAAATTAAATAAAAAAGGGGTTCCCCTTTCATCTGTGTTGACTATAATAACTGTTGTATTGTACCTAAATAGAACGAAGGCTGACTGATAAAACTAGGTAATAAATTAAGAAACTTAAGAAAAGAAACAGATGTGTTGGAAAATCATACTATAGCCTACTAAGGTGAGTGAAGCTATGATTAATTAAGGAACACCCCATGAGGAAAATAATTACAGATAATAATACAGATTTACATTTCTTGCTTTCCCCTTCACAGATAGCCACATGTTACTATTTAGAAATAAAGCTGTATATAAAGCAGTTCTCAAAAGTCAAGAAGTTGAGTGGCTTAGGCAGGGATGAGGCAGACACAATAGACTCAGTGGCTATAAGAGTCCATAATTTATATTCATATTAAATATTTTGCCAGCCAAAAAAAAAGTATGTCATGTAGGATGCACAGTTTAAAGAATAACACGCTATTTGTAAATGGCATGGTGACTACATTCGATTATTACAAGTCGATTATATGTCTATACAAATCAGAGCCTACTGCTCAACCAGTAGACTCGTAACCCCGCACCACTTCTGCTAATGCCTGGGTTAAACTGTGACCTTAAAAAGACCTTTGAGGTCAAGTTGTGGGCTCACTTGACACTTAGCTTCTGCTAGAGTTTTACGCAGCAGTGTAGTAGTTAGTAATTAGTGGTAGACCCACTCTGTTCACCAAGACATGGGATGTCTGTCCAGTCTTTCTTCAACATATCATACTTGGTATGTTCCCGCCCTAGTAAGTTTACGCTTTCACCCATATTTTCTTATTGCTGTCTTTAGACAATCGTGTTGCGAGTTCACATCAGGCCACATGAGACTAACAAAGTATAGGTATGGCTCTTAGGATGATGTTGGGAGAAACGGCAATGCCAGATGGATGAGAGCATGTCAGAACTCATAAAGCAGCAGGCGGTAAAAACTGCCAGGCAATGGGTTCTCCAAGACCAGGCCTGGGAACACATTTGGTCATCCAGTGTTTTTCGACTCCAAACCTCCAGACCGACTTCTCTGCCCCTATAACACTTTGTTCAGCTTATGAAGAGCTTGATAATTACAAATCTGGTAATTACATAGTGGATCATACTGTGCTGGGTCAGGGATCAGTTGAAACTATTCAGAGCCAGGGGAACCCTTAACCTAATTGACAGACACAAGCTTCATAGTGCTTCACTGCACGGTTGGCACAGGCGAGGCTTATCGCATTGCTTTGTGGTTTCCTGAGTTGGGTCGTTGCTTTAACTGATTTCTAAAGCGATTGAGGAGAAAACAGGGCAGTAATATCTTTAATAGCTAAAAAAAAAACATTGCAATAGCTCCGCTCCATTGCCTCTCCTTGCTGCCCTCACTAGTCACGTGACTCTGGAGCAGCTGCACAGCCTCCCTATCGCTCTCCATCACACGCGCACGCACACTCTCGTTCTCACAGAGCCGACACGAACACGAACAGGAATCTTCGACTGCACATCCCGCAGCACGGCGAATATCGGGAGAAATATTATGGGGGACCGCGGGGTTTTCTTGCTGCTGATGGCTGTGGTCTCGGCGATGGCACTTGAGGTAAGAAAGGACGAGTTTATTGGCTTTTTATGGAAACCACAGAGCTTTCGACGTTTAACCACAAACCTGCCTGACTGTGGTTGTCAGCATACCGGAATGCTGTGATAGCTGTGAATAACAGTGTCTGCCTCGAATGTAAGCGTTGTTGTGTTTAGTAAGTACAGTGTGTGTTGGCTAAGTTACCCGGCTAACGTTGCGTTTATATGCCGACGTCAGCATTTCTGAGGTATAGCTTTGGCTAATGTGAACTGGTCACCTTGAGGCTACACCCCAGAAAAAAACAGCAGCCTGAAGGCAGGTATTCAGGAACTACGACATGTCTTCTTCTTGGTTAGTTGGCAGAGATTTGTGGCTAAGTGTTTGGTTTCCTTCCTCTTCGACATGACGTTGTTAGAAAAGAAATCTGGCTAGATAAAGAGTTGGACCGATGCGGCGAAAATGCAGTGTGAATTTAAAGGGATTTCCATCTGATAGTTATTTAAATAGGCACTACTTCTGTCACTTAATACGTGGAGAAATTTGGTGTTTATGGCCTGAAACTGAGGTCGGCTTCCTACGATTTTTCTGTTCCATCTTAAATGGTGCAGCAGTTACGTTCTGGCGGAATGTAACTGCTGCACCATTTAAGGTGGAACGGGAAAATGCGAACAAGAAGCTTCGTGTTTATGGCCCATATTTGCTACATGAGGCTTTATCGTTTATACATGATACTCTTCTTTTTGTCTTCCTTATCGTCCTACGAAAAAGAAATAGATTTCATTCGGGATACAGTGATGTTTATATATTCCTTTTATATTTATAGAGCTAGTCGTAGTTTGGCGTAGAGGAGCTAGCTAGCTATGCTAGCGACAGAAACAGAAAACACCGCTACGCTAACGATACTTGCAGGGTGTTTACAAAACACGAGACAAAAATAACAATACGACAGCAATTATCCGTCATTAAAACATGTTTGTATCAAATACATAGCATGGAGAGTGAAATTTCATCCCAAGCTTGTCGACGGTCCAGGCTGTTGTCTTAAGATTTGCGCAGTCGTAACGTTACCGTGAGGTTAAATTTAGAAGTGGGTGTGAGGAGAAATCAATTTTCCTCGTTTTTTTCCAAACGGTGGGAGAAAAATGATGGTTTATTCGGCTGGATTAATGACGTGGAGGAACTAACATAAAATAGTGGCACCCCTTCCTGTCTAGCTTTATTTCCCCCTCCGAGGAAAAGGGAACGTTTCCCCCGTCAACATGTTATCTACATGTCGTGGGCTGGAGGAGTTGGATGTAGCCAGACAGAAGCAAGATGGCGGCGGCATGGAGCTGCATACAGTATCGAGCTCCTGAATTTAGTGGAGCTGTGTGTGAGGGAGGACAGCGGTATTTATATGCGCCTAAGCTGTCCTCACGCGTGAATGAGAGGTTTCGAGGAAAAAAACATTTAACACGCAGTTATTCTTGAGTGTGACAGGCGGCTGAGTGAGTTATGTGCATCAGTATTGTTCCTGCGGGGCGCCAGCACCAGCCCGGAGGCTTCCTGCCATCTCCCTGGGTCTCGAGGCTATAAATTTGTTTTGGTGTGTCGTACTGCCGCAGTCACATCTTATCCTGAGCTACAGTTTGTCCACTTTCACACCCCGTCACAAGCAGCAGTCTCATTGTTGTGTGGCTTTGAGCTGGCAGCTCCCAAGGCCATATGGCTATATCACCCTGGCATGAGCTGATAGGCAAGTCATTGCGCAGCTCTGTTACCTAATACAATGTAGCCTACATCGCTTTGACCTTCAGAATAATGATGTATAAACGCTGTGCTTGTCTTAAAATCTCAGTTTGTTCACAAGTGACTCATCAAACCCAGTAAATATTGTTCTGTCCCAAACTGAACATGGCAGATGTCTGTTACACTGTGTGAAAAACTCTTGATGATTGAAGCAGTAGAAATGCTTTAAGGGAGCCGTGGAACAAAACCTCATACTATTTATACACCTTTTTTTTTTTTTGTATTACTAAATATTTTCAGTAAAATATTTTTGCCTTTAAAGGTTTTTTTTTTTTTTTGCTAATTTCTTTGCCTGGAGACTTAATATATAAAATAGATGTCGAGCCTGGTCATTCAGTAAGGTTATTGCACCGGCTTTAAAACAATGGGAGATTAATGAGACTCAAGATGAAGGAAATGTATTGTTACAGTGCATTGTTCACATAATGTATTGGCAAGCAGAGTGGACATATATCCACCTGACAATTTATAAATGAACCAATGACACTAGATCGATTGTAGTTCTCATTTGGTTTGTTTTATGCTGCGCTTTTATATTACAGTTTATGGCCATATATACAGTCTATAGACTGTAGTTTTTCCAGATGTATAAATATTTCCCAGATTTGCCCATCTGATGTATAAGCAAAGTGATTAGTTTTGTCTGTTGGGGGGAAATGCAAAAGATTTGTGAATAGAACATGATAATTTCTAAATAATATCTGTGATGAAATCACAATCAGTTAGAACCTAATAACCTTATTCATATAGTGTCAAAATGAGAAATGGTCGATATGTTGCCTTGACTAAAGATGTTTTTACTTGCCAAGAGTTTTTTTGTTTTTTTTTTACGGTTATATCATTACCTGCCTCATCGGTAGTTTTTGCAATAATTAAATTGTGCAAAAGATGGTGTTTGGTGTTGATATTCAAATGAATATTGACAGTGTGGAAACTGACTATAAATTAATTGGCTATGTCAAATGTACAGATATACCAACATGAATGTGAACTGACTTATTACTGCTTCTTAATAACATAAGGTTACAGCAGGTTTGCCCACACATGGATTAGGTGTGGTCTTGGGCTGCAGTGGCAGTAGTGATTCACCGTAAAAAAAATCACTTTTAATCTAGTATTGAGAAAGCAGGTGTTAAGAGTAAACCCACTGAGCCTTCATTAAAAGTAAATAAATTGTCTATTAGTAAATGAGGGTGGTGTTAAAGCTCAACCATTCTACCATTTAGGATTAGTTCGAGGTTCATAATCAGTTACCTAGCAGCCAGGGATAAGGGAACAGCTAAAGTAAACACATAATGAAAGTAATGTTAAAGGTGTAGGTTTGTTATCTATATTTGATATAAAAAAGAATAAATATACTAAAATGCAATAAAAAAGCTAGGCATATTGTAGCTTAAGTTTTCATTTTTAGATGCTATTGGTGGTTTGTGAGCCACACTAATGTTAACCCTCCTAATAAACAGTCACACATTCTCTCTACCTCGTTATTCACCACCATCACTGCAAAAGTTTATTTGATGACTTTTTGTTAACATGTCATAAACACGGTTCAGGACTATAAATAAATGTGACATCATTATGCCAGTTATAGTTACAGTGAGACATGCTGCTTGTCACAGTTTCACAGATGTTTAAAGCAGAAGTCAGTATTACCCATTGGGGTTTACCCGAGAGTTAGGACAGGGGTTTTTCTGTCTGGTTTTGGATGCTTCTGTAATACTGTTCTCTTATCTGGAATTGGTATAACCCTATGAGCTGTTATTCAGTAATAACCACTGTCCTAAATTCAGTCTTAGCTAAAGTTGTCATGGTGTCTAAACAACTAAGATAACATTTCAGAGTGTCTGTAATAGTGGAGTGGTCCTGGAGGGCCAGTACCCTGCATATTTTTGCAACTAATGAGCTAATTAACCAGCTCTTCCCGATGCAAATTAGGTGTGTTAAAGCACACCCTTCATGCGATGCAGTGGTACTCCAGAACCAGCATTGAGAGCTACTCCAACAGGGGATTTTTTTTATGATGCGTATTTTGACACATGGACAACATCCGCTACTAGTGTCACATTTGTAAAAACAACTATGAATAAAATGGTTAAACCTCATACATACTGTGGTGCACCTAATCCAGTTAAGCAGGACAAAATGGGACATGCTGTTTGTCAGTGCTTTTGGAATACTGATATCTATAGTGACCTTAGAAATGCATATTGTGGATCACAACAATGATAAAGTGTCATATGTCCAAGATGTCCAATGACTTCTGTTTTCAGAACTGTCTCCAGTAATATGGCCATGGGATAGTTGTTGGTATCGAAATGTCTTTTTTTTTTTTTTCTTCTTCTAAGTGTTCTTTCGTTTGTTGTACTTTTCCTTTGGATTGATTTAATCAGTTATTGTTCTACTGATTCTTGTGTCTTTACTGGGTGTGGCTTCATGTGTGTGTGACACTCATGAAAAAAAAGTTGCCATGCATCATGTTTAAGAACCTGGAAATAAACCCAACATTTTGAAACTTGAATCCATGCCTTTGTTGTCAGTCAGCATCTTCCGTCATTGCTATATTTGTTCTTAATCATTGAAAATGGATGTTCTGGCTTTGTTCTGTCTGGTTTGGCCTCCCCTTCGTGTGTTTTCTTTTCAATTAGCCTTGTGCCGCACTGCTGTTCATCCCCTTTATTCTGAGCTGCAACTCTAAAGGTCACATTACCTACAGTGGAATGAAAACCATTCAAAGCTGATCACTGTGAAAAACCCCAGCACTGAATAGAGAGCTTTGTTTGTGTGCAACATGGCCTGTCAGCAGGTGAAGGGATGTTGTGTCTGGAGAGATGAGCAGCGCAATAGGTTCCAGTGTGATGGGGGGTTGGCCAGCTGGCCAGGATTCTTCCTGTCTATATCACTGCGAGATCTGTGGCCATGTGCAGGTGGAGCTCAATTTAGATGCCCTGAGGGGAGCCTAGGGAGCCTCCCGCTGGCTGCTTGATGGGCTAGATGATGAGTTCCAGAGCTAATGCATATCCTCCGGCAGACCTGCTGCCTTAGCAACGGAGCAATTGCTGAGTGGACCATTTATAACGAGAGAGCAGTCCACTGCACAGACATATTGTGACAGATGTTTTTTTTTTTTTTGTGGGGGAATACGGCCTTTGACCTTCACAGTCAGCTATGAGCTGGAAGTGTGATTAGTTCAGCGCTCGGATGGTCCCATGGGTCTCATCCCAAGTGGAAGCCACTGAAGCAGTTACCATGGCACCATAATGTGACCTCACTACAGGTAGCAGCCTGATGAGCTTCACGTTCAGCTTCGATGAAAAGCATTCCAGAAAAAACTTGAAATTCATAATTTTAAATCTGTTGTTTACTACACCAAATGTTTTATCTAAATATATAGGAGAGGCTTACCTGTGAGCTGCTTTTTGAACACGGGACGAGATCACTTGCTGCTGCCAGAAGTGTCCAAATTCACAACAGTTCAAGTCAGTGACGATTCCTTAGGAGGTGTTTCAGTGCCTCATGAAATCTCAGATTTCACCACAATCATGTTGGTGTGATTCTGAAGCCGTTTTTAAACCTTTACTGAAATCACAAATTAGACGTATCATAAGGATTTTATTTGATGTTCTATAAAAAAGCCTGATGTTTGTCCAAAGGCCATGTGAATGTCAGCTATCTAAATATTAGGGACAGTGTAAAATGTTCCAGCACCACATGCGTCACAGCCTTAGAAATGAGCCAATAATAGAAATACAGAAAACTGTATTAAGTGATATAGACATCTATGGCACAGTTTTGCATCTGTGTCAAGCCTGGTTGTGTATTGCTCCTCCCTTCTCCTTATGCCCTCAGTCTCTGAGGTTGTTGCAGCACACAGATCATCCCTTGGTGCCCAGCACCCAGGCTATAATTAGTGCCCCCCCAGGGAGGAGTGTTGAAGCTGGGGCACTGCACGATATTCCTGTCCCTGCTCTCATTCCTCCATTTTCCCAAATCTTCCTTTAATGCTGGAACTGCAAGTGTAATATTTCCATTACTGAAACCTGCCTAAGGTTTTTCCATAAGGATTAGCGTTCATGTCACAATGGGAATTGGATGATGCAAAGTTTAGATCCAGATTACCGTGTCTGTTTATCTGTTTCTCTGATCTGATGTTTTTCCTAGTCCAGAAACGACACAACGAGTAGACAAATTACTCACTGGCAGTGCAAACCTGCCATAAACATATTGTGTGCTTCTCTGCTTTTGAGCCTCGGCGTGTCTGTCTGAGGAGTTTTAGGAGCGACACTTGGTAAGAGCACCTAATTTTAGGGTACTTGTGACGAGGTGGAGTGGGAGACACATGCAGACCATGCAAAGCTATTCTTGGTTCTCCTTCCTGTTTCGTGTCTAGGGAAGACATCCTCTGTTTGTTTGGCCACAGGAGGTGCATAGACAAAAGGTGCTGGTCATGCTGTGCTTTCTATACCCCAGACCAGTGTATGCAGTGGTAATTGATACTCGTCCCTAATTGAGCGATTAACTAATTTGAAAAGTAAAAGTGATGTTGTTTTTCATGAATTGGTTATTTTTGTCACTGCAGTGAAAAGCAGAGCTGCACCACAATAATTTTATCAGGAATACCGCAGATACCAATCACGATGTTCTGTACTGCCTTGTAACTAACAGTATAATCATTTAATCAATTGACTTGTTATTCGATTAAGACACTAATCAAACCATTGTGCCTTCTGCCGTTTCCTCTCCCAGTGCTGCCTCATTTAATGAGCAATTTAGCTGGCAATCACTTCATCAACCAGCTTCTTCTTTCAGTGGACCTCCAGTGCTCCTTGTAGTATAGTGCAATTTGTTGGAATGATCACAAATGCCATGTGAATATTTAAGTGTCATAGGGCATAGGGGATGTCTTTAGCCACTATTTAACTTTGTCAAGTAATCACTGTAGCTCTAGTCTTGTCTTTCACATCAAAAAGCTATTTGAATTAATGCAGGTCATTCAAAAGTAACGGTTCTACAGTAAAGAGACAGAAATGTGGAGACACACTCTGAGCACCTCTTTGTACAAGTACACCAAAAGGTTGATTTGTGTTTCTCCATGGTGGCCGTGGAGGTCAATCAGCGGGCAGTATAGCACTTTTGGGAAATGGGAGCATATTCCCCACAGACACTGACTGGTCCACTCGCACCTCTTCTTTCACCTTTTCTTTCCCCTTAACTGAGCGCACCTCCTTCAGCCCAGTGCATTTTCACACCCTTTTTAAACACCCTTTTACTTCGTTTAGAAGATCTCCTGTCATAGCCTGATTGTTACTCTCTATTTGCTGGCAATTGTAAACACTGAACCATTTATTAAACAATCATAGTCCTGGTGTGCAAATCTGGGGCTGACCTCCTTCACTCGGATCTTACCCTTAAAGCCTTACAGGGGCAAAAAAGCTGAACTGGCTCTACATCAGTGACATGGCACAGCTACTGGAACAAAACAAAATAAATAAATACCAGCCTTTCCCAAACGGGGGTGGGGGGGTGGGGGTGGGCTAATGGATGGATTGTTGAGCACCGTCATGGCAATTGAGTGGGGGGTTGGCGTGGCAACAGCCAGTATCTATGGTAGCACACATCTTCACTGTCTTTGTCGCGGTAGCGTTGGGTGAGTTGGTGCAGTGCAGGATGGAATGTTGGCAGGCAGGGTGTAAGGGAAACGAGGCAGTCTGCCCTGTAATCACCGCAATGCACACACACCCTGAGGATCCGGTCCCAGCAACCAGGAGCGGATATTATTTCACACACACACACACACACACACACACACACACACACACACACACACACACACACACACATATATACACTCACACTCATCTGTGAGCTTTAAGGCAGTGAGGAGAGAAGGGTTATCAGAACTGCTTATGTGCACTTTGATTACCTCCCCTATCTGTCTCGCCCAGACACATGCCCAACCCTTTCTGTCAGGGTCCACCATTTGCTTTGTCCTGCTTTACTACCTAGCTGCAGTTTATGTAACTTGTAGGCTGTTTAAATACCTACTGTCTTCTGACACACAAGCGTTGTGGGCTGCATTTTGCACAGAATCTGTATATTGAAAAATATAAATGGGGTAACATTATCACGTCACACAAATTGAGCATTTGGCATTTCAGGGTAGTTTCATTACAGGATTGGGTCGGATTTTCTGCTGATACTGCTCCAAGACAAGTTCTCTACTGATGACCAGGCATTTTGGCTCATGCTGATATGTGTCTCTGCCGTTTCACTCGCTTCACACAGAGGGGTTTTAATCAGTGACTCATTTTGTTGGAACTTCATTAGCTTTAGACTCTCTCTTCCACATCATGTCCTTAATGGCAACGTTCCCGAACAGTAGTCCTTTACTCTCCCTGTGTCCAATCCCCTAGTCTCTCGGCTTAAGTCTGAAATCCTATCAGCAGTCTTCGGAATGGTTCCTCTAGCCTTGCTGGGGCAGTGAGTCTCCCCGATAGCACGATTTCACAATTAAAAGCGACCCAAGTCTCAGCAGCTCTGGGAGGGGATTACGCACTAAGGCTTTTGCATGCAAATGTGATAAAATGTGTGAGCGCAGCAGATGGTGGGAAATTCATCATGGCTGGGAATGAGGAAGTACCCCGCCCCTCCCCCCACAATGGCCACTATGTTAGCTTGGGTCAGCTGGAGATGGTGACCCGTACTGGACAATGGCTTTAACAGCTTTGTGAATTGATAGTTTTGAATAAGGTGGTATGTCATATCCGCTAAATGGCTCTGGAGGCTTTAAATGAAACGTTGCTTTAAATGACAGGTCACTTTCAATGTCGGGTCATATCCCAACATGGCTAAGCCAAGATTCAGTGGTCGAGTCTAATCATGTGGTTTAAAGTACTGCTTTCTGCTAGATGATTATCTAAACCATGAAGGCCCATTTCGAAAGTTCAAGCATTAAAGTTAATGTCTTGGTGTTTCTTTATTAAGTGGTCTTATCTTGGGTATAATGAGCAATAGATTTAACCAAACAACTCTGGGTAGCTTACTTATGTTCACTCGAAGAGTTTGAGACTTTGACTTGCACTACTGGTTCCCGAAAGGGTGGTGAAATGTTGGACTGGCCATGCCAGCTCGAGGTACTTATTAAATTACCTTTGTACATTTTCTCACATGAGGAGAAGGGGGGCTTTCAGGCACCTGACTGATTTTGTTAGCCTGGCATCTTTCTTGTACTAGTCATCTGTTACAGTATTGGAAATCAAATGCCTTTTTACCTACAGCAAGAAGAATCGAACCAACAGAGCTGTATCTCTGCTGATGGTGTCCAATCCATCAGTTTATACTCTCTGAACTATCAGTTTCCATTATCAGTGGGAAAACAGACTTCAAGCTGAGGTCTTAGCCTTTGCTTTATCTGATCCTCTCCAGAGCTTTCCCATCTGAGTCTAGCCTCGTAGGCTCCATTATGACACCAACTAAAGGGGGCAAAAGAACTTGGCAGGGCAGTGTGCAGATGGAAGCAACTGGACAGTGTAAATTTTTTGGGCATTAAGCGATGCCTGTTCCTGTCCACTCGGATTCTCCCAATCATCTGCAGAGTATCTCTTTTTCTCTTGCTTCAAAAAAAATGAGTGAAAGGAAATTCAGGAAGTGTTGTAAACTTTTTACTGTAAAATAACCATATTTACTAGATTTCCCATGAACTTAGTAACCAAAGACCTTTATATAGGCCTCAAGCCAGCATATTATAAAGTCTTGTGTCTTCTGTAAGCAATGCATCGTCAGCATAATTAAACATTGTGTTTTAATAGAGGTCAAAATAATCTGAATAGGATGTTTGGAATTTGCTTTAAAGATTGTATCAGGATTACAGTAATAGCTGTACAGTAACCACCTCACTCCTGAAGATTAATGTCTAGAGTTGCATTTTACAAGTCCACTTCCTCTGGGAGAAGTGCTAAGTGTCAACTTGTTCTCTTCCTGAATTTTAATCGCCCAGATTTGATTAGTCTAGCATACTAAATGTCAGTCACCTGTGGGGCAATATGCAGTGTTGCCCTTTCAGACTGATGGTGTCAGTGTCTTCAGCTATCTTGTTACAATGTTTCCAAAGATGCCTTTGGCCATCATCTCTGAGAGCTTAAGAGGGAAGCCACAACTTTTTCTGCGTTAAAGGGGTAATGGGATATCTGACTTTGACTTTGTTTCGTTAAGAACAGCTCAAAAGAATGATTTAGTTAGTTATAGTAATGTTACAGATAATTAATACACCCAAGTAGCCATGTGGCCATTTTATATAATGAATTGGTTTAGCTTCTCCTTTATTGGCAGCGTTGATAGCTAGGGCTGAAAGATCACAATTTAGGAGCACAATATTCAAATTGCAAGTGCTGCAATTTTAATTATATGTGTCTTACAAGAGGAACATTAACATATCAGAGCTTATAAACTGCATGTAGACAAGTTAACCCATCAGAAGCAACTAAACTATGTCCTCTGGTATCAAAACTGCAGCTGACTGAGAAAGGGGGTGCTCGTTTTAACTGACTAAATAACAGCCTGAACTTGCAATTAGATATTCTTTCTTAATTGTTCAGCCCTAGTGTTAGCATTAAGCTTGTGTTGATTTAAAAATGTTATCATTGTCAATGTCATGTTGTTAATGGTAATGTCAATCTAGCATTTACCACCAAAGCTGCATAAGCTAAACAAACTGTATTACGTACTGTTTTAATAGCACTAGTACAGGTGGTTGTACATATAGAAAATGTTAAAACCATTATGAATATAAATTCCATATGCTGATGCTATCTTTGTCTATAATTATATTATTGATCTGTAGCCAGGACAGAAGCTAAGAAATCCTTTTCCATTTTTAGTCCTATTATGAATGTGTATCTGCTAAATGATGATATAACTGCGCTTAATGTGGAAACTATGATAATGCTAAATTAGAACTAATTAGACCTTCTTGTGCAGTTTAATGCTACACTGCTCTAGCCTACACACAGACATAAACATGTACCATATTTTTACTTTGTATGTTCCATTTTTACACTGAATCTTTCAATAAACATTTGAACTGGATTAGCTCCTGAGCAGTCTGGCAGCCTAGCTGTTAAAACCGGCACGCTTATGTAAACCATGTTAAATATTGTGTTTTCTCACTTTCTGCACACTGAGTGTATGCAAACTATGTATATTCATGAGCTCCTGCATTTGTTTCCCTTCTCCAAGCCAGATGGGGCTTTTCAGCTTTTTTAAAGGAGGAAAAAGTTCTGAAAGCTCTCCTCCCTCTGCCAGGATGTGTGCTGTGTTAATGTTTACCTGCCTCTCTGAACTGTTTAGATGAGGGACTGTATCTTAAGATCAAAGCAGGTTACTGTAGTGGGGGCTGGTGAAAGCAGATCTAATCTGAGCATCTAAAATTCTGGTGAAACTGTAACCTGTTTGAACACAATGCACTAACGGGATTTCAAAGGGTTCTTGTTAAAGTTATCATGTATAGCTTAGGTCACAGTCGCCTGATCACATTTGATTTGAGCTGATCTTTTTTTATTTGTTGGCTTGCAGTTATGTTGGTTTATTTGACCATAGGTCTGGCCTTTTTAGGCTTAAACCTTAGTAGTTGCATGCACTAATAAACACAGTTAATTGTAAAGTGATAAATCGGAAGCAGTCTTATATTGTGGGATATTGGGTCCTTATATCAGCACACAAGTGCCAATATGCCAATAGCACTACTATAAGCAGTGGTCTAGTATGACTTCAGGTGTGATTGTGATTATAGTGTGAAAGTACAAAATGCAAATAATCTTCCTAATAAAAACTAAAGACGGTAAGCTGTAGGTTCCTAAAGATGCCATAACATTGAGCTCTACCCCCCTTTTGTACTGCTGTAAATTTTCTAATGTAAACTGCTTTGTTGGCTACAGTGGCTGTTATAGTTGGCAGTGTGGTTGCATGTGATTTGTGGCTCTTTTTTGACATGTTGTTATTGTTGCTACATTACAGGCAAATAAAGGCTAATTTCTCCTCTGTTTATGTATGAAACTGAGCATGTCCTGTTCAAAATAATGGTCACTGTAATAGTCAAAGGAATTTAAAGCAATACATCTGTTAGAAACCACAATAATGTACCTACTGTGAAGGAGACGTGTGAGGTAGAGAGGTAGTCTGGGAGTCTAACAAATACTTCGCCATGTGGATGGAAAGGTTTTTTTGGCACATATTACCAATGAGAGATAATGACAGTGTCTCATTCAAACTATTGAGTTTACTCCCCTCCTTATTTCCATCAGTATTGCTCAGTTTTGTTCTGTATCCGTGAGATTTAGAAGAACATGCACAAATACAGACTAAATGAACGCAGTGTATGGACAGAAGGTTCTGTCTCTCTCAGGAATTAACACTGACCTGTAAGACAGAGTGTGTTTAGACTGCTGTTATCAGGAGATATTGGCTCTCATGGGACGCCTCTCAGCCAATGGCAATGCACGTTCAGAACCAACTGTGATGTTATTACTGTCACAATGTGCCAGCACACCAAACATCAACACATTTAGGCAGCATGTATGGTTGTTCTTCCTGTTATACCGTAACCTATGGCTTCTTCACATGGACTTTTGTCCGAATGCCATAGATTGGATCCAAAAAGGACCAACAGAATTGGGAGGGATGTGCGTGTGAGAGAGAATTGGGAGGGATTTGCAGCTCCAAAGGGCACTCGGCCGTGTTGTATGCTTGGGTGACCTTGAAGGACATTTAACTTCTCTAGGCCATACATCGCAATCCTAATGAGCAGCAGCCTGATCTGGCTGATCCCTTGTGAGTGTTTATAGTGTAACGTGTGTCAGATGGTTCCAATAGTCCACTCTATTCATAACATGTTGGCCGCTTCACAAATGAACCATTGTCTGCTTGCCAGCACATTCAGTCTTCTAACACGATTAGAGAACACAAAACGCTACCTTGCATCCCTTTGCCGTGCTCTCTCTCTCTCTCACCCTCCCTTTCTTTGCTGTTTCTTCCGCAGAACAATGCTGTCATTGAGAAGCGTTTTTCCTTTGCTCACTACTTCCGTCACCATCACACAAAGTCTTTTCACATAAGAATCATACACATATGAAATTAGGGATTCAGTAAGGAACATGAGTGTTTTATATGCTCTTGCTCTCTGAGCCAGTTTTGATGGAGACAGTCATTGGAAAGAATTACAGCAGTAGTTCTCACTGCTGCCTCCTATAGCCTCTTACAGGAATGAACAAATCTGTTTTGTGAATTAACCTTATTCGGGACAGCCAGCAGGAGGTGGTTCTCTTCACGATGACATCAGCGTTATTCTGACCCAGACAGCAGATTAATGAAAGAAAGGAGAACGTTGGGACATTGTATTCGAGCGATGTGTGATTAAAGGCCATGTCAATATTAGGGAGTAGAACATTCTGGATTGCAGTAAGAAAAGTGTATGGGGTGGGGGAGTACACACAAATGAGTAAATGTTGATCCTCGCCAGGCCTGTCCCAGGTCTACTCCCTTTTATTTGACAGTCGGTGTTGAATTGATAGCGTTATCGATGAATGATTTAGAAAACTTCCACAAAACTGGTGCTTGACCTGCCTATGAATACAGTCACAGGATTGCAACAGGATGTTGCATTATGTTGGGGAGTGGTAGTTATTTGCTAATCCTTCGTGATCTCATTGTGGATTCTAACACAGTGAGACATGGGCTTTCTCCAAGGCAGCACAAGTTGGTTAATATAAGGGCGGTAAAGTTAAGGAGGAGCAGATAGGACAGTTTGAAGGCGAATGTATTATGTGAACATACGTAATTCTGTTCTGTGCTTTCTACTTCAAAATGGAACATACTGATGCAAAAATGTAACAGTGTGCATCGTGATATGAACTGTAGTCTTTTAATCATACCATAATAATAGAATTGCTTTGACGTAATCAGCTTGATCCACACTAGTTGTATCAATTACTCCTAGTGCCAGGCCTCGTGCCTCTGAGCTCTAGTCTCATTACTAGGTTGTATATGTTGTTATTAGAACCCCAATAAGTTTATAATTGATTTACAAAGTGTGTAAATCCAATTTTCTTTTGTCTCTAGGTGCCATCTGATGAGGGAGCAGGACTGCTGGCTGAGCCGCAGGTGGCCATGTTCTGTGGAAAGCTCAACATGCACATCAACGTTCAGACTGGCAAGTGGGAACTAGACCCTTCAGGCACAAAGAGTTGCATTGGCACCAAGGAAGGAATCCTTCAGTACTGCCAAGAGGTAAAAGACAAAGCAGGAAGACGTCTTTTAGAGACAAATAAAAAATAAATAAATAAGGGGAAAAGTAACAGGAAGGAGTAGTTTAAAAAGGGTGGAGAGACCACATCATAAGGAGCATTATGTTACTCTTATACATTTACAGATATGAATATAGGGTGGGGCAGTGGTTTCCAATAACACACCTGGAAAACACACCATGACTCAGGTTAGGAGTCATAATGAGTTGAATCAGCTGTGTTAAAGTAGAAAACAATTATGTCTAGAGTGTTAGGTTCCCAGGAAAGGGATATGGAACTGGATGGGATAGGGAAGTGGTCCTCAAGTATGTGTATGTGGGCATTTTCCTACCTGTGACAAAGTACAATATGGTGCTATACAAAGCTCTGTCTTCTGACCCTTTCTAGTCTCGGTTTATTTATGCCTTTATAAAACAAAATGTTTTCACTATTCACTATTGAGTGTTGCTTTTGTACTGTTAATACACAGTATGCACAACCAGATTTAGTGACAGTTACCCATAAAAGAAGTCTTACAGACATATAAGCCTCAATGATTTTTTTTTAATTATTATTTTTATGTCCTTACTTTTAAAAACCTTGCTGTTTGTAAAGTGCAACTAATAAAAAAAAATGTAAATGAATGTTCAGTCAGTAATTAAGTATAACACATGTAATTCAAAATACCTTTGAGAATTTGTATCTATTCATTGTCCAACATGTAATAGACAAAAACAACAAGTATTATTAATGAGCCAATAATTATTAATGGAACAGTCGAAATGTATAGAAGAAAGTTGTTTAACTGGGTTGAGATAATGACAGTTTGTTCTTCCTGCAGGTTTACCCTGAGCTGCAGATCACAAACGTGGTGGAGGCTAATCAGCCTGTCAGCATCCAGAACTGGTGCAAGAAGGGTCGCAAGCAGTGCCGCAGTCATGTGCATATAGTGGTGCCTTATCGCTGCTTGGGTACGTTTTAAGAAGGGATTTTTGCAATGTCAAAATTCTTAAAAGAGCAGCTTTCACATTTTCATTATGATAATCAAACTAATTGCATGAAACTGTACTACATGAGCAGCATACTCATACAAAATACATGTCCTCACCCTCCCCAAACCGCATGCCAGCCATTCTGCTGAATTTTTAAATAATTGGGTCTCCTTGCCATAGATGATGACAATATCTCTATTGAACATTGAGTGTATTATAGATGTAATATACAGTATATTTATTCTTTGTGTGTGTATTTGGGCTGTGTTAGTTGGGGAGTTTGTGAGCGACGCCTTGCTGGTTCCTGATAAGTGTAAGTTCCTGCACCAAGAGCGCATGGACATCTGTGAGAGCCACCTACACTGGCACACTGTGGCCAAAGAGGTGAGCAAACGTTACATATGTGAAATCTGTAGGTATTTTTGCAGCTATATTTGTCTATCAGTTATGTGACTGATTTTTCTTTGAGTGTCCATTATTTTAAATGACTTGTGCTGAACCTTGGAGCTAATTTCTATGTGTCAGCGCATATGTACATGAAAGCTCCTAGGCATATTGTTTGAAACCATTTTTCTTGGCAGTATATGTGTTTTTATCATTATTAGAATAAATACATGTAAGCTTAAAAACAGTGGAAAAACTATTTCTTAAAAGCTCTTTTATCTTGGTCTGCTTTGAAGAACATTAATTTTTATTAGTGGTATCCCTAATGTGACATAATTAATAAATGAAACCAGGGATTAAATGATTAGCTACAATTTAATAATGGACTTCCACAAGGAAACGTTAAGAACTGGTTAAACATACTGACAAATGTAAAATTACTGTGTATTGTATTCTATTCATTTATTGTAAAATTTAGTGATTTTGTTTGGACAATGAACTCCTATCTAAATACACACTTTATTATTTCATTTTGACTTGTGTTAATCAGGATGGTTGATTTTGATCATTTAATGTTAATGTTAGTAAACTGATCTACCAAATTAAAGTAATTACTAAAGTAAACTGTCCCTACTAAGGAATATAGTAAAACTTTTAATTATTGACAAAAAGGAATCAAACTTGGAGCTCTGCAAGTCCTGTGTAGTAAGCTGTGGAGTTCTATGTGAACTGGAGGTCATATTGAATGCTGATTATACAGATTGCATGGAACTTTTTTTTTTTTTTTTTTTCTCCCCCCTTTGATGGACTCGCATGCACTCCGATAAGAGCTGAGCTCATAGGCAGATGCACTTTCAACATATGATTTACCATAATTGTTAAGTATCTTTTAAGACGTAGGCTGGATCTGTCAGTTCTGCTTATTGGATCCCAACCGTGACTCGCCAATACCCTTTAGCATTTTAAGAACTTCAGACTGGATCTTATCTAGCTGCTGCTGCAGCTGTAGGCTAGCATTTGAATCTGATAGCAGCCCTTTCTCATTGGCAAACAAATGAATGAATCAGATTATCCTGTAGAGAATTAAATGGTATTGAATCTGTATCACTCACTATTATCCCCCCGCCCTTTCAGTCTTGTGGAGACCACACCATGAACCTTCACGATTATGGGATGCTGTTGCCCTGTGGCATTGACCGCTTCCGTGGCGTGGAGTTTGTGTGCTGCCCAGCGGAGACGGAAAGAGAAGCAGACAGTGCCGACATGGAGGAGGACGATTCTGACGTCTGGTGGGGAGGAGCAGAGGCTGACTATACCGATAACAGGTGCCTACACATAAACACTCATGATCCTCCGATCCTCTTATTTGCTGTTGAACAGGCTATGTAGTCCTATGTGGTGCAATCACAACTATGTCTTGGGTTAATTATTTTTACGACCAAATTAAAGATTGCCATGTCCTTTAGCTGAAAGATTTACCCTGCACACTTTCCCTATATGGTAAAGCAAACACACATACACTTGTACATCCGTGAGTCAGTTTTTTAAACATATACACAGAGGAAGTATAATTGGTCATATTTTCGATCAGTCCATCTTTCTTGGCGATCTAAAACAGGCTAAAACGAGGAACAAGGCAGCAGCCTTCCGAAAGACAGAATGCAGTTTTGCTTTTTATTTCCTAATGAATACAATTATACAGATAAGGGGAATCTCTTACTCTAAAACACTTGGAACATGGTTTCCATTACAATTTAGACCCTTCAGATACCAGCTCAGCTATTTCAGCAAGAGATTACGTTCTGTCTAAATCTATAAATCCAATCAGGTAAAGAACAAAAACCAATCTGATTAGAGCTTCATAGCAGTTTACAAAGAAGGCTGTGCAGAGCTGCACAAATCAAGGATATTGCAGTTTTTATGCTGATGGGAACAAAATCTGTGACCGTTTGATTATCTTTCATTTAAAAGTACATTCAGTGAATGTATAGCAAATATTATATTATAAATAGTCCCATAACTGACTTTGGCAACAGCAAGTACAGTTGATCAAGTGCATACAAGCATAAAACAACATAAACTGTGAAATAATTTTCTATGAAACAAATATGTGATTTGACTGCTCAAAAGAAACTAAAATATCCTCACTTGAGCTAAAATGTCATATGGTCTGTACTGGTTAAGGACATGAATTCCTCACAAATATAGACAGACAAGGACACAAAGACACAAACACAGCCATATACACAAGTTTGAAGATATGATATCATGTCGTGTATGTGGGGCTTTCTTCCCCTTCTTATTTCTTAAGTGAAAATAAGTGTATCCTCTACAGGGAACCAGCTTGTATTGGTTTAGAAATAAGCTTAGAAATAACTATAAATAAAAGAAATCATATATATATATATATATATATATTCTACAAAAAATATGAGATGAGAGAAGCTGCTGCCAGGGGTGGAGGGTTTAACCATATCACAGAAAAAAGCATGATTTAATGGCTTTTAAACAAAATTAACTTTTCTTTGGCACAACAGGGATGGCCATCCTGTAATTGTCTGGGCACATTTAACTGTAGTCTGTGAAGGCAGTAAGCATATTTACAAGGCAGGAAACATCTACATCTTGTGAGAGTTGCTGAGCAAAGATCAACTCGACTTTTAAAAGAGCACAAACAGCTGATTTGTTTAAATCTTGAATCACAAGTGATAACTTTGTTTATTAATTAATTTGCACATAGTATTTATTTATTATGTTTAAAGAGAAATACAGTTGCCGATAAAAGTCATGTGCAAGTCGCCACCCTGTCTGGTTGAATGGATTAGTTGTGTGCATAACAAGGCTTTATCTCATTCCACAGTGTCCTTCTTAAGAACATAACAAGCTGCACAGAGAACTAAAGAACTATTATTTTTGTGTGAAAAAAATTGTTAACATTTCTGTTTTAAAAGTATTGAGTGCTTTAAAAGTATGTAAGTCTGATTTCTGGGAGAGGATCTATGTCGCTTCAAGCTGTATATGTACCAATGAAATGTTCTTATCTACCTGCAGCATGGCCCGGGAGGCGGCACCAGCAGAGCCGGCAGAGGCTGAACCTGTGGCAGCAGAAAATGACGAAGATGCTGAAGACCAAGAGGAGGAGACTCTGGATAACGATCAGGATGGTGATGGAGACGAGGAGGAGGAGGAGGAGGAAGAGGAGGAAGATGATGAGATGATCGATGAGCGCAGCGAAAACGAGCAGACCACCAGCGTTGCTATGACTACCACCACAACCACTACTACTGAGTCGGTTGAAGAGGTGGTCCGAGGTAAGACAATACATTGTGCTCGTGTGTGTTTGTGTGGAAGAGAGTATGTTTACCTCAATGCAGTCACTGTCATAAGAAATTTAAGAAATCAGCAGATATTTTTTCACACCTACGAAAATCATTCTCACAATCCAAACACATGATGAGGTGTGGAATCTGGGATGCTCAATCCATTGTTCTGAGAACACAAGCAGTTTCCATGTTTACTATGAAGGACCTCTGAAATAATTATACTACTAACGGGGGTCTTTGACGTTTGCACAGTACTGAAAGTATGTGTTGCATATCAAGCATTGATGGTCAAATTTCTGGTTGTGTGTATGTGTGTGTGCCTTCTCTCAGAGGTGTGTTGGGCGAATGCAGAGACAGGTCCATGCAGGGCTATGTTGCCCCGCTGGTATTTTGTGAAGGAGGAGGGCCGTTGTGCTCCCTTCATCTATGGCGGCTGCGGAGGCAACCGCAATAACTTTGAGTCGGAGGAGTACTGCCTTTCTGTCTGCAGCAGTGTGTGTAAGTCACGTGTGCTGGTGTGTGTGTTTCTTTGGACACACAAGCTTATCTTAAAGGGGAATTCCACCAGCTTTTCTGCTTTTCAGTGTTAAATGTCAAATCATAAAGTTGTGAATAAAGCTGTATAGAGTGGTTGATGGGAATTCTAGAGAACTGTAGTAGGTATCAACACAAAGCATGTCAGTGTTTTAATAAGCATAGGAGTTCACAAACGTTCTCCATCCCAGACTTATTTTTATTAGTCAGCCTGCTTTCTAGAAAACGAGGAAAAGGAGGCCAATAAGCAGAAAAAGAAGAAAGACACCTCCAAGTCAAAGTCTTCTTTGCTAGTTGTCCTTTAATTTCTCTTTTAGTTTGGTTGCCATAAGCATCTTTTATAAATACAAACTAACAGGTAGCTCATTAGACTCTACTATACTTTAGTCGATACAGTTCTTTCATTTGATAGCTAATTACTGCAGGTAATTATCAAAGGTGTCCTGTCTAAAATTGGCATTCTCAGAAAAGAGTACCGCATTTTTTGTTATTTTTGAGGTAATTTTTCCTTGCAAATCTTTGGTTAACAGCAATGAGAAGTGACTGTATGTAAGGAAAGTGTATGTTTAGCTGTTTTCAGAAGACGTTATCAGAGCTTCACAAACTTCAGTTTTCTTGGCTTTTTGTTACAAAGTATCTCATACACAATAAGATTCATCTTCAAATAAGAACTAAAAATTCCAAATCTCAGATCACATGATGTTGACAAAGCCAAACTGGACCAGACCTGTTCGTGATTTTATGTGTTGCGCAAGCACAAACTGGGGATGAATCTGAGGTTGAGCATAGCTGATATCACAGCAAGAGCTGAAGAATATTTCACTCCAAGCTATCAGCTCTACATCATTGGCAGTCATGTACATGAAATATCCGTGCCAGTCTTTGGAACTATTTAGAAATGTTTAAAATCAGTGTGGAATTCCCCTTTAACAGTCAGAAACCACAGCGTCCGTCCGCCTGCCTAACCCAGCTGATCTCACTGCTATCTGTGTGGCTCGTTCTCAATGCTCTCTCACAGCATCCACGCACCGTATGCCACCTGGTGCACCCTTCTTGCTTTTTTCACACATTCTCACTAACAATCTCCCACTGCGCTTGTGTGCGCACCCGTGTGGTTTCGAGAAGACGCATTGGCATATTAGTCTCTATATATTTCTCACTCAGTCACAGCTTGGGTAATAGATGAGAAAGAAGTTGTGCTTAGTCACCATCTTCCGTCTGGCGTTCTTTCACTGCCTGAAGTTCAACATGTATGGGTGTTTGTGCGGGTGGGTGTGTTTGGCATGCTCTAGTTCTGCGCTACGGTGGCTCTGCTGTTCTGATTGGTTACTCATCAGCGTGTCCTGAGTGACACTCTGAACTTTGAACCGACCACAGATCTTACTCTCCCTTTCTTTGTCTTTCTCTTTCCTTCCTTAGCAAATGACCAATCTGAATAGGGTTTTTCTTCTCTGTCAGCTCAAATCAAACACAAAATGATGCAACTCCTTATTCATGCCTATTGAGACACAGGCCAGAATCATAGCAATTTGAGACTGAACCACAATAATAACTATTTGGTAAGGGCTTAGATTAGAGTCGGTTCTTAGCTTTCATATTAGGCTGTTTTTATTGCTGTTTACAGATCAAGCAGTTCAGAGTTTAATTCAAAGCACACTTAATTGTAGGGTACTGTTTATCCAAAACAAATACTGTTTTATAGTGTCTAAACATTGTCAGTCAGTCAAGCAAGATGAGTGATTCTGAACACTTTATTTTATTCAGTTTTGATAAATAGAGTGCAAAAATTAAAATGAACATTTTTAGCTCTCCCTATCAGTGTTCTGTAGTACCACTTCAATGTGAAGCAGCTCTTCATGCTGAGTCTGGCACCCATGAGAGTGCTTCACCTTTGGCCTGTCTGTTATGTATTTATTGATTCATTTAATTGATTTTAATATATAATGTATTGATTATATTATTAATATATTGATTATAATATATATTAAATGTCTTTATCTAAACCTACTGGAGCTTTGTTGGGATCCCCTATAGCATTCACAGAGTCACTGCTAGTCTTTCTGGGGTCCAGAGCAATAGAGCAATGACATTCACATAACAAAACATTTGACTTTTAAAATGATCCTATGTCCAAAAACCCAAAAATATATATATACCCAAAGTATATTAAGGTATACTCAAAAAAATAAAACAATAAAAAATAACATACCCTAAAATGTAAAAAAAAACAAAAACTAAGTATGTCAACAAAACAGTGTATCAGAAACAGCAGTATCACAGTAGCATCTGTATAAAGGTTAGTGACCTTCAAAAAAAAAAAAAAAAAAAAAAAAAAAAAAAAAAAAAAAATATATATGTATTATATATATATATATATATATATATATCAATAATAATATAATATAATATATATATATATATATATATATATATATATATATATATATATATATATATATATATATATATATATATATATATATATATATATATATATATATATATATATATATATATATATATATTATATTTTTTATAATAAAGAACTGTTCTTTTACACAAATATTTTGTGGATTTGGCACCACCAAAGGACTAGTAGTGTACTATACCCTGTATAATATACGTTCAAGATTTAACTTTCTATTGCTTCTAACCAATGTGGCAGCAACCCGAAAAAAAGAATTTCCACAAAAGACATGTGTGGTGTATTATTCCAAATAACTTTATTCATGAATAACAGAAGACAACATTTGAGTCTGGTCTCTAGGACAATGAGGAGCTATCTGGCTACTCTGATTTATGCAGTTTGTATTTTCTTTTACTACAGCACGTGACTTCTTTCGTATTCTCAAAATGACACTTAACATCTCTGATCACTTTGTAGCTGTTTTCCAGACTAATTTTCCAAATTCTTTTCTAACAGGTCTTTTTCAGGGACTAACATCTATGCAGCTGGAAGTTGTGTATTCTATGCTACTGACAACAAATTAACCAGTTTCTTCCATAGTCATCTAATTCTCTTTATGTATCCCTTCTCCACTCCATCCCATATTTACTTCTCTTACATTCCTCTCCAGTGCCCGCCACCTCTCCTAGCTCTCCGGATGCAGTAGACCGCTACCTGGAGACTCCAGCAGATGAGAACGAGCATGCCCACTTTCAGAAGGCTAAGGAAAGCCTGGAGGCCAAGCACCGTGAGAGAATGTCTCAGGTGAGGGAGAGCATGAAGGGATGGACTGGTTCAACATGCATAAAATCCAGGCCGGATACTGTTGACAGGATTGAGAGTCCGGAATGAATTGTCACATTCATAGACCGGCACAATCTAGCCAAACTAATCATAACTAGAAGATAAAAACTGAGTTCTGTTTTAAAAGGCAATGAAAGTGGCTGAGCATTTATTTATCAATTGCAGTCATATCCAGTTCAAAGGATATCCTAAGGATCATCCTTTGGGCAGTGATTAATCCTTCAGTAAGGGCCCACCTAGTCATATAGTAAGTGTTTAGTAAGCATGTTGAAACACTTACAAGGTGGGGCTAGTGGTGAGAAATCAGGCCCCAAGCCTCACATGCCCCAGAACTTTCATCCTCCCGTTTTGTCTGTACAATATATCAGTTATTAGTAGACCTAGTATAAACTTTTATTAAACATTGATTTAAGTAAATTGAGGAGAACCCGGATTTATTTTTTAAGAGTTAAAAGCTCTTTGATCTTAATTTTTCTTTGTTGTGTAGGTGATGAGGGAATGGGAGGAGGCTGAAAGGCAGTCTAAGAGCCTGCCACGTGCAGACAAGAAGGCAGTCATCCAGGTGAGTAACACCCATCTAGCTATTTGGTAAATGGAATTTTCCTCTTGAGGCCGTAAGATTTGTTCTCTGAATGGTGTTTATGAAGTTCTTTTCCACGATCTTATCCTACATTAAAAATTATCTCTGAAATCTGTTTCCTTTTTTCTCTTCTTCTCCATCATACAATTCTATGTCCTCTATATTCTTTTGTCTATATTAGTGTATTGCTTCCTCGTCTTCACTTGCTTCTTTTGTTAATGAGGAGCGGAAATGTGTATACATTTGTATGCAGAGGTTCGAACACCCCAGTCAAATTAGTTGAATTTCTTTTTCATTATATGGGTGAAAATCACCTCATTCACAGAGGGTGAAAAAATTAATTTCATATTGTCCAAACATTTAAACCTTTTTTGTGATTTTGACCAAAATAGATGGAAATGAAAAACATAATAGTACATAGCATGTGTAATAGTGTGTTGTTTCTGGTTGTGTTAACGTATTTTTATTTAGAAAATCAACAAAACATTTAACCTGGGTCAACCAAACTGTTGCACAGGACTGTATCTCAGTTTCTCCTCTTCTGCCTTTTTCTATAATGCTGTCTTTTAATATTGTGTTCAAATAAAAATTTCTTTGCTCCTCTCATCTCTCTGAGCAGCACTTCCAAGAGAAGGTTGAGGCCCTGGAACAAGAGGCAGCCAGTGAGAGGCAGCAGCTAGTGGAGACACACATGGCTCGTGTGGAGGCTCTGCTCAATGACCGTCGCCGCTTAGCCTTGGAGAGCTTCCTTACCGCCCTGCAGGCTGACGAGCCACGGGTACATACATAAAAACGCACACCAATTCAGCCTTTAAACCACCATTCAGACACAAGGGGGATTCTCGTTTACAGGTTCTGTGCTTTGATGAGTGATGTCTGTGGCTATCTGCTTCTTTCCCATGTCATAGGGGAAATTATAATAATCATAATAATACAACTAACAGGCTTAAAGTTATTCATGTGTATCACATTCAGGTCACATATGGAAACACAATATTCTCTTAATCAGTCTACAGCTGTTAATCCCACCTATCACCACTGAAGGTGTGTTAAGTAGTGTTTCAGTCAGGACTGCTTTTTGAATGAGACACACAATTCATTATTTAGACTGACTGACTGTGTGTGTGTGTGTGTTGTCGTCCGTGTAGTGCCTTGTATTTCTCTTCCTATAGATTGAAAAATAATAATAATAATTAAGGCAACCTTAGTGTTCTGTTACATACTCCGGATCATATGCACATTCTTGTACCTGTCTGACTCCCAGTTATAGCCCTCTTGCCATCGGGTTCCTTAGAAATGGCCCTTTATTCCATTTTTTTTTTCTCCTTTCATTTGCTTTCTGCTCCACTGCTTTCCTGACACTTCTCTTCCCTCTTCCGGTCCCACGTGTGCTTTCTCTCTCTTTCCCCTCCCCTTCTAACTTACCTTACTCTCAATCCAATTTTCCTATCTTTCCATTTTCCAGGATGTTCTGTTTTTTTTTTAATTAACATGATCAGTCTCTGTACTGACAGGCAGTCCTGTATTATGCCATATTCAAAAACTGTCTGGACTGAAATACTGCTTATAACTTGCACCATTAGAGAGTGGAGCTAAGCTGCTGTAAGTTGAATAGGGCTGTGCGTGTGTGTGTGAGATGGGTCTGTGTGTGTGAGTGTGTGAGAGAATGTGTTGGCTTTAATGAAAAAGACAATAATTGCAGGTTCGTGGAGTATAGAGTGGGTGGTCAGTTTTGAAACTTTAACAATGCTATATCTAATTCGGGTTTCATGAGATGGGCCCTTTAATCTTACAACTAGGAAAAAATCTTCCGTCCAGCACGTTCCTGTTGAAAACCAACATATTAATACATTGGCAGAACATTCACATTAACATATTAATACATATTTATAGCAGGAAAGCATGCCATATGGCTCCACATCTTGGTCTGTTTTATTGCATCCAACTCTGAGTGTGAATCCCTAAGGCAGTGACAGGTTGACAAGACATGGCTGGCCATTTGGTCTACGCTGTTCTCCAAGAGGAATAACAGTCTCTTCTGTATCATTCTCTCCTTCTCTCTGCAGCCACGTCATGTGTTCAGTCTGTTGAAGAAGTATGTACGCGCTGAGCAGAAGGACAGGCAACACACCCTGAAGCACTTTGAGCATGTGCGCGTGGTGGATCCCAAGAAGGCAGCCCAGATTCGACCTCAGGTACAACACACCAGTTCTTTTTGCTAGTTCAGTGTGATGAGCCTTCCAGGGTTGTGGGTTTTAGGGGAGTTGCAATCCTGAGGAAACAGAACAGCTGCAAACACTGTTTTTCGACCAGTTTCAGAAAGAATGCTTTAGCACCCAGCCTTAAAGTGCTGACACCCAATTGCTTAATGGTCCATGATTTGTTAAAGCCAGTGAGATTTCTTGAAGCATGTTTTAAATAATTAACTAAGTAATAAAAATGCCTACAGTGTAGAACTGCTTTAACAGAATCGACTGCATTTGAGCAGGATACGTACATTTAACACGTCAACCTAAATGTGACTGCTAGGGTATAAAGTCTCCTTGTGCACCATTTGCTACAAGCAGTGCCACCAGAAACATGTACAAAATGCCTTCTATACTGGAGTAACAACAAAACTGATCACAAGAATGTCCTGCGTTATATCCCACTGCTGCTCACAGTGTGCTCAACTCCAAGTGAAAGCACAAAGCTATTACATGTCTGTTACGGCAGTACCTTTTTCACTGTATGCTAAACATATGACAGTGGACATTTTTTGGTAAGTGTAAGACACAAGGCTGAGGGTAATCGAAATAATCTCCACTTGATACAGGAAGGGCAGCCAAATCTGAACAGCCTGTTGAATTCCATATCTTCTTATCTAGGTGACCCACGAAAAATTGTGGGTTGTTTTCTTACACGGTTTGTGGGTTGGTAGTCACTCCAGATACAGTTGTATGAGCACAAATACACTAATAATTGTGGGTTTTTATATTGTGCCTCTTTAAATGGTATGGCTATAACTTGGTATTGGCTGTTAATCT
Source organism: Prochilodus magdalenae (assembly GCA_024036415.1). Classification (NCBI taxonomy): domain Eukaryota; kingdom Metazoa; phylum Chordata; class Actinopteri; order Characiformes; family Prochilodontidae; genus Prochilodus; species Prochilodus magdalenae. The sequence goes on from JAMWET010002586.1 coordinate 101,068, forward strand.
TAAAGTGATAAGATATAAGCAAGTGTCAAAAAAAAAAAAAGGGTCACGAGTACTTGCCAGTTTTGCAGGAGCTTTGTATTGTTTTGGCTGTAGATAAGAGCGTCTACTAAATGCGTAAACGTATACATAAGACTTAAGCCTAGCTTAAGAGATAAAAGGATCAGATGCCATGACCTTTTGACGTTTGCCATCAGGTGTTGACCCACCTGCGTGTGATTGAGGAGAGGATGAACCAGTCTCTGGGGCTTCTGTACAAGGTGCCAGGTGTGGTGGAGGATATCCAGGATCAAGTGGGTGAGTAAGCTTGGTGTTCACTAAGTGCGTCTTAGCTGCTCATTACATACTAACTCAAATTATAACAACTTGTTCCTATTATATGGTCACCTCTCACTTTGACCCTTCCTCTTATCATCATCCTCCTCCTCCTCCTCCTCCTCCTGTGTGTGTGCACAGTATTTATTTGTGTCCTCTGCGTCATTTGGCCATCTGTGAGTCTTTGACTCAGTCACAGTCTACTTCTCTCTCTCTCTCTCTCTCTCTCTCTCTCTCTCTCTCTCTCTCTCTCTCTCTCTCTCTCTCTCTCTCTCCCCTCTCCCTCTCTCTCTCTCTCTCTCTCTCTCTCTCTCTCTCTCTCTCTCTGTCTCTCTCACGCACTCTCTCTCTTGTTCTTGTGCTCTCTCTCTCTCCCCATATTCAGCTAGTCTATCATTAAACACCTCTTTAATTAGAGCTCCAGCCCTGATCTCTGTTGCTTTGTCTGTAATCCTGTCCTCCCATGTCTTCCTCAATCTTCTTGCCCCTTTTTTCATGCTTTAGCTGTTCTCTCCCGCTGCTTCTTCACTCATACCTGCCTTTTTAATTTGCTCACTTTGGCTTTTTCTTTCTATGGCTTTCTTATTATCTCATCCTTCAAGATGCAAATCTTCCCTTTTCATTTGGTCTTTCCCCATCTTTTTGGTTTATGTGCACACCCCCTGCCAACCGGCTGTGTCATCTCAGTCACGGTCAGTGGCCATTAAGGAAAAGCAAGTCTGCACTATCACTGAGAGCTGATGACTCTGGTTAAGTCAAAGTGCTGTAAATCTCTTGTTCTCATTCTCTCCTTTGTCAGAACTACTGCAGCGAGAGCAGCAGGAGATGTCTGCACAGTTGGCGTCACTGCAGAGCGATGTGAGGGTGAGTTACGGTAACGACGCCCTGATGCCTGACCTGCCTGACAGCACTGCGACCTTGGACATGCTCCCCTCGGAGGACTCTCAGAGACTTGGGTTGGATGGCCTGGGCTTTATTCACCCCGAGAGCTTCAACCAGCCTAACACCCAGAATCATGGTACTTAATACTTAATCAGATCACAACGATATGGATTATGCATTTGGCCTGGCCTTAAAAAATGATTAGCATCATATTTTTGTAGTTGAAAAAAAAAAAAAAAAAAAAAAAAAAAAAAAAATATATATATATATATATATATATATATATTATTGGTTGTGTTGGCACATAATGCTGCAGCTTTGACCTAATGTTTAAATTTCTCATATTCTTTTTTTCAATTAACTTAACATTTTTAAAAATCAAATTCATGTCATTTTATTAAAATAAAAAATATTATTGCAAAAAACGTATTGATTAGCATCTGCTCGTCTAGAGTTACTTGCCCTCCCAGCTGAAGGAACTTGAGCTGTTTTCTGTCATAGTAAAACTTTCTTAATATAACTAGCCACTGCAATCATAAACCTGAACAGAAAATAGCTCCCCATAATAAATAAATACAACATTGTGTCTTTTCCAGCTGTACAGCAAGTAAAGCTAGCATTACAGTGCAGCAGGAAACAGACAGCTTCTCTCCTGCTACTTGTCAACATCAGTGTTTCTTAGATCTCTTTTAATTTGAGTAAAATGTAGTTGGTTTCTTTCTTGTTTATGCTATAATTACACCTTTTTAAAAGTGTGTTAAAATTTCATAACAAATGAACTAACAGAACTATTTCCCCACCCATCCCTTTTGCAGTTGAACCTGTTGATGCTCGTCCTATCCCTGACAGAGGACTGCCAACTCGCCCAGGTGAGCAGAAACAGTTCATGATGTGTTCAAGAATAACAAGGATGTTTTAATAGTGTAGTAAACTGAGCAGGCAACGTGACAATGCAGTAGCAGCAATTGTAATTAAAGCCTTTACTATAGCATGAAGACTTTCGTCTATCTACAACGTCAGCTGCTACAGACGAATATGCGTCCTGGCATGTTGAGTAGCCCTGTCACTTCTGAGCCTATACTGATTGCCTAAATTACTGTAATGGTCACCAAACTCCAGATGAAAGCTTGAGATGCACATATGAGACAGATGACTTTTGAACGTAAAACAATGTTTAGTACTGTTTTTAAAGCTGCTGCTTTAGGTGCCCTCGCATTATTATCTGTGTCTGTCTGTGTGTGCGTGCAGTGTCCGGACTAAAGCCAGAGGATGTTCCTGAACTAAGGATGGAAGCAGAGGAAAGGCATAGCACTAGCTATGAAGTGCACCATCAAAAGCTGGTACATTTACATATGCAGACTCGCACCATACTTGTACTACATGTAGATCTCTGGTAAACAAAACCTATCATCTTGTAAATGATGACTTTACGAGAGATGAAAAATAAAATATTCTTTACCAATCTTTACTATAATTTAACAGCATTTTGCACGATTATGTATGTATAATGTGTTTTAGTACACGCATAACTCTTCAAGTTAATGTTTCTAATGTGAAGTTTCCGGACCCCATCCCCCACTCTCCCACAAGTGTGTCTAAATTGCTGCCAGGAGTATGTGGCAAGTTTGTCCTTGTTACCACATTACAAGGTCAGGTTGGCATGGCAACACCAGCCCACTGAGATGGCAGCTGCCGTGGCTTCTCTTGAGCTTTCTCGACTCCCTACTGGAGCTGACTGTAGCGTCTTTCTTTCATTTTCTTATTCTTGTTCTTTGTTTGTGTTTTTCTTTCTCTCTCTCCTGCTAGGTGTTCTTCGCTGAAGACGTCAGCTCCAACAAGGGTGCTATTATTGGCCTGATGGTCGGGGGTGTTGTCATAGCAACCGTCATTGTCATTACCCTGGTGATGCTGCGAAAGAAGCAGTACACGTCCATTCACCATGGTGTGATCGAGGTGTGTTTGTTTCTTGCTCATATGTTTCTGTGAAGCTTGTGTTCATTCTGTCTTGCGTGTCATATGCAGTAATTTGAGTTTAGAGCTTTGCTCCCCATAAGTATTATAATATTAAATTTTACAGTTTTGCTTTTTGATGTTACAGCTTGCCCACGTTGTCAATATACTTTTCAATTTATGAGAAAACAATTTAAGTTTATGAGTCTTCATTGTTTTATAGGGATGAATGTCAGAATCTCCATGAAACTGCTGTGAGGTTTAGAAGTAACTTCTATTTACAGATTGGAAGTGCAGCCTTTAGACTAATATTCACATATGCTACTTCTAAAACTCACCTTAGTACCTTGCTAATGCCTTTGTGGCTAAAAAAAAAAAGAAAAAAGGAAAAATTACAAAAAGACATGAGATAACCCAACAGCTTTAAATATTGTTTATAACTTTATTGCTGTAACTATATTAGTATATAATAAAACTACATAAGTATTTACAAGGGGGAAAAAGCTTTAAAAAAGCTTTCCCACTAACAGTACTTTTTCTCTCACAGGTGGATGCTGCTATCACTCCAGAGGAGCGCCATCTCTCCAAGATGCAGCAGAATGGCTATGAGAATCCCACTTATAAATTCTTTGAGCAAATGCAGAACTAATGGTTCATTTGCTAAGCTGCAGCCCCTCTGACCCCCGACCCTCTTCCTCCTTACCCCACTGTGGACAGTGTAGGGAAGGGCTCACTCCACATAGTCCCCATCCTAGAGCACCACGAGTATGCTTATTAACAGTTGATCACTTTTATGACATCCTTAGCCAGATGGTCAGTTGGTCAGTGTGCCCTTAAGCACCTGTTAAGGGTCAGGTGTTGTGATGGGCTTCTTTCTTTCTTTCTTTCATTTTTTTCTTTTTTATTTAAGTACCTGTTTAGGTTTAGCTGATCCAAGGTCTGTGTTCTAGGACACTTTACTGGAGCATTCCCACACTGTCCATTCCCACACTAGTTCAACTGCTAAACACTGGGATATAATAGGTTTGCGTCAAAGACGCTACTTTTCCCTTTTTTCCATCTCTCTTTCCCATCCCCCTCCCACCCTCATTCCTGTCCCTTGTGTGCTTTGATGACAGCTGTGCTGTGTTTGATTACGCCAGGTTGTAAAGGATAAAATCACAAACGAAAATATGATTATAGTGATGACACTAATGTAACTCTTGAGCTCTTTATTTTGAGATTGTTTCATTGTTTTGGTTTATTTGTTTTTTGAAGAAAAAAAGAGGAAAAATTCATTGTAAAAAAGGAGAAAGAAAATTCAGACTGGAATTTTTTTTAGTTGCGACTAATGTATTGCCATAATACGGAAAAAAGCTAGCTGTACCTATTTAGTGCATGACAAAAAACAAGAAGAAAAAAAATCTCTTCTGCTGTCTGGATGGGTCTTTCTCACGTAGAGACTGTCATTTTAGCAGGGTTTAAACATGTAGTATCTTCTCGTGATCACGTGAATTGTTTCGCTAACAGGAAAAAAAAACGGTAGTCCAATTGACTTTCTGCTTGAACAACGTGTAAACACGATTGAAGAGGTCAGTGATTTTGTTTGAATCGTTTATCACTTTATTTCATTTTATTTTCTTGTTTTTACTTCGCTGAGTTCCTCCAGCTACTGGGGGCTGGATAAATCTGTCTTTGTATATTACCGTCTTCGTGTTTCGTTTAGATTTTTTTTCTCCTCCATTTCCTATGCATTTCAGAGATTTATTTCCTCGGCCTGCCGCTCTATTTAATTTTTCAGATTCCCGTTTGGATTCACGTGGTTGTATGTGTTTTGTAATGGGGGTTTTCAGGGTCCAGGGGTGGGTTTACGGGGTGGGTGAGGCTTATTCACTTGTATGTACTGTATGTATGTTCTCTCCAGTCAGCTTTGTGTTTTTGTACGGTCTTAAAAAAAAGAAAAAGAATAGAAAAAAAACCAAGACAAAATCCCTCTTTCCTTCAGCCTCTCCGTCGTTTCATGTTTTGCAGGCTCATCAAAGAGGCTCTCGTTTTCTCCTTCCTTCCCTTTCACTCTCATTTCTTCTCTCCTGCTGCCAGAACAGGTGAACGCTGGAGGGCCTGATTGTGCTGGAACGTAGGAAAAGCTGGAAGGAGTGACAGAGACAGGAAATGAGACAGAGAGAGAGGGAGAAATACTCTTTGGTGTCTTTCGGATAGATAGCTGAACCTCTTTCCTGTCCCCCCCTCTAGCTGCACATGGTGTACACTGTCCTTTCTCTCTTTTTCTTGTGACTCTCTTCAACCCGTTATTATGCGGCTTTGTTACAGGTTCTAAATCGGGTTGCCAGATTGCAATTTGTCACTGGCCGTATTGATTGCTTAATGGAGCTGGGGAATCATGGCACAAACCTGGCAGCCAGGGTGAAGGAACACGGGTCTAAAGGAGAAATGATGCATGCAACTTGGCTCATGTTCTTGTTCCCTTTGTAATAATGGGAAAGGGAAGGGAAGACTGATCTGGATCAGTGGCTGCAAGATACATATAGTGCTCCACTATTTTCCAGGGTTTGAGTTCAAGTAATACTCAAGCTTTTCAGCCTGGTCTCCATTTATTGCATCTGTAAGCTTACTGTCAAAACACTGTTTCATTTCATTTCACTGCGATTTGAAAAGAGCAGATTTGCAAAAATCAAACAGGGTCAATAAAATAATGTCACATATCTGCTGTCCAAAAGATGTATGTTAAAAAACGGAACAGACCACCTTCAATGTTTAAGGGCCTTCAATTAACTTGGCTAACTAGTTCAATTTCTGAAAGAACAAATTATATACATATTTATGTCAGCTCAGTTTCATGGATTAGTTTTACTTTGTAACAGTTGGATATGCGATGTTGTGTAAGAGAGAGACGTTGTAGCGGGAAATATCCTGAACAAGTTTTAATTGAGTGGTCAGACTTTTATTATAAGTGTGAGTCATCTGCACAGGGAGGGAAATATGTCCAGCGAATGGAGATGAAGCTGAAAATGCTGGAGTATTTCTTTAGGAGACAGCAGTGTCATGCAGGTCTGATCTGGTTTAATGAGTGGGGGAGGGGGCTGCGCACTTGTAAGTACAGCTCACTGAGAAGTCTCTCAATCAGCTCTTCTGATGAATGTGATGAACACTACACTACACAACCCATCTAGCATGCATTAACAGAATGTCTGCACTACTGTGGTGAGTGTCTTCAAAACAAATAAGGAATGTTGTACAATTGAAAGTTCTTGTGTACATCATTTTTTCAGGATTTTCTTTTCTTTCTTTTTTTTTCCTCCTCTCATCGGGCTGTTTGGGGCTGTCTCGTCACTTACAGTAGTCTGGCCAGTGGTGAAGAGATGGGTGTGGAGAGCTCTGCTGTGGTTGGTTAATGGAGTAGCCTCAGGTGATTGTTATTGCATTTTTGGCTAGGATTTTAGGAAGGCCTCTGGGATGTGGGCAGACTGCACTGTAGATACAGAGGAAGCAGGATTTCTTTAGTTTCTTTCTCTGTGCCGTTTCTTTTTCTTCCTCTCTGTGTAAGTGTATGGAACCTTTGCTTTGACTGGGAAAACTATGCTTTATACACTGTATTCCATAAATAAAGTTTTGAATGTACATACGGATTCCTGATGTGGTGCTGTATTCTTGGATTTTGTGTTGCATCAGCCACATCTGAAAACATCAACACAGAATTCGATGTATAGAGCTGGGTATAGAAATTAAGATATTTTATGGCACCAACTTAATAACCAATAAGCAAGTACAATGTTCCGAGGTGTCGGTATTAATATTAGTTATTCTTGGATGTACATATTTTAACTAATGACGAGAGTCCTCTGTCTTACCATCTAGTATTATTTGTTACAACACAAATAATATTAATAATAATAATAAATTCAGTAAATTTACAGTACCTTGTTGGGGACAAAATTGGTGGGTCAGTTTAATTAATGTTTACAGGGCTTGTTTACAATAGCGATGCTGTATTTACTGTGTTTCTAAATGCAGTAATATGTGGGTGTTCCACCTCACTGACACTTCTCTATGAAATAGAGGTAACTACATCATTTTATAAGGAGTTCTATAACCACAATTTAGTGACCAGGGATTGCAAAAAATATTTGGACTATGACTATTTTAATTTCTCTTCATGTTTCAGTGTGTTGATTGTCTCGACCTTGTTATTGAGTCATTGTAGGTGAAAATAATTCTAAAACATTTAAACAGTTGTTACCAGGCATCAATAAAACATTTTAACAACAAAAAACAGATAATATTGAAAACATAGTAAAACGTTTTGAAGTGCCAGCAGCATGTGTGTAGTTCTTGCTATGAAAGAATGAATTCCATTGATGCGGTCTTTAAGTCACTCGTGAAATGCTCTCACTTTCACTCACATTAAACACCAGCGAGTTGTGCTGTTGATTTTTTACCATTGGACTGTTCAGTCGATTTCGCCCATCATTCCAAGCTTTAATCATGCAGAGTCTGCACAGTTCTTAACCCCATTCCAGCCATATTCCGCATCTCCTTAGTTCATCATGATAAAATTAGGTTTGGGTTTGGTTGCAGCATCGCTACTGACATGACAACCCACCCATTACCACCATCATCCAAAAATAACCAATCCCACCCCCAACACATCCGTACACTCCATATGCAGATCTACTCCCCTTACTGCACTAATTATGCTATTAAAGGACCTTAAACAGGGGCGGAGCTAGAGCTTTTAGAAAGGGGTGGCGAGTGAAGCTCCAGGGCTGATTTAGGGAAGAGAGGATCTACTGCTAGTAAAACAGAAAGGCTTAATAAAATAGCGCTGCTTTCTAAACTTGACCTGGAAAAGTAAGTGCTGTTTGTTCTCTGTACAAAACGAAATCGTCTTCTTCATATGAATAAAGTACTATATCAGTACAATTAGTGCTGAATTTAAACTGAAAAACAGAAACAGAGCTGAGTCATAAGCAAATATTTGCATCTAAATATTTAGTATTTGTATCAACAAAATAATTTTTTCGGTGCAGAACATTTAAATATTTCAGATCGACGCACCATAAAGTTATTTATTTAGGTTTTTCTGGCTGCAGATTTTAATGATGAGAAAGCCAACCGTGAAAAATTATCCACTGAAATGTACATCATAATTCTGTTATGACATATTAGTACCTATTTAGTTAATAATTTCCATTTAATTTTCATCAGGTTTCATAATAATTATGCCATAATTGATGTTTTATTGATCACAGACAGGCTTTTTGTAACTGGGTGTCACGCCTGTGGGTCTGCCTGCCTCCGCTCCTCCTAACTCCAGTTCCCAGGGGGCACAGTCCGATGACGTCACACCCACACTCACTCGTTCCGATTCGCCGGCTTATTGATTACGGCCAGCTGTCAGGGCAGTATATGAGCCACTACCGCACGTGCAGTCGCGAAGCTTTGCCAACCTGAGCCCCTTACTAACCTGTTGTCTCAGTCTCACAGTGATCGACCTCTTTTTCCCCTGGCTTACTCTCCTGGCAGCCCCGTATCGGCTTCCTTGGTTTCCCCCTGGTCATCTCTGGTTTTCGACCCTCGCCCTGTTCTAAGGGTACCCGATTTAGTCTGACTCCTGAAGTGTTGGTTGTTTCGCCAGACCCGGCTTGTGACCAAATAAACCTTTCTGTTACTGTGGCTCAGCGCGCATCGCGTCCAATCCCCTGCCGCCTGACACTGGGGTGACTAGATGTCCGTAGTCTTGAATTTTATGAAACTAAGCGAGGCTGTTACTGGTTAATACATGGATGGGAGACCATGTTTTATTGCTTGAGATCTTTTTACCATGCCTTAAATTGATAGTTTACATTGTAGGACTAAGCAGCTAAAGAAGAAGACTACACGCTGTGGATAAACTAAGCCATGTGAGGCTTAGTCACTCCTTGTCTTAATAAGCAACTGCCAGTAGATGGTGCTATTAGGTTTGAACATTAAACCTTCCGCTTACTAACTTAGTTATCCTCAAAACCTGAAATATTAACTGGGAAATATTAACTTGAATCTATGTTCAAAACCTGAGACCACCATCTAACGGCAGTGGCTTTTACTACTGCTAAGGACTGGCTAAGCCTCACATTACTACTCCAAGGGTTCCCACAGATTTCAATGCATTAGTTGAAGCTGATATCCAGTATTAATCCTGTAAAGTAAGTCAGTAGCATATATACCCCAAAACATGGAGACCTTTTCTTTAATATATTAATTCAACTGTTTAGTCCTACAGTGTAAGCTACAAGCTAGGAGTCTTTAAAACTGAGATTCAGAGCTAAGGCACGGGTGAAATGATATCAAGCACTAGTAATATAGCATGGACTCCCATCTATTCACTAGCCAGGGGCAGCCTTGCTTAGCTCCACATAAAAGCGTATAGGCCCACAGACCTATAGAGTCATTGGCTATAGCAAGCTAGGACGATAAGCCTCAGAAAGTATTTCATCACTCTGTTATAACAATAATAGATTCCTAATTCTTCTTCTTACTCGCTTTAATATATGTTCGACGCCTGGTGGCAGCACCATCTAATGGCAGTGGCTTTTTACTGCAAGGACTGGCTAAGCTTCATACTGCTTAGAGACCAGCCCATAGGCTTATATAGATTTCAGTGGATTAGCTGAAGCTATATTATTATTATATTAACTATAAACGCAGTCTGTGCACGACACAAAACAACATCAAGCACTTTTTACCTTCCTCCTATGTGGTAGACAGTACAGGAGCATCAGCTCTATTCCTGAGGCTGTGACCCTGCTGAACTCCACACCACCTCTTTAACAGCACCATGGGTTAGTACTTCTGTTCTTATCTGCACAGACACTGTGTACTAAACTCTGTACATACTGTATATAGACTTACTGTTATGTAATGTTTTACTCTGCATACATACTGCTCTCACAGTAAAACCCCAATTTCAACAAAGTTGTAATGTAAATATATGTAAATAAAAACAATGCACTGATTTACAAATCGTTTTATGATTTACATCAGTGTTATTTACAATAAAGCATAGAACACAAATAGGTGGGACATTTTACCATTTTATGAATCATTATTGATTATTCATTCTTTTAACAACACAGAGGAAACATAAGGCTGGAAAAGTAAGAGGTACAAAAAACATCTGGATTTAACAATGAATCAAATTAACCAAATCACCAAAATGTAAAATTCTTTTTAGAAACCAAGTACGCAGGACTCAAGAGGAGAAGGAACATCCAGCTTGTTATCAGTGCACAATTCAAAAGCCGGCATGGCATTAGAGTTTAGGTGTGGGCAGCACACATCTGGAAAGGCACTATCAGTGCTGAGCAGCATATAGAGGTTGTAGAACATATGCTGGGCCTGATGCAGATTTTCACAGACATGCAGCAACACATCTCAAACAGGAAATGCTCTTCTTGTATCCATTTACTTTTACAGTGTTTTGTTTCACCTGTTGCAGTTTTTTTGAAGATGCATTGCTGCCGTAAAGATCTACATAAGTTAATCATTTTCATGACTTGGAAACATGAAATCTTTCAAAAACACATGGAGCCACTGGCTATGGAAGTCTAGAAAGATACGCTCTGTAAAATATCTCATTTCTAATTCTACTAATTCTAATTCAGACTTACCTCCATCAGTAGAAGTCCATAAATAAAGAACTTCTACTGATGCCTTATTACTTCTGCTTAAGAGCTTTTCACCTGTGCCTTTGTTTTAAATCTCAACTTTAAATACTCTAACTTTTAGTTCACAGTTTACTACACAGTTTACTTAAGGTATTAAAGAAGTCTCCATGATGTGGGTTATGTATGAAACTGACCGGCTTTAAATTATTAATACTGGATTTGAGCTTCAGCTAATGCACTGAAATCTATAGAAGGCTAATAGAAGCACATTGAGTATATATATATATATATATTGCTGCCATATATTGCTGCCATTTATCATTTGCTGTGATATTTTTACTGTGTGGCCCACCAATGCTAAAACATATGGGGGGGCGTGCGGACAGGCATGTATGTATGCAGAAGTTTGGGTGTCCCTTCGTTAAATGGAAATTAAGTCATATAGTTATATAGTTACAGTTATGTAAGTTAAATAACACATACACACAGAGAGAATATGTTTATTTATTTGTTTGTTTATTATATTGAACTCAGGAAATAGAATAGCAAATAGAGACTCCACAGTAAACACTGCAGGTTAATCCCACGTTTAGGTTTAGTGTCCCCTGTGTTCCTGTTGGGAAACCGAGTTTGTCTTTTGGACAAGCTTGTGTATGTTGCAGCTCTCTGTCGTTAGGGGGCGATGTGGCGCAGCTGTCTAAATCCTGAACTCCCACAGAAGAAGAGCTCTGCCCGGCAGCCATTGCCTGTGTGTGCTGTTTGAGGACGGAGTTTAGTGGCGAAGGTGACTGAAGTGTTTCTCAGTTTCCCGCTTTCATTTACACACGACATGTTTGTTATTTGTTGCTGTATTTATGTTGGAATCGGAGCGCCTCTGCTCGGGCTGAGCCTGAGGCGGGCAGGTCGGAGTTGACGGGTTAGATACAGCGCTGCTCTCAGTGCTAGCTTTAGCATTAGCAGTGGTAACTTCAGTTTCAGGTCGAGGAGAGAAACAGAGCCACAGAACTGTGTTGGGGTAAACTCATCCCATCCTGTTAATGCTTTTACATTAACTAAAGCGTTTGTCTTTCTCTTCACAGTGACAGAATGGCGCTCCATCGGCTCTTCCAGCTGTCGTCTCTGCTCGGCTCGGCGGTGAGGGTGACTTTGAGGAGGAACATCGGCATCTCCGCCGTGCTCTTCAACCGGGCCAAAGAGCTCGACCCCGTCCAGAAGCTCTTCGTGGATAAGATCCGCGAATACAACGTTAAGAGCAAGTCAGTGTTAAATTATCGTGCGTTTTTTCCTAAAGAAACTGCCGTAGACCTGTCTTCTGTGTCAGCTTTCTATTCGCCATCTTCTTGTTCGATTTTTCCCGTCCCACCTTAAGTGCTGTTAACGGCTGCACCATTTAAGGTGGAATGCGGGAATTCGAACGAGATGCTGCCGGATAGGAGGCCACCTTCAGCATCTGGCTCTGCTGTGATTCTAGTGTTAGAACAGCGATTAGACAAAACTCTGAAGCACTGCAGGGGGCTCCGGGTGGGCCTCGATTTCTCTATTAGCTGGATAAATTAGGCCCCAAGTCTAATTGTGTATTGTACATATGACAGTGCTGAAAAGGTGCACTGACCAACTGCATTTTAACAAGGACAGTTGTCCTGTTGGGTTTGCTGCCATTTATCATTTGCTGTGATATTTTATTTTTACTGTGTGGCCCACCAATGTTAGAACAACAACACTGCATTGAAGAAAAAAAGTCCCATTTTCAGTTTAATTTATAAAGCGTTATTTATTATACAGTGTAGTTTATGTCCCCCATTTAATCTTGTTGATCTTGGTCCTCTGGGCCACAATATACACACAGGTCTTAATGAATATCCTCCCAAAATCTAATAAATGTTTCACCATATTTCTCTCCTCTCCATGTAACTGGGCGTTCCTTATTTTGGGCAATGCTTCTGTAAGCATTCCCTAACCAATCAAAAGGCTAACCCCTCTTGTCCGGCCCACACAAGAAGCAGTTTCAGAGGCAGAGAAACTTTGTGAGCTATGTAAAGGATAGCGAGCTAGATTACCTGACCAGCTGCAGATACCTGTTTATTCGTTTATCTATATACAAATGTTCCCTAATCAGTGCTTTATTCTCATGTTACTTTCTGTCTGTCTGTTCATTTGTCTGTCTGCATGTCTAACCCCCCCACCCCCAGTTTTTGATCAGTGTTTTAAGCCACATTGAATCATATTTATATCTAATGTTTTGCTGGACATTTAATAGAACACTCAGAGAACTTTCTGAGCTCTTGGTTCTATTTGATTTTAACCCAGAGTTCCAGAGATCAAGTCATCCTGAATGTAGCCACATGAAAAAAGTACTATGGAAAGCAACGAATGCCCAACCCTAAGCACTCCCCTCCAATATCAGTCCTTGAGTGTACATGGTTCTATATATAATAATTTTTAATCTTTAATTTTTTCATCTTTAATAAGGAAACCCTGAATAACACTTAAAAATAAAACAAAAAAATGTATGGTAAGTTACTGTTAGGGTTTTTTATTGTTTATATAAAGTGCAGTGATGATTGATACATTCCTGTATCAATCCTGTCATGTCAGTGATTGTAGGTTTGTCAGTTAATGATTACACGTGATATACATGTGTCTCAGAGTGTGAGAAGCCTAGTTCTGGCGTGTAGTACTTGTGCACATTCGAGACAGCCGGAGCTGGCTGTACCAACACCTCATGGCTTAGTTACATGAACGAAACAAGTAGAGTTTCCCATACAGCTATATCTGCTTTTTTCCAAATAGCTTTGTGCTTCATGTAGAGAACTGTAAAGAAACTTATGAACATGCCAGTTCAGTCCTTTTGATTTCTCAGAAATGAAAGAACGAACAATGCAAGTTAACATATGAGTTGAGTTGGTACTTAATGTTATCAAAAGGGGAAAAATATCTCTTTTCTTTCTGCGTCTTTCCTTTTTATAACTAAACTCACTGTCTCTACAGGAGTGCTGGCGGCATAGTGGATGCTGGACCCAGCTATCAGAAGAACATGACAGAAGAGATCACCAAACTGCAGAGGTTATATGGAGGTGGTGACCTGACAAAGTTCCCTGACTTCAAATTCCCAGGTCAGTGTTCCCTGTCAGATTTTTTTTTTCTATTTATACAGACATTTTCTATATTTTAATAATTAGTTTAGTGTACTTCATAAAGACCCCCGCACCACTGAACAGTGTTACACAATCTAGTCAATTCGTAAAGGCTGTTCTGTGCTAGGAACATTTACCTTCATTTAAAATAATTTCCAATTCAAGCTTTTTTGGAGGCTGCAAATAAATGTGGCCACAGCATCTTTAGAACCTGGTGCTGGATTATCCTGTGTATTCCAGCATATAGATTTCTTCTTCATTTTTTAATAAAACCAGCCAAGCAGCGCAAGCTATTCATAGCATTTCTGAATCAATTAACATATTTCGTATGTTTGAGCTTCTTTAGTTGCTTACTGTGGCACCTTAGGCCTCAAGACTGCTCACAGAGAGCAAAAGTCTGCACATTTTAATACACCGTTACTGTTTGTTGTAGTGGGCTGTGCAAAAGAGGCTTTTATTTATTAATTTAATAATCATTCATTCGTTCATTCAAAGCGCAAACACGTATTCTTTGAGGAGTTTGTTGATTTGTCCAAGTATAAATGTGTTAGGCGCCATCAAACTTAATAAAAAATAACTGTACGGCCCTTATTTCAGACCTGCAGGAAGAACTCGGCAGCAGAGTGCTTGTTTCTTGTTCAGATTATTTTAAAAAAGGTTTATTTCATCTCTTACATTTGACATATTTCCACCAGTACTGAAGAATAAAATGATGCATCAATTTTTGTAGCTGACTAGAGAAAAACAACTCCTTACAGACTCTGAAGAAGTCCTAATTTTAGAAAGCACATGAGCTCCCAGGCACATGGGATGACTGTAATCTCTAAGATCAGAAGTAGTGTTGAGCTTGTATTTATAATCTTGCTTTGATAAATAAACAGTAATAATTAGCTGACAGCCTAAAAGTTATCTAGATAACTCTGTAAGCCAAGTTTGAAGAATAGGGCTATAAAATAAAATCACACTGCAGTTAAACCTTTTCAGCTTAAGTGATTCAGTGATTGGTTGTATTTTAAATCTGTCTCTTTTATTTTTGTTCCACAGAACCCAAGCTGGAGGAAGTGGCTAAGTAAATGACCCCCTGCAAAAACTGCATTTATGTCTGTCTCATTCTGAATGATGGAAGTAAATATTTAATAAATGACCTTGGTTTAACAATGTTGATTGGTCAGTAATTGTGATTGCTAAGGCCTGTGATTGGTCTAAACACTTACATTCAGTTCACATAAGATTTGGTGTAGTCTTACGGCTAAGAGCAAAATCTACTAAAATATTAGATACTGAATCTGATCTATTAAGTATGGACTGTATCTGCAAGGACCTTGGCTGCTGTGGGTATTTGCAAAGTCTGAAGCAGATCAGCCATGCAATTAATTCACACTTTAATAAAAAAAAAACACTGATACACATACAGTAAATCACTCATTCACTGTTTCACATCCATGCACTCCATTTGGAAAAGTACTGTACAGCTAAGAATAAAGGCACAGGTTCAGATATTGTCTTTTTACAAACATCATCTAATAGTACTAGATCTGTTCACTCCTGGGAGCGTACACTGAAAAGCTAGGTTCTTGGATAGCACTGAGCCATTACTTATTGTGCCTATGCTGTCGGTCAGAAGTTTCAGAAAACTTTACCTTTCAGTTAAGTAGGAATAAATATTTCCAGGTGCTTTATATGTTGCATCAAATTCCCATTCATTAAAGCTGCTTCTTTGGTGTGTAGAGAGAATTTTATCCGAATCGTCTTGACTGTTTCCTTTTCAAACTGTTGTTAAAAGCACATACTGAAAATCTTTTGGCCCACATGTGGTTTTAACAGCTGAAAGGTTTGAGTCCTGATACGTGAGGGAAGATGATGTCAGGACTTTGATGTTAATTAGAAGTTAGTACTAGTCAATTATTTCTGAAGTTTTGCAGTTTTTTAAAGAACAGTACCAAGACGTGAACAAACTTGGTAGCATGTTTTCAATTAGAATGACCGTTTATGTTTCTGATATATGCTCTGGTGTTCTCAGACTGTTTACAGGCAGCAGACATACTGATCCAGCTAACTTGCTAACCAGTGAATGTAGCGTTCTAGTATAGCTCCCTGATAAGGCACAACGGTATACAGGTAGCATGTCAAACGGCAGCTGGTTTACTAAGTTTACCAAAAGCGTTATGGTGTTAAGACCATCTTAGGTTTGGCTGTTAGCAAGTGGTTTCTAACCCTGCCAGAGAAACCAGCATGTCTTGTGTTCTGAAAGCTGGTATGCAAGATCAGCATATCGTTGCTGTTGGAGGGGAAAAAACCCTGCATCTCTTTTGTGTTTTGATTTGGTCTGCCTAATGTTGCCTCCGATTTTAGAATGGATGGATCAACAGAAACGTTTGGTAATTAAACATCTTGTTAAAAGTTAATAAAGTCACTTCTTTGGAGATAAGAGGTTTGTTCCAGCAGCTGCGATATGTTGTGCTTTGGGTACAGTGGCCAACCAGTGTAAACAAGGAAGCAGGAGTTCATATTAGCCACTTTACACAGTCAATTCCACTAATGTTTTTACATTCCAGCACAATTCTTTGATTAAAGATTGATTCGGAAGTGAAATGGTTAATTTTGGAGAAACTTAGCAAGTCAGGTTTCGTTATAGTGGTGGTGATAAGAATCAGGGGGTTGTGATGTCTACAATGCAAAAAAATAGCATTTTTAAATTTACTATCAAAAAAGCTGAACCTGTACATGTAATGTCAATAATGACAGTGAAATTTTAAAAAAGCCTTTTCTTTTTAAAACTATTTTTATTGTAAGATCTTGCATGAATCTGCCATGAATGTATTTTAAAAATCCATTTTAAGCCAATAGCTGTTTAAGAATTATTCTAAAATAATGGTGTCGGCCTATGGGCAGCCTATTTGTAATCTAGTCATGTAGTAGAGGCATAACACTATTTGGACGTCTGGTTCTTTTCACCACCAAACTGTGAACAGTTGGAACTTTAATGTGAAGAGGTTATTTAACGTTGTTTTATGCAAAAATGTAAAACTAATTGGTGGAATTTTCTGTTAAGATGAACTTGGCATCACAGTTTTGGAAAGCTTGCCCCAGTTGTACCCCAGAAGTTTTCCTTTATGCCGTGACGTAATTCACCAGCCAAAACAGGTTTGCTGCCTGAAGTTTGCCAAACAAGCAAATTTCAGACATTGCTGATTGACTGCATTGGAGTCATGGGGACAGTTGTAAATGACATAAAGGTGTTTTTGTGAACCATTTAGTTTGTGTGCATACAAAGTACCACCAGAGGGCATAAGTAGACAATGGAAACTTGCACTGCAAAGTCCATTGCCACTGGACAGCACAAGGGGGCAGTAGTAAAATGTTTTAACGCTTGAGCTCCACATAGCAATGCCACACAAGTAGTCTTTTTTTTTCTGAAAGTCTGTCAAAGGGTCCTCAGAACGACAGTGAGACGAGATAAAAAAGGCTGCTTTCTGTCCCACTTTGCTCTCTATCCATAGCGGCAGTGTGAGCTGGCGTCACTTATGGCATGGCCCTTTGGTTCCAGTGTTTCTGTTAATGCTGAACGTGTGTTTGTGTTGACTGAGGCTGATGGTTCCTCACAGCATGAAGGACTGAGTGTGCTTGAAGTCCTGAGTCTGGAAAAGCAACCAAAGTTCTTTGGTTATTGATACAGAATGGACGAGCAGGGCATGTGTCAATATGTGTGTCAGTATTAGCCATCAGAAATGCATTCACAGAGTCGAGACATATGAATCATTTTTGGAGACACTTATGTCTGATACAGGTCAATTATGTAACATTCTACTGGCATTTACAGACAGGTTAAAATTTCATCATGTGTTTGTGCCAGATAGAAAGCTGTGTTAAGAGATCAGACAGCGCTTCATAGTTTATCTAAATTTGATGGCACATCACTACAGCAAATGGCAACATGTGATATAATTAATTATTTCATTATGTCACGTGTACTTGGTTCAACGTTCACAAAGGAACTGATTGATCAAAATAAACCATCATGTGTTTGAGAAGACCAGAAATGAGCAGACCATGCACATACAGTATAATACTACTACTACTATTACTATCAATGGTTTAACTAGTACCACTGCTAATGCTGCTGCTACTACTGCTGCTAACACTGGTGCTAATGCTGCTACTACTACTACAGCTAATGCTGTTACCTACTGTTACTACTACTACTAGTAGTACTATTACTATTACTACTACTGCTATTACTTTTAATAGGACTCCTATTATTGTTACTGCTACTACTGTTATTAGTACTACTGTTACTATTGCTTTGCCTTAGTACTATATGCTACTGTTATCTTGCTACTACTGACACAATAATATTTATAATAGTAATAATAATAATAATAATAACAGCAATAAAAGTCCCTAAGTTAAAAATAAGTATGCATGTAAAACTACAGGCCAATGGTAGGATTATGATTGTAATGCGATATTTAAAGGCATGTGTGATATAACTGTTAAAACAGTTGTAATTACAGAAGTAAATGATGACTATAACTTAAGCCAAAGTGTGTCAATACTATATTTACTGATATTTATCATATTGATATCATACATACATACATACATACATACATTGAAAATAGTATTTCTAGTACAAACAAACAAAGCAATAATTAATACTTACGTCTTGTGGAGGAGGGCCGTAGCCAACATGGGGGCTGAGGAAACACAACACATCTGGGTTTTATAACACATTAAAGTGCACCATAAATCTGCAAACAGTATCTCTTTGCCAATAGACACATATTTATTTACACAGAACCATTCCTTTTACTGCACAACAACTGCTGACCTATACCAACGGGCCTACACAAGTTAATTACTCACGCACACAAACACACACACAGACACACTTTGATCTCTACCCAGACGTTAACCCTGTGACCATATTAGGCTTGATGCCATTTGTCTCAGTCTCCCAGCTGTCCTTCTCTTTTCCAGCCTGTCTCACATTCTGTCTTTCACCACTGCTTATGGAGAGCACATTAACACATGGCTTGTCTTTACTAGTGTGGATTCTTTTATTTAGGTTTACTGTGCTGCCATTGAGATACTGTGATCTGGACACATCATTGATTGCAATCCTTTGCAGCTGCAGATGCTGCAGGAGAACAAAGCCTTTTTTCACATTGCTGTACATTTCTTAATGAAGTCAAGCGGATGAGTAGAAAATGAGTAGAGTGAAAATAGTTGAGATTTTGTGCAAATGAGAAGCAATTCTTTACTTGTTGAAGTGTGGTGCAGTGCGTCATTTTGTTGCTGACATGACCAAGTACAGAAACACACAAGTTGATATTTTTATATCTAACTTCTCATCCAGTCTTTATGTAATACTAATCTAGTGCTTGGGCTTGGGCTGGCGGTTAGGGAACTAGCTTTGTGACCAAAGTGTCCTTGAGCAAGGCACCTTACTCTCAACTGCTCACGGGCGCTGCCCACCGCTCACTGCCCCCTAGGATGTATGTTTACTTAAGTGTGTGCATGTGGGTATTTCACTGCAGGGATGGGTTAAATGCAGAGGTAAAGTTCCTTTGTGTGGAAGCGCTATAGTACAATGGTTCTGAATCTGAGTTTAATGTCAGTTCTAATATTGCTACAAGCAATTAAACAATACTGCACATTTAAGTGACGTCAAGTTATATGTGGGTAAGCACAGTAACGTATGTAACGGCGAGTCAATTACAAACCCACCACTGCCAAAGCAACTTGCATACTTTGACAAAGAGTTTGCTGGTTTGCAAGGGATAATTTGGAGAGACTGCCTGCCTTATGTGGTCAGTTAAATGAGCAGGAATGCTAGCTTTCATTTAGCATATGCTGGAAAGTTGCTTACTGCCCCTCTGTTCACACTGTTTTGCATATGTACTGGTTTGGATTACATGCAAGCGACTGAATGGGGAATTTTGATAATATGCCCTTAAAAAGGGCTTATATACAGGGCTCGTCTGGATGCTAAATTACAAAAAGACAACACGACATAACGGGTGAAAAAGGAAAGCTTCAAAAAGCACACAAACTTTGATTAGCGAGAGAAATACACCGGTTGAGGTTCTTAGGCCTGTTGTCAGCCAAGTTTTAGCGACACTTAGAACTAACCAACTCAACTCTAGTCATGTCTGCATAGACCTTTCACTGGACATCTAAACGGCTTGCATTTAAAGCAGCCAGCAGTTGGCGAGGGAAGTGATTCACTGCAATAAAAATGCAGCCTTTTCTTGATGTCACTACCCCTTTTTGTCATGCACTTCAGCTGCAATAACAGTCGTATATTTCCTTCTGTCAGGCTCTCTAACTCACATGTCCTCTGTTCTGTTGAGGTTCTGGCTGCTGATGTGAGCTGCTCCATGACACTGTGGGATCCAGAATGACCTGCAATAGGGTGCCATGGGGGAGGTCAGGGATCAATGGGTCAAAAGTGGGGGCAACAGCACACACTGTGCGTCATGCTGGGGGGGTTGCAGCCAACGGACGACTTTAAACGACATTGCGGGGGTGAGAAACCAGCAGTTGTAAGAGTGGTGGCAATTACCTTGGGTGCATGCAAATGTGGAATGATGTTCACCAACTGCAAGTCATGGCAGAATCAGCCAATCACACTTCAAAGGCACGTCAAGGTTAGTCGAAAACATGGTGCTGTTAAAGCTATGGTTCAGCCACAAAAAGTAACCTACACAGTTTCCTTACATGTAGCTAACAAGCAATGGCAACCTCTATCTGTCAGGTTAGCACTCTGCAAACTGCATGACCAGTTTCATCACACATTGCTTCAGACCACATCCAGTTGGTAAGTAATCTCAAACAGTGCTTCTTATATGGTTCCTGACATTCCACCAGTTTCAACATCGGTTTTAACAAGACCCTGTGATCCCCACTGCCAACTTATAGGTCAGTCATTACTTTACTAGCTCAGCTAAAGGGTATTATATGAGCCCTTGAAGCTTCACAGGACAAGTGTCAACATAAGGAGCAGAGCAGCTCCTCCAAATGGATGATCAGGCTATACATACCTGCGGGGGGGAGGTGCTACAGTGCAGTTAATGTCTTGTTCAATGTGTGGAAAATGGCTCCAAAGCAGATGTTTATGATTGGCTAAAAGGAGCGATTGTATTTGTGCATGCCAAAGACCATAGTGTGAAGGAGAAAGCTGAATTAGCAGGTGGATGGTAGCGTACGCTCATATGGGTCTACCAGCAGTGGCACAAAGTCCAGTCAACATGAAGCTCTCTTCAGAATTGTGCCAGGGAGGGCATCCACCAAATCTGTCTGAACTGGACAATTCTTTGATGTAAGAGTGGCTGAGCTTTGATGGTGTCTACATCCAAAAACTTGTCTAGTACATGCTAAATGTAATCACGTCTGTCATTACATGCTTTTAGCTGTTATCATATGAGCTATTTCATGGTTTTAGGCACATTTCAGTCACAGGTGTCTATTTTCTTGTCTGGTGATCGTATTTCAAAATGCTTTGTGTTTCAAAACCGTAATCTTCAATAAACATTTTCTACTTTGAGAAGTGACTGCAGATAGCGCTTCATTACTTTTCTCTGCTAGCTGGCAAGTTAGCATGCTAAAGGTTATATAGTCAACAAGCACTAAAGGAAAGGCACTACAACACCGCTCTACACCAAATGTATAACTAAGCAATTACTCACAAATTTTATGTTGTGCTCAACAACAAGTTTGCGTGGCTAGCTGATTAACTCCCTTTGGGAGAATGTGTTATCTATTAAAATGAACCTGGACATAATTCAAATATGTCTGCAACTATTATTATGGCTATGCAACATACTTCTGTTCTAGATAACAGAATTTAAACAGCATTAGAAATTCATGTCAAGTTGCAGTTTGCACAGTGCTAATTGGTACAGTATCAGTTTCTGTTACTTGTTTGCTACATTGGCCTAATAGCTGTGTAAAACACTCTCTGAACATGTATAAGTAGATCAACTATATTTGGAGGAAGAAAATTAAGCATCTCAATGCAAAATTTAACCAGCAGCCGATTCCAATTCATACATCTGTACTATTCCCAGTTCTAAGAAGAAGCTACATCATGATGGGAATTCTTTAGGGTTGATGGTCTGTGGAGAAATGACAGATGAGACCACTGCAATACAGATTCC
Source organism: Prochilodus magdalenae (assembly GCA_024036415.1). NCBI lineage: Eukaryota > Metazoa > Chordata > Actinopteri > Characiformes > Prochilodontidae > Prochilodus > Prochilodus magdalenae. Next base: position 123,151 of record JAMWET010002586.1, read on the forward strand.
ATTTAAATCTGTTTAGGTGTATAAACTCCTCAATACATTCCTCCTAGTGGTTAGATGTGGTTTGCAATCTCAAACTTGGTGTCTGGCCCTTAATACACAACACACACACACACACACACACACACACACACACACACACACACACACACAGGCACACACACATACTGACTGAATCCAGTCAGTTAGTATTCTTACCTTCCTCTGTGTCCTGACATGGAGATATAGAGAGATTAAGACAGGACATAGAAATAAAAACAAAGGACAACTGGTCAAAACATTTTCATCTTGTACCCATAAGCACGTCATGACCTACATACATGGGCGGTGGAAACTGTGAACAGTTGTAGCCAACTTACGGCTAAAGTAGCCTTGCCGGTGGGCATACCATGCCCCGAGAGTGCACACTGATATGACCAGGCACAGCACTATTATTCCTGCTATTATTGCTGGAACGTTTAGGTCATCTGAGAAAGAAAGAGAGAGAGGAGAGATCAAAATGAGTAGAGGTTAAAGAAAAACACATTGAGTGATGGTAAAGGAAAACACCAGTATGTCCATAGTGAATGCATTAGCATTAGCATTGTCTACGCTACCCTATTTTGTTGACTATTGATATATAACAGGGGTGAACTGATACAACATATCGCTTTTTACTGTACCAATATCATGTTAGCTAATGGGCTGTGGGTTGCCTCGAGTTTAAATATTGTGCTTTTTTGCTGTTGAGTGCTTTAATAAGCTGTAAATGTCATGTAATCCAAATGTAATGTACAGAGACTTTCTGCCACTCACTTGTCACACTAGAATGTGGCACTAAAAGTGTCTATTTGTGCATTTAATCCCGTTTTATTCAGCAAGCGTCACAAACTACATTCCTGAACAAGCAAACACAATAATTACCCCTTACTGATCCCACTGGCACTCTAAAAGAGCTTCTATGGTAATTCTCAAAATTTCGAAGGGCATTCAGGCCTGATTTGTCTTTTATGCAGTAAATGTAGCACACAGAGCTCCGATTCTACATACACTTTACTCAGGTCAACTTGCAAATACACATATCCTGCTGCTGTTTTTCAAGGCTTTCTCAGTTTTATTGGTTAAACATGTTTCCACCCAGAGGCACCACACGAATGCCCCTCCAAGTTAGATGATCAAGTCTGCTGCAGCACAAATTGAACAGTCAAACAACAAAAATCCATCAGATAAACTGCACAAGCCTAATAAGTGATAATGGTAAAGTGAATTTTAACCATGTAGAATCCTGTTTCATATTTCTGCCTCATATGTAGGGCTGTCACAATTGTTACATAATCACCCTATGTAATATTTTCAGCTTTGCTTAACTGTACACATAAGTCTATGCAGCTGTAGACTTTTGTGTGATTGAATTAATGTAGGTCTCAAGTAAACACAGTTTGCACATGCGGTGGCTGATAAGCCGTTTTAGGCTTCTATTTTAAAGGAATTTTTCACAACCTCAATATTCTGTTCATCTCTCACATCAATCGCGTAAAAGCCACAATTTTCCCCTCAGAGAAAACTACCGTCCTACTTGCACTTGAAAGCAGCACAACTCCTTTGGCGGCAGATTTAATCAATTTACAAGAGTCACTGCCAAATTCTCAGAATGGATCGCCAGTGAGACGTTCAGTTTGGTAGTGTTAAAGGAGAAGAGTAGATTGTGGATTGTTCTGTATGGGAATGACCTTTAAGAATTACAGACTCACGACAACAATGTCTAAACATGCACTTACCAATGTTCATGTGATTTCCTACGCAGCTCTTGGGGTGTCCCACCCCGTTTTTAGCCTCGCAGTGGTACTGCCCTGCATCAGCTTTAGTGACTGTTTGAAATGTCTGTTTAAAAGAAAAGGATGGGAATGAACCAGAGAAAGAGTTTATGAATCCACCATTCATCTCTTTGAGGGTTTGTGCTTGTGTGTGTGTGTGTGTGTGTGTGTGTGTGTGTGTGTGTGTGTGTGTTAGAAATGTCAGTGCCGGGTCAAGATGTCAGTGTTTATTTAGTGTGATTATTCCTGTCTGTCAATATCAATCCGTCATTCTGGCTCTCTGAGTCTGTTAGTATTTGGTCTGTCTAGTTCTGCCTTGCGACAAACGATCCAACTGGTCTACGAATTCTGAGGAGGTGTCAGTGGTGTGACCACCAAGACTTATTTATATAAGCTGCAGAGCCGAGGTGTAAAAATGCATGGCAGCATCAAAATCAAATTATCTCAATATCTATTTAAAAGGGAGAACATACCATTCATAGTTAATCTCACAGTGGAATGATAACCAGTTTTATAATACAATGCCATTTTCTTTACAATTTAGCAAATTAAAGTAATAATTCTCTTTATGAAGTTTAAATGGTTATGTTGCTATTCAGAGTGGTTTGAATGAAAGGGCTCTGTTATGTACCTGAAAAGGTACCAGGTCTGACGTTTTCAAAGCGGTGGTGATAAACCAGACGAGTTTCTTGCTTTCAAAAGCTCCCTCACAGTAAGATAAGGCTAAGAATATGCTGCCTGAGGCATTGTTTTATGATCAGGGATGAGTTTTACAATAAAGTCGTAGCCAAAAATGTATTTTTAATGTGGTTGTGGTGCAGAGGTACATGAAAGGATGCCGCAAGGCAAAGCATTACCCAAAGAAAACTTTATACACTATTTTGACACTTTCATCAGTATCACATAACATGTGGATGAACTGTGTAGGTTCACTGGTTATTTTGGATAAGAATATTTGTGATGCAGGCATTGTGATTCTGGTTCCTAACACCATCACTGTGAAGAAATCTAAAACAGACCATTCCACATCAAACCACTGAACAACTTTGTTTGTATCTCAATGACTGAATAATGCAGAATGTTAGACAAATTTTCGGAATTTAATCAATAGAATGGAATAAAAGTTGAGCTGGTATTTAATATTTTTACGAGATCCACTACACTCTTGAAATCCTGTGGTCAGTAATCCACATTTACATTTACAACTGTCTGGACTCACCAGAATGCCGGTCTTTTTGTTGAAGGTGTAGGTGGCGTTGACAGGTGGGATGGAGAGTGGCTTCTTGTCTTTGTACCAGGTGTAAACTGCTGGAGGAATGCTGTGCTGATCACTGCAGCGCAGCTCCACTAGAGAGCCAGTCAGCGCAGAGCTGGGAATCTCACAAAACGGAATGTGTGGAGGTACTGTGGCAGTAAAGACAGCAAAGATAGAAATGGCATCATATTATATTATTGAGATATACTGTTTTATGAAAAAGAAGCTAAGAAAGTAAGATAGACCAGCAAATGAAGGTGCAAAAACACATTTTTAACAAACCATGTTTATATACATATCTGTGCTGATCCTTTTCAAAGCACAAAGAGCAAACTAGAGAACAAGGATTAGCCAAACAGGACAGAGCAATTCCAACAGACATGGATGAAGCCTCCTACCCAGTACTTTGAGAGTGATGCCGGTTTCTCCCAGATTAACAGAGTCTTCAGGGGCGCTGACCTCACAGCGATACTCTCCTGCGTCCTTTAGCGTGACCTTGTGCAGCCTTACTGTTGCTCCTTCAATCGATGCACGTTCTTTGAAGGATCCTGTGAAGGACAGGTCATGATGAATGCATGTCATTACGCAGTCAAGGCAGATGTCACAAACTGCTCAAGGCACTGTCCACATTGGGTGAAATTTGGAATTTCCAGGTGGATTTATCCTTCATTGTAACTAGAGCATGAACAGCAATTAGTGTCATACTTAGAAGTAGGTCGCTTATGCTAGTCACCTGTGAAGCTGCCATTAAAGTAAACTAAGGACACTCCCTCGTCTGTCTTCTTCCATTCGATGCGCGGATTCTGATCTTTCTCCGTCTTAAACACACAAGAGAGCACTGCGTCTAACACAGAGAACGAGAAAGCAGAATGAGTGAAAGGAAAGCTATCATATCTTTAAAGTCATTACAGGACATGCACAGGTGTGATATATAACATGATATCTCTGACTCACCTGAATTCTCCTCCACATCTACATTGGCTTTATTGGTGTTGACCGTCACTGGGACAACAGGGAGAGCTATAGGAGACAGCATCAACAAAGACTTGGTTACACCAATGACTCCAGCTTTCTGGCTTTTTGTTGTGCAGATTATTTATGAACTAAGCAAATGACTGATTACCCAAAAAAAACCCAAACCAGTAATAAAAGTCCCTGTAACAGAGATAAAGCATATATCGTCATCGTCCAAAGAAAGCATAAAGTATTTTTATTTTTTGTCGATTTTTACTTTTATGCATCATTTGAACGCAGCTACTGCCAGTTACATTGTGTGAACATTACATGATGAACGGACCGCCATCAGTGTTAGGTTCTTATCGTCTCTTGTAAAATTTAAAGTTTGGAGATACTTGTTTTTTTGTTTGGACAGTGAATGTTATGTAAATTGTTGTAATGTAATGTAAAAAAAACGCAGATGTTTTGTGTAGTTATGGATTCCCCTATCATCATCATTTGTGATGTTTCACAGCATGAGAGTCTCCCTAGAAAGAAATCACCCTATGTGTAAAACCAGAGACATTATGAATGAGAAGACAAGTCACTCATTGTAACATGAATTGGAAAGCTTGTAAGCTTGAACTCTGTATATCTGTTTACAGAAAGTCCAGCTCTTCAAGAAAAAGAGGCAATCATTTTACTGGTTGCTTGCTGGTTATAATTTGCCAGTGTCTTTTTTCACTAATCATATTTGGAATAGATTTTCACCTATTCGGATTGCTCATTTAGTTCAAATGAACACAAAACTGTATTAAAGCAATTGTGCATGTATCATATTACCAGATTTAGCAACAGCTAGCCCGAGTCTGTTAGGCCTATGTGGTAAACTGTAACATCTGCACTTGTTCATAAATGTTAATAACAAATTACATCCCTCCTTTGTAGTCAGAGATTCAGGTTGTAAGCTGCATGTCTACAAAATATTAATTTTGATCAATTAACAGGCTGTGTCCCACTCTCCCATAGGTACTGGGCTCAAGTGTTGGCCCTAGCTCTTACAGCACATGTTGATTTGAAACCAATTCCCTGTGGAAATGAGGAAAGACACGACGGAAAACCCAGTATACGTTACGTCTCAGTTGAGTTTATGGTAGTGAATGGCTGCTTTGTGTCTAAACCGGAAGGGCCAGGCTGTTCCCAAGGGACCACTTGTCCAGGCAGTGTTGTGGTTTAGAAAGTGAAGCAACCAGAAATGTAAGTACAGTTTGTGTATAAATAGTAGCTTTTGAAATGTGACCTCTATACTGAACAAACACTTGTGAGGTTGGCTTTCCTGAAGAGCGGGAACGAGACTCCAGTAAAGTTCAGTTTCCTGTCAGGAACAGGAAGCAGGTGCAGCCCTTCCTGCTGATTGGTTTATGCATCACAACCATTGTTTGCCATCCTGTTTCTGTCCATTGTGGATCCATCATCTCAACCCACATCATCAAATCATCTGGCCACAATTAGTCACTTTCTGTGCATCACAGTTATAATGGCCTAGACATCAGTGTATCTTATACAGCAGTAGACGCTTCCAAGTGCAACTCATATGAGGCAGAATCTAAAGTCTCAGTCGCAGACAGTGAGATTGTTAACGTCGTTTCTCTTTATGACTTACACAACAGGTCTGATTTTAAAGAACATTCGAATGAAACACCTCATCATATATAGTACATACTGGTGCTTAGATCAGCAGTTACCATAATGCATTTTACTGCATATGCTGCACATTACTGGTGCAGCAGGACCAGTTACCACCACATTATCTAATACTGTGCTTGACCATGCTTGGCCACGGTTGCTCCAACTGACCCTAGCTCCTTCGCTTCTTGTCATCGCTCCTTATTTACAAACACTGAAAATCTAATCCAATCAGAGATTAGAGACTCCAGACTCATTAATCATATCAGTGACTGATAGTTCTTGCTTTTAGAGCTCAGTCTGCCTCAGGTGTTTCCTGTTAGGAAAGGTCTGGTGTTTCCAATCTGTTTCTGGGACGCACTCTGCAAAACCTTCTGCACTTTGGTCACACTTCTCAGTCAATCAGCAAGCATGTCCCATAGTTTCCTGCTTCTGCTTCGGCTGAACTTCCTTTTGTTTCTATTTAAGAACACGTCAAGTGATGTCAAATAAGTTTACAGTCATTGGGGGACATTTATACCAGTGAAATGTAGAGAGAGTGCTCCTTTGTTGAAGTACCAGCATTTCCTCTAGAAAAGCTTTGCACTAGATGTTAGAGCATTGCTTTGTGGATTTGACTACGCTGAGCTGCAAGAGCAATGGTGAGGTCAAGTACTGATGTCAAGTTCTGGATTACAAATACCACTCCAACTCATCTCAGTGGTGTTGTATAGAGCTCCACAATGTCACAGTGCCAGAGACTGCTTCTCCACAGCCCAATGCTGGGAATCAATGCTGGACACTTAACCTTAGGCGCAACTCGTTCAGTGGTGTCTACATACTTTTGGACATATAGCGTTTGTATTAGGGTTTATCTTCTCATATAAAGATACCTTGTCATGCTTTGAATTTTGTCCTTGTATGTAATAACATGCCATAATTGGCCAATTCCGTGCGACTCAGAACTCAAGGAAATGGCCTACAAGACACGCTTGTGATTGTTTTCACTCCTAGACATAGCTTTGTCTTTGACCATTCTCCTTCCACTTCCTTTGTTTTCATTTCAGGGTTTAATTTTCTTCCTTTTTTTTCAGCTGGATAGCAGTGCAGAACTGCAGGATTCTATCAGGAGATTGGTATTTGGGGTTTGGTAATGTAAGGGAATACTTCTTGTCTCCGTTGGAAAAGAAAACAGATTACAGCATTTGAGAATGTTTTGGTGCCATGTGTGCCGTCCTTCCTTTCGAGGGTGTGTTGCATAACATGCCTATTAAAAACATGATACCAAATTATTATCATGCTTATGAATTCTTCGGGATCATATAAAGGCTATTTAGGGTTTGACAAGAACTACAAATGTTAACAGGTCATAGGACTAGATGGTGAAATTCAGTAAGAAACCGCCATTCTTCGCAAGGCTGAACGAAGGCTGAAGGGGACCTAGTGTGTTAATTTTTAGTGTTCATTATTTTATATTTAGGATCTACTACAATAGTCATAGACATTTACATGTTTCAGTTTACCCAAAACACAGTATTCTTCTCATTATGTACATCAGTATTCACCATCTGCTGGGCAAGCTGACCAATTAGAACAGATTGGGCAAACTCCTGTGTCTCTGATAGGTGAGCTCACCTACTGAGTAAGTTGACTGAGTAAGGCAGCCCACAGGCAGATAGCCTCTACCTTATGGTTGTGCTTTCTCTCAGTGTTTTTTACTGGAGTCCTAAGAGAGTTTTTTATTTCACATTTTAGCTGGTCTCAGTTATTTTTCAGATGCTTTTCCTTTTCAGTCCTCTCAGTAAGCACAGTTCCCTTTGTGTTCCTGTGAAGTTTTTCATTTTGAGTTTGGATTTAAAGTTAAGTCAAAATTTATTTATTCAGGGCTTTTTACCTGCATTGTCACAATACAGCTTTACAAAAAAAAAAACGGGTCACTATTCCAGTGAGCAAGCCAACCAATGAGGGAGCAGCTGTGGCAAAATCTTCTTAGGATCAAGAAGAAACTTTGAGAGGAACCAAGACTAAACAGGGAAGCCCGTCCTCCTCTGGTTGGTTTCCTCTAAGTGTTTCTTTTAGTGCTTTGTAGAGAGCTTTCTTTTTTAGTCTTGGTTTCTCTCAGGTTTTCTTTCTGAGCCTCGGAGAAAGCTTATCCTTTTGAGTCTGAATCTTTCTAGGGGTTCATGCTCTTAGGAAGCTTTTCCTGTTACTGTACCCCCACCCACTGCTCACTGCAGGTTTAGCTGGGAAATGCATTTCTGTAAAGCTGCTTTATAACAATATCTGTTGTTAAAAGACCCCTACAAATGGAGCAGAACTGAAACTGGATTAAACTTAACGGTCAGAGAATTTCCCTTTTTCTAAACCTGTTGTTTATATGTCTGATTAGTCAGCTTTTATATGAAAAGAAACAAAAGCAGTCAATATATTATATTTTAGTAAATTTGTACATTTATGTACAATAATAGGCAATTAAACTGAATTCATGCCCACAAAGACATTTGTACCCACATTGCAACTTGTCAAGTCAGACCTAAATTGCCTTGACCTAATATAAGGGCAAATCTTGCTCCATCCAACCGATAATACAAGACAATGGAGAACTGTCTCAATTTTTTCCTGTATCTGTGTTATTACAGTTCAGTCGCAACCTGGACGGTATGCTTTTAGGAGCAAGCATAATCTTATCGGCCGTTACGTCCTTCTCAAACTGCTGCAGCATTATCACCTGCACTGTGGGTAGAGGTTGCCATTTTGCTCTGAACTAGGACTGGCTTACTATTCCTAAAGCAAGATGTTTACCATCACAAGAAAACACCCAAAACTGGCCTCAGGACAGAACAACTCCCAACAATTTTTATCAACTGTGTAGCTAGCCTGGCCTTGCAGCATTTCACTTTCTCCCTGAGTGCTTCTGTGATATCCTGGCTTCAGGAAAATAGATAGAAAATGGGGACAGGGAGGCAGAACAGAAAGGAAGAGATAGAAAGAGGGAGAGATGAGAGCGTGTGCCACTGTGTGAGAGGACACTTTGATGGACGCCGTCCAAAGGAGTAGCCGCGATCAGATAAGAAAGTGGCGAGGACAAGTTTGACATGCTGCCCACACTTCCTCCCTGCATCCCCACTGAAACTGCCACAGTCGGCACACAAACACACACACACACATACACACACCTGTCACACCAAGACACTCAAAAACCTGAGTCAGCATAGAAACATGCTCGCTCACTGATTCAGAGCAAGAGACAGCGACTCACGCGTTACTTACAGTGATGGGTAAGGACACTGAGTTAAAGCTTCTAAAGCACTCTTCTATACGCATGGCTGAGCCCACCAACATGGACGACCTATGACTGCATGACCGTGGGCAGTTATATACATACAAATCTGTGAATGGAACTATGAATGTATGATCGCTGACTAATGAGAATATAGAGAGTACAGAATTTATATAGAGACCAATATGCAGAAATGAGCTATGAACATATGCAAATGGATAATATAGAGCAGTGGTTCTTTAACTGGTAATCAGGAAACCCCAGATGGTTCCACTGCTTAGGGACAATGCAAAAATGTAAATAATCTGTAAAGTGTAAATACATATACGCCATATATATGGTACAGAGATTCATTGACTGAGAGGAGATGGTACAGTACAGTGAATGTCTCGTTTAATGTGTGGAAAATGGGTCCAAAGCAGATTTTAATGATCTGCAAAAATGTGTGACTGCATTTGGGTGTGCCAAAGGCCATAGTATGAAGGAAGAAGCTGAATTTGCAGGTGTATATATGGATTTGTTGTTTAGATCATTGGAATGGGACACTCTGTAAACCATTCTCTGTTGATTTTGAGGTGATCTTTGGATCCAAACGTTTCCCAGGTATCTGGAAGAAAAACAGCCCCACGAGATCGGGGATCCACCACCATGCTTCACTGTGGGGACAAGGTGCTCCTCTGAATGACTCTTTGTGTCTACACCAAATTGCCAAAACATCTGTCGTTTTGTGGTCTCTTCCCACCATAGAATGCGATCCAGGAAACATCCAGGAAACTTTAGACATATATGTTGGTCAGCAGAAGCTTTCTTCTGGCAACCCTTCCAAACAACTTGTGGTTATGTTGGTGGTGATTGGCTGTAGGTTAGGATACTTTCTGACCCCAACACTACTGTCTGCAATTCCCCAGCTGTGGTTCTTGGAGATTCTTTGGCCACTTGAACTATCACTCACACCCACATTGGGTGGGGTCAGAATAGAGATACGTGCTTTTCAGTTGCTGTGAGCTTCTGAATTATTGTTTTGATAGTATAAATGATTTTTTATTCAGCTGTTTAACTAGTTTCTTGTAGCCATTTACTGATGCGTGCAGCAAATACTGGGGTGCCAGTGTGAACAGTGTTGTACACACTATAGTGTTGTATGTTTATGTCATTAGTATATGTACATGTACATACATTCATTACAGTTGCTGGTTCAAAACCACGGCAGAAAACAGGAAGTACACAGGAAGTAGGATGCAGGATTATTTACCATTTCTTAAGCTGTGATTTTTATCACATCTGAATCTAGCATGTTATTAAGAAATGGATCTTACTGACGGTACTGCAGAGTATTATGCACAAAGAACAGACTCCTGGTACACGTGCAGGCTGTTATGTTTTTTGACATGCAATGACGTTACATTTGCTAAATGCACATTTATTTATGCATTTGATCCGTTTCTATCCTTTTGATCTTGTAGTGCAGCTGTAAGTAAGCTTTCAAGGCACTTCGACAATTTTCGCATGTTAATCTGTTGGCAAGGAGAAAGAATACTTGGTCAAATCGCAATGTTGACAAGTGTGGTGTGTGTGGGTGAGAGAGAGAGTGAAACAGAGAGTGGGAAAGAGAGGGAGAGAGAGAGAGAGAGAGAGAGAGAGAGAGAGAGAGAGAGAGAGAGAGAGAGAGAGAGAGAGAGAAAACAAAGCTTCTCTGTGTGAGTGTAATTCTGCACTGGTCAGAGGGAACAGCTGGCTCAGCCGGGTGGCACAGCGAGCCCCACCTTCAACCTCTCTCACACACACACACACTCGACCATCCAGTAGTATGACCCCGCTCACCGTCTAACACACATACACACACACACACACACACACACACACACACACACACACACACACACACACACACACACATCATAAACAGAGGCATCAACAACACACATTTATATAAACATGTTTGGACAAACACACACGTCAGTAAACACAAAACACTGCGATGTAGACTGATACACGTCACGTCCAGAATCACTGGACACAGAACTGAAGCAGCTGTAATTAAGCATCACTAGAACACACACTGCCTGCTGGGCTTCACTCAGACGCACTGCGTTTATTACAGATACACAATAAAAGTATAAAAGAGAAAAGCAGCTTCAGCTTCTGCCAACACACACACACCACTACAGCCTGACCAGACCTGTGTACCAGCAACAGTGACTGCTCTGTACTCATCAGCCTTCAGCTAAATCAACAAACACACAAATAAACAAATAAAAGAGAAATAAAATCATAAAAAAACTGAAAATACTAAAATAGAAATAAAATCCAAATCAATGGAGAAATAACAACAACACAACAGTAAACTAGACACAAACCTAAATAGCATTCTTCATATCAATATTCTGTATTAGTCAGAAAATAAGTAACATGTTAAATCTGTACCATTTTAAACCTGTAAATTATAATAAACTACAGAATTAAATGTATCTGGCTTATAATGCTGGCTTTGATTTCAGCCCCTGTCCATCATGTACCAGCCGAGTCACATCCTGCCTCCAGACTGAGCGCTACCATCCAACAAAGCGGTTCATTTTTCCCCACTTTCTTTTTCCACTTCACTGATCTTTCCATTCTTGTCTTTCAGACTCTTCCTGTAGCAGACATAAACACCGCTTGCTGTAAGGGTGGTGTTGTGGAGGTTGTGAGTGTCAGACCATTAAAGCCTTTCTGCTCCCTTCATCTCTCTCAGTCATCTCTCTCTCTCTCTCTCTCTCTCTCTCTCTCTCTCTCTCTCTCTCTCTTTTAGTTGTCCCAGATGAACAATGCAGAGTTAATCTAAATCCCAAGATCCCTCATCTGTCATGTGTGCAGTCAATTCTTTGGCCATAAACGATTTGATCCAGATTAATGGAGACTAAACTTCTGCATTTGAAATGAAATGGAGGAATTTAAATGCATATTAAAACTTTTCGTGCGCAGTTATCTGTTTATTTATTTATTTAGAGAAAGCTCAGGCTCAAGTGCTCTACTAAAATACACACTTAGTCTCCATCTCTCCCTATCTCTCTCTCTCTCTCTGTCACACACACACACACACACACACAAACAACAATGAACCACTTACTAAGAGTAGCCTAATCCGGTTCTCAGAGTACATAATCGGGCTGTAAGGAGATGAGCGGGACTCACCGTGCAGCAGCAGCAGAGCGGAGATCAGAGCGCGCATTTTCACCACCGCCGAGTCTCCCAGCACGGAAGGAAATGAGTCCGGAGAGGTCCTGATGAGTCCTGATGAGTGTGATTGAGAGTGTGTGTGTAAACGATATCAGAATGTGTGTGTGCGTGTGTGTGGTCACTTAATGAGAGGTGTAGACTTCATGAATACAAACAGCGCCTCTCCCTGAACCGTCCCTCTCCTCGCGCTGCTGTGTTTTTCCCGCCTGCATTCTGACAGGCCCCGCCCACTGCGCTGCGATTGGTCGATTTACCTGTAGCGTTTAGTACTGTCGACTTATAGAATGCTCATTGATGTCTAATAACTCACTAAACCGCTGATATCAATCGACTAACTCACTAACACCACTAACATCAGTCTAATAACTCACTAACACCACTAACATCAGAGTCTAATAACTCACTAACACCACTGACATCAGTCTAATAACTCACTAACACCACTGACATCAGTCTAACTATGTAATCTATGTAATTGTCTAATATCTAACTCACTTACTGACGTCAGAATCTAATAACGCGCTAACTCACAGACATCCGAGACTAGTAGCTCACCGATACCAGTCTAATAACTCACTAACTCTCTGACATCAGACTCTACTAAATCACTAACTCACTCACTAACATTGCTAGCCCAGGAAGCTGTTGCTAAGGACAGCCAATCGTATCACAGGAGGCGTGGCTTGACTGTAAACGGGTGGGAAATAAAATAAACAAGGGGCTCAGACGCGCACGTTTCTCTTGCGCTGAGCCGAGTTTCCTGTGTTCCGGTGTGTGACAGAGAAAGGAGCAGGGAGGAGAGATACCTCAGCTCCCCCGACTGTTTATGGACTGTCTGAAAGTATAATCAGACATATGGAGGTGCAATAAGAGGTAAAGACTCCCAGGCAGACGCGAGTAAACAAATACATTTTTAATGGGAACTTGAGCAACTGTGATGCGGATCAAACGAGATGAGACTCCCGGGAAGCCTTGGGTGCAGCTGTGTTGGAAACTGTTGGAAATCGACGCTATTCCCGGGATCATCCACCTGTGACACTTGCGTGTGTTAGACCTACTCATGGCATCTGATCTATGTATGCGAGATCAAAAGCTCTACTAGTGCTGAACAGCCCACATTAAGCCCCGTAGGGAAAACTGTCTGACAGTGAGGTCTGTAGAAGAAACTCAAATGAAATGTCTGCAGGTCCAAAAGTATTCAGACTGAGTGACTTAATTCAACCTATGCAGCAGCTAATGCTAACACAGCTTTAATAACCTCCATAGAAAACGCATTGCTAATGGAATAGTCACCATGCTTAATGTCAAGCAGCTCAATAAAGCCCCCAACACTGGGCTGTGGAGCGGTGGAGCTCCATCCTTATACCTTTGTGATACCTGGAGTCAGGTTTATGATTCAGAACTAATTACCAATACCTAATTATCTTGTGGCTGGATTCAGTAAAAGAGACCTATTACACTTTTCCTGTTTTTTTCCCTTTAGTGTATTATGGAGCTTTTTGTGTAATCAGGAGTTGTAAAACTCAGAGGGAGATAACCACTCTTCAACAGAAACCACTGTTCCCAGCTGCCTGAAACACCTTGTTGGAATTCCAACCCTATTCCCTGTTAAAAGGTGACATCATTTCGCAACACAACCATTATTGCCCACCCACTGCCAAGCTTTGCACACCCTCAAACCTCTTTCAAGCACTCTGATGGTTGACCAATCAGAACAGATTGGGTGAGCTGAGCTAACCAATCAGAGCGCAATGGGCTTATCAGGAGGCAGGGCCTAAAGACATAGGGGAAAAAATAAGAACGCATCACACAGAGGAGGAAATCAGACATACTTTACATGTTTTGGGGAAACACGTAACATGTAGAGGAAATATGTAAATATGTAAACCTCAACAGTGAAATTATCAAACATTTCAGAGGAAATGTTAAAGAGCAGAGGTTTTCCCTATCATGTGAGAAGGGGCGCCCAAACTTTTGCACATGACTGTGATCTAATGAAGCCTCATCATTTGACACTGTCAGAAATGGATTAAAACTCCGAAGCACATATGTGTGTATTGGTAGATCTGCATATGAAGCAATGTTCATGACAAACTGAGCTGAGCTGCCTTTGAAGGAAACACTGGAGAAATGCTCCAGATCAGTGGCTGCCCTGCATAACCGCTACAGATGGAGAGCAGAAGACTGCTAGCCCTACTGAGATCAGAGTTGGCAGGGAGGTGGATAAACACTGGTGGTCCATGATGGCACAGACTCAAACATCTCCAATGGCCCGATAAGAAGCAGCAGCAGGCACTCCATTTGTCCTGAGGAGCGAAGGGGTGGGTCTCTGTACACACAGATAGCAGCTGGGCTTTATAGCCCAACCTCGAGAGTAGGACTGCATTACGCAGGTCAGTACAATGAGACCTGGTGATGAGGAGGTGACTTTTTAACTCATTCTCCTTTCAGATTTCATAAATGGTCTTCATGTATTACCATTTACATGTATTACCAATACATTCCATTACTACACTCATCTGCATAGGTTTGCTTTGATGTCAGGACAGGTAACAATGGTCATGCTTAGATCATTCAACCAAACTAAACCTTTGACTTGGGCATCAGGCTAAATCCTTTTGCTTTGTTTGACCCTGTCCTTTAATTATGTTTATTTTAATAAAAGGAAGATGTTAAAACATTCCACTTGTCACCACCAGAACAATCACTCCTGTTGATTCTTTCTGGGTGCAGCTATTTGTGCAACTATTCATCATCAGAAGAACAGTTGCACAAATAGCTGCACCCAGAAAGAATCAACAGGAATGAAACCTGGTGGAAGTTTGGCATTGTGAGGTTTGACATCGCTCTACCTGATTGACTGAACAGCCATGATTGTGGACATTCAGTGAGCAGTGATGCCCTCTATGAGTCATCCTGTTAATGCCAGCACCATTGGTAGACACCTGCATGATGCAGGACTACATGCAGGCAGGCCGCTACAACGACTGTCCTTAACACCACGCCAACGTCACCAAAGACTGCAAATGCTTCTGTTTTGATGGAGACAACCGCCAAATGTGTGAAGGCAACATGGTCAGCACCAAGATGAATGGTCTGTTGTCATGGGTACAATGTCCAGAGGCCTGGTGTTACTTCACCTCCACCTCTACTGCACAACCTGCAGGAGCTATTGAGAATATTCAAGACATATTGTCTCTCAGTTTGGTTCGGTCCGACATGTTGTGTTAGCAAGCATGGCAGCCCGAACCAAACAGAGAGACAATATGCCTGTTTGTGTAGCTTAATAAATATTGCCCATATCAGTCTAAATTAATCATCATTTATTGTTCCTGGTAACCTTTATAATCTTTACAGCATTACAATCCGACACTTCCTTCTCAGGTGCAACTATTCTTTTGATGATGAGAATGCTATCAAG
This sequence comes from Prochilodus magdalenae, assembly GCA_024036415.1. Classification (NCBI taxonomy): domain Eukaryota; kingdom Metazoa; phylum Chordata; class Actinopteri; order Characiformes; family Prochilodontidae; genus Prochilodus; species Prochilodus magdalenae. The sequence goes on from JAMWET010002586.1 coordinate 138,714, forward strand.
TGTTTCAGTATTGACTGTTTTCGCAAGGAGAACTAACGGTGTCGTAGAACCCACTAAGCTTTGGTTAAACTATTATCAAATTACTTTTCTTTAAAATACAAAAATATTAAATATTTATTTTTTATTACTGAAAATTTAGTATTTGTTAATGCTACACACTTTTGTTTCAGACATTGGGGGTGTGGCTAAAATAAGGTTGTACATACAGACTGAAACTACGTCTGAATAACTATACAGAACACTATAACAAAATCGGTAACGGTGGTAAATGATTTCAGACAGGGGTCATAAGGGTCGGCTTAATACTGTGCAACAGCAGATTCAGTAACATAACATTACAAACTACACATGGTGCTTGACACCACTGTAGCTGGACTCAGTAATCCTCCCCAGAGCAGCAACACAGTGCATTATGTGTATCCCCACTCCTCTAGGGTACGTTGGTTGTACACTACTTATGTGGAATAAAGTGCACTGGATATTCTACACCAGTGTTTCTGAACCATTTCTGCACATTTTAGTACTTCTCCTCCATCAACACACCTGATTCAACCTATCAGCTCATTATCAAGCCCTTTTAGAGTAGCAGGATGGGTGTTAAAGCGGGGCAGGGTGCCTCCAGGACCAGGGGTCAGAAACACTGTTCCACACTGTTGTTGCGTTTAAGTCATGTCAGAAACTAGGAAAATAAAAATAAAATTTTCCCGCTTGTAAATGTCGCTTGAAGAGCAGGCAAAGTCTTATATACAGTTGGTAAACTGTGGATTTTGGATGATGCAAATGTTCATAAGATGCGTTGCAAAATGTGACCTTTAACCTTATACGCGAGCAAGGCGCCTAATCTTGTAATGAATGTGGAGAAGCGTATATAACCGATGGGCTTCTTCTAGATCTGTGTGCTTTCTAACCCAGCAAGTAAACAGTGGGGCTTTCTTTTAGTGTGTGGTAAGCATATCTATGAACGAGAACCTGAATGGAGTAAAGTCGTATTTTACTAGTTTAGCACTCAGGCACAAAATTCGTTTTCGGATGCCACATCAATATTTGCGAAACCCGAAAACAGTGCTCTTCATAGTGAACAGGGCTCAGTCTGGGACACAGCCTTTGTGTGTCAGCTGTGACATGAACACATTTCTTAAAATGGAAATCAAATATCCAGATCCTATCCATGCTGGTCTAAGCTGGTATAGTGCTAGTTTAGCTGGTCGCCCAGCATGGTCCTGCACACCAGCATCCAACCCACAACATATGCCATTTTGGTTTGGTCAGGCCAAACAGTTCAAACGCTGCTGAAACCCAACTAGCACGGCCTTTTAGCGATAATCACTCGATTTCCAAACACAATACAGCTGTTAAAGGTCTTAAATGTGAGAAGGATTAAAGTAACGGTGCTGTCACAGCTTCTCGACTGCAGTGGCATTTAAATCCTCACCCAGTGCTCCCTGCACCTGTTCCCAAATGACAGACAGGCCAGTTGCTGCGACCCTGATGGTCACACACAACACCGCCTTTGTCTCAGACCAGCCGAAGTGCTGACCACTTACTTTCCTTACACTCACACACACCTCCAGCTGACCAGGCAAGGCCAGACATGCAGCGCACCAACACACCCCACTGGCACCCACACGCTCTCAACATGACATTCCTTCGAAGCTTTAAATCCAAACAGATGTAGAGGGGTATCATGCCACATGATCGCTGGCCACTTTCGGCAAATTAGCTCTGCAACCCAATACACATGGTTACCACAAAACAATAGTTGGGCTTCTTGTTGACAGCAGCAGCAGCAGCACTGTCATCAGAACATATTGAAACGTTGTCCACCACCCAATGGCAGATACTACACACGTGCCTTTTCTGTTCTGCAAAAAAACATTATCTCTATTATTTCTATTTATTAAATGTTTTTGTGTATAATAAGTGGAAATCAGTGACAGTAAACAGCATTTTATGCTAATTTTAGTGCAAAAGTTAAATTTTAAAAATGTAATTAGCAACAGTAATTTTGTATTAAAATGTGTCCAGGTGTGTTTCTCTGTAGAGGATGTTTACCTCCTTTTGCTTTACAAGCTAGGTCATTTGACTGTATATTAAAATAAACACGCATGTTGGGGTCCAAAAGTTTGAGCATTTTTATTTCTTTATTATTAAACTCTCAAACAAAACACTTTGACAAAATGGAAAAGAAAAGCTGCACTATTTCTAGGCCAGTTTTTTTGTTTGATGGTGGATTTGATCTACTGATCAGAGTCTTTCTCACAAACTTGTGGAGCCCCTGCCAACTGGAGTGCACACTGTTATTAAAGCAAAAGGGGGGCACATTGTAATGCATGTTGAAAGTTTAAAAAATTCTACTTATTACTCAAATATGCTGACAATATGACTTGAAATAAAAGACTATTAAATAATACCCATTTTACTAATTTTCCAAGTTCCTGATTATTTTGTTTAGGGTCTAACATGCTGGGGAAGTGTTCCAACACAAACATTTTACATACTGTACACCTGTTTTCACCCACTGTCTCTGTTAGAGCTCCTGTATCTTTAAGCCCCGCCTTTCGAAGAGCCCAGTGTGCTCTGATTGGTCAACTCTGTTCAAAACAGGGCACTGTAACTCCAGGTTGACTACAGGTTGTATATGGTTTATTCAACAATATATACTACACAAATACATGGTTGCTGCTGTATGTTTGGGCAGATCACAGCTGGGAAGAGGTTGTGGCTTCTGGAGAAGAGGATGTGGCTTCTGGAGAAGAGGATGTGGTCACGGTTTCACTGGCTGCTGTGGAGTGCAACTCAACCTGTAATGCAAGGGAAAGAAAGTGAGACTACTACAATCAGTAATGCGTGCTTGACAATCAGGGCATGCGGTTTAACTTGTGAACCGGTCTAACAGACTTACTAATTTCTCCGCTCTCTTCCTCAGCTTCCTCCACACTGAATGGTGAGCCTGTGAAAGCAAAATAATATAATCTATTAATCTACAAATCTATTAATGAGCATCATAGACATCATGACATTGGACATATTCCGGGTGCAATGATTCAAAAAATTATTATTGATTAAATCATTTGACTAAAAAAAAGAAAAAAAGAAAAAAGGCAGTCCTGTCAATTAAATGACATTTCCAATTTTCAAGTAAAGCGCTACTTCACAGTATCTTCATCTAAAGCTAAAGTTACAATGCTAGTAACTACAAACCCATTTCCAAAAAAGTCGGAATGCTGTGCAAACGTAAATATAAACAGGAAGGAATGATGTGCACGTCTTGTCTCTTTCATGCACAGATTTATCTGGATTTTAATAATGATGAAATGATGAAAATGAAATATCCTTTGCTGTTTTTTGTTGAGAAAGATTCTTGAATGATTAAACTATTTGCTTGCACAATCTCTCTCAGAGTGGTGAACTCTTCCTCATCTTTATTCTGAAAGACTAATATCCAACTAGGTCATGTTACTGAGCTGTGGCCAATTAACCTCATTAGTTGTGAGATGTGCCACCAGGTGATTTTAATTAGTCCTAACTTTTTTTGATACGTGTTGCTGGCATTTCTAACATTTAATATGTTCCGAGTATTTTCAATGAAATATACGTTTTAAAAGTTTTGCACATCACTGCATTCTGTTTTTCTTTACATTTTGCACAGCATCTCAACAGGGTTGCATACAGTGTGATGTGCTGTATTGTTATATGACTAGTTCCTATATGCATTAGCACAGGTTAAATAAACATGGATTACCCGTACCTGACAGCACACATGCGCTGCCTTCTACTGGCTACCCGTAGCTACAACAGTTTGTCACAATGCCAGCAGCAGCTGTAGCTGAATAAATAAATACCTGTAATTTAGGTTCTAAAATAATGGAATTATAATAAAACAAACAACTTCTGTCCGTTTTTCCAGCTCACTAGTTTGAAGCAGTGTTGGATGTATGACTAAATGAAGAGAATTAGGTTTAATTTGTTCAGATTGCCTCCTTTAAAAGCTCCTACAGACTCCAGACTTTTTTCTGAGACATCATTCCACCCGTGTTTTTCAGCATCACAGCTTTAGCTTCCTTCAAAGCTGAACCGCCACCGCCACAGCGCACGTTGTCCCGTGGATTTAATTATTTAGTAAGCATGTGTCACAGCCCAGCTAGAACTTAAATATATATATTATAATATATATATTATTTATTTTTACATTCTTGAAGTTCTTGTGCAATTTTGTAAGCTTTAGTCTGTTTACGAAAAAAAAAAAAAAGGTCACTGTTGTCAGTCGACTTAAAGGGTCTCCAACTGACGATTCACCTTGTCAACTTCTAGAGGGCAGCTCTAATATTATTATTATTATGACTTAAAGTGCAGTTACTAGCACACAGACTACTGCCACCCCTTGAAGAGGGGACTGGAGACCACCAGAGGGTGCTAAATGCGTAACCCTGAACTAATGTATTGTTCATAGTGAAAATACATGATCACAATTCCCCCACAGTTTAACACTAAATTACTGGTCTGGGCAAAACAAACCTGTTAAATTCAGAAATAATCAGAGGTTGTGCTCAAAATGAACAGAAAAATATTGGTTGAGGTTGTGTCCTGTTGAGAACTTGTTTCACAGAGCATGTCATTTCACCAGGGGGCGCTGAAACGTTTGCACACAGCTGTACCTTAAAGTTAAGAACAGATTAACACTTCATCTTTTTTACTACACAGAGAGTTCTGGTTGTCTCTTTACTCATTTACGTTTAATCACTCAAACACCGTTTTACTGATAGTACAGTACCGTTAGGTTAAAGGGCAGTGACAGTCCCTGGGCCCGGCGCTGTAAACCCCACTGTCCTTCTCCTGTTGTATGAAGTGCTGTCACCTCATACTGAGAGCAGAGGCCTGTTCTGGCCACCAGGGGGCCTCCGGTCAGTAACACATGATCCCCACACCTGTCAGACAACAGAGCATATGTCAGAGATGAATGACATCAGTTTAAATTAGTGTGCTCTGAGGATATATGGTTTTATAAGGATATGCTGAGGCACTGATGAACACAGATACACCTGTCCAGTATTGTCGGGGAGGGGAGAGAGAGAGAATGAGATGGGAGAGAGAGGGAGAGAGTTGTGTTGACCTGTATAATGACACGGTGCCGCTGGGACTCTGAGAAGCCTTTTCCTCCACCTCTTCCTGTTTACATCTGTGTGGGACAAAATAAAAACAATTTTTTTTTTTTATAGAACAATTAATATGTATTTTAGCTGCATTACAGCGTTACTCACATTTTTATTTATTTAACCATGGAAGCATGTAAATTACATATCTGCCATCTCCATGCCCTGAGTTGAAATATTTAAAAATATTACAAATTATTTTTTGCACATTAGGATATAAACAAAGGCATTCAGAGTGGATGGATGTGGAATGCAGGGAAAACCTTTTTGCCCCAGGTGTATCAACGTTTTCCCATTGTTATCATCACATATTAAATCTAATTATGCACATGCAGGTTTACTGTTTATTTTGGGCAGGGAATAAAAACAGCTATATTAGCACAGAACATGACAGAAGCTTTGGTTCCCATCACCTAGAAAATAAAGAAATCAGTATACTGCTTGTAAAGAGCCAGTTAGTTTCTCTACAAAGATACATTTCACAAAACACGCTGCATGACTTGGTTTGCATTTTAAGTTTATTATGAAGAATTAAATATTTGCCATTACTGAAATGGCTTTGAATATTTTACTATCAAAAATGATAAGAATGAGAAAGGAACTGTCAGATGGCTTTTGTTGAAACCCATGACAGTCTAGGCTACAGGAAATTCTGAGCCATTTAAACATAACATTCCTGATTTTTTTTAATATTCCAGTTTTAATAAGCTGCAGGCACACTACATGGCACAAACAAGCGTCACACAATGTTCGTTATATTATATATTGTATTTGTAAGTCATTCTGCAAATGGCTGGGATGAACGTTTACCCTTCAGTCAGAGGAGAAGAGCTACCTGCTATGGGAGAAGATCTCCAGAGCTACTGGGGGCACCACCTCCAGAGGTTCCCATGGTAAGTCTTTATGGATGAGCTGGTGAGCTTCGCGAGTAAAAGAGCGCAGGTTCTCCTGTTGGTCAGTCAGTGACAGTTACAGCAATACATGTAAACAATGATTTATTTAATGACCCCTGACCATGTGGGTGCATCTACATACATAAAATATTGTTGCTATTTTGCATTTCCTCTGTCAAGATCTATTAATATTATAATAACATGCTACCACAACAATAATATAACACTTCTGCTGCATGACTACTGGGGCATTAAACTAGCTAGTCTGGGAATAATGAAGACATCTCTGCTGCCATTACAGACTTACTTCTGAGGGCGTCCAGGAATTCAATCGAGGGTCCAGCACCAAATCACAGCAGAATGCCCCTGTTGTAACTAAAGAGAAAGCAAAATGATGAAAACCACTAGCCACTGTACGGGGTATACTTAAAAGTGGTTGGTGTAGCTCAGCAGATAACACCACCCCTCAGGGAGCTGTCACCACATGTGGGAGACTTGTTTCGAATCCCGGTCTGGGTGACTATGCTGTGCTATACCAATAAGAGTCCTTGGGTAAGACTCCTAACCCTACACTGGCCTACCTGTAATATGATTAACCTTGTAAGTCACTCTGGAGCTAAATGGCATAAAAGTAAACGTACTCGTCATTTACCTGCCAAAGAGTTCAAACTGCAGCCCGCTTATTTTTTTCATAAATGTTAGCCAACAACGGCCAGCCTAACCATAGAGACACTACTTGTCATCATATACTAATATTAGCATTTACACACACAGCCATGACTCTACCATGCCAGCAGTCCTATGATGAGAGTAGTCCACTTCTCAAACAATATCTGGTATATATATACTGGTATAATATACTGACCAGTCAGTAGAGGGTGGCTAACTGGCCAAAGTCAGTGAATAGGCAAAAGTCTCTCTAACATTTAGATACTGGATGTTTTGTGAGTGGAATCAGTGAGTGGAAGAGCAACTAGGTATAAGTTGATAGTGATTTAATATGATGTAGAACGAGAACATCAGATTATTTCAGTTTCAGGTTAATATTGGTTATAGTAGGAGTGCAGTGGTGTGGAACAGTCTTTGATGGGTTTAATTCACCACATAAACAAACTGCAATAAATATGCAAGTGTTCTTATTAGAGCAGTAGTTCTCAAAGTTCTCGAAAGTTTTTCCACATGTATTGCATTTTGCCACACTTTTCCACACTGAATTGTACACTGCATTGTAATTGGCTGGGAAATATTACATTTTAATAAGGTTTAGGCTCAAAACAAGTTTTTTGGATTAGTCTCTAGAGCAGAAAAGCAGACTTCATAAACTGTATAAAATAAAACATACTAAGTAAAGATACAGCTTCTGACGTTTCCCTATTGCCCTCCAGTTTGAGCACTGCTGCTCCTTTTTTCTATTTACAGGACTTTATGTCTACTTTATTTCCAATAAAACATGTAATTTGACCAAGTGTACACAACGTTTTGCATACTACTCCACATGTGATCATCCCAACAGACTGCAATACACTACAGGAAGCTTCTGAGGGAACACTGCTTCTACTATCCAGCATTATAAATAAAAAAGCTACCAGCATTATAAATTTAAAAAAGCCCAGTGAGAGTTCAGTTTTGATTTGTATTATTCAAAAACTGTAAACAAGATTATAGTGATAAACGTCAGTTGCAGCCCTAGTGCACATGCTTTGAAACAAATTCTATACCTGGCACTTCCGGAATCTGCAGCAGCTCCACACTGTACTCCTCCTTAAAAGCATTGTCGAGAACTTGGCCCAACAAGGCTGAGCAGGAGCGCCAATACGCCTGAAAACACAAAACAGCCAGATGTTTAGAATGATGTAAGAGAAATGTGCCCATTGTGTCTAAAACTGATGGCTGACCCATTTTTCCTCTTCATATCACAGTGCATCACTAAGTCTTTGATTCTCAGCTTCAAATAAACTACATTCCATTTCACAACAATTTCATCACTTACCTGGTTGGCAAGCTGAGGATTGGCATCTTTAAAGGTAAGCAGTGTGAGGGAGCAGGAGTGGGTGAGCGGCCGATGCAGGTGCCACAGCTCTCCATCCACCAGAGCAAGAGCTGCGCTACTCACGTGCCACTCTGTCAGGTCTGACAAATAGAACCAGAGCAAACAAGAAAACTAGTAAAAAAAAAGCATATAAAAGTATTAAATTCATAAAAACAAGAGACGTTTATTATTCTACACAGAAGACAATACATCTAATATCTCTCATCACACTAGAACAGGGTTCCCCAAGACTGGTTCTGGAAATCCCATGCAGTCAACATTATAGTACTTTCCCTGGGGGGACAGAATTGATTAAACAGTTATTCTTTTTATTTCAGCTGATGAAATAAATAACTTGAGACAGGTGCATTTGCGGATTTGCGTGCACCTGAACCCTGCTGCTGCATGACTCGTGTACCAGCAGTTACTTCTTGCTTTCAATTAAACATTTTTTCCCCATTGTTATTAAACAGATCAGTATGAATTAAAAAAATAAAATTAAAAATATCGGTTTGGGTGAAGAACTCCAGCATAAACTCCAACAGTAACACTGCTACAAAGTTACGCAGGTGTGCAGTCAAATACTAAATCTTACTGCAATTTTTCATTCCATTTCTAAAAATAGAGCAGAGCTGTACCAAAACCACAGTTAACATAATTACATAAAGCTGACGTGAACTGCAAATCCTAGTTAAATTACCATGAAGATCATGGTATTCTTTCAAGTGGAACATGGAATCAGAAGTCATTGAGCTAGCTGAGTGTTTTCTCTTGATGACAGATGGGGCTGACTGAAGGATAAGGTGACACATGACTATATTGGTTAATGTTATATTTCCTTTGGAAAGGTGCACAACGGCAATCAAATATCAGACGTTGATTTAGAGCTGTGTGAAGTGAACACATTCTTGAATTCATGTTGACTGTAACCTTAACTTAAAGTAACAAACAAACCAAAGAAGCCCAACATTGCTAGCTCTGTATCCATATGTTGCTTTGTTTTGAGTCTTAGGCACAAAATACAAACAATACCATAAACTAATAAAACAGCATTATTAATAATAATTAATTAATATTATTAATATTGAAAAACATTGGGAAAATATTCTTAGTGCACTGCAGTGTAAACATGTGAACATGTGGAGTACAGTAATGTTGACTTACGTTTTGCACAGCTATATGGGGTGGATAAGCCTTTGTTCATAACTAAAAGTGTTCCCTGAAGCCCAGGTCCCTGCATGGTCACCTCGATCTTCTCTATGCGTGGATATAGTGACCGCTGACGGTCCCGCTCTTTGGAGAACAGAGCACTGCGCCAGCTGCGCACCTCTGCCGCTGAAAGCCGTTCAGCTGCTGCGCTGGACACCAGACCTGCAGGACATTAACACCTGATCACAAAGCAGTTGGTTTAACTTTTAAACCTAGAAAACCAAAAACACTTTTAAATTCCAGCAACCTGTTGTTTTGCAGAAAGGCAACACATATCAGACTTTTGTCATGGTTTGCTGTGTTTGAAAGTGGGGGAAATAAGAAAAGGTAGGACTACATACCTACGTAAGGACTGACTTATATTAGTAATAACTAATTTTTTTAATAGGTGCCGGTGTTACTATTTAGAGTTAATATTATTTATATCTGTGCTGCAGGCCAGGCTATCTGATGTAGTCACAGTTGCTTGTCTAAATTACTGTGGTAAACTGTGTTTCCATACAAATATATTAGGCTACCTGGTTCAAAAAGTCAGACTGACTCGTCTCATGTACTCTACATAGCACTTTAGTAAATGACTAAAAAGTGGAGTTATTTCACCTTGAAAATCTTTTCTAATACTTGCAAAGTATTGATGTACTGTCTGTTTTATTCTGTCTGTGTTACTTCGCATTGACTGTATTAGATGATGTTGTTTCTTATTGATACATGAGAACTTCATAACACATGCAGGCATTGAATATCCAAAATGCCATCACTTGAGTATTTATAAACAGCCAGTATCTGCAAGAACACATATTTTGATAAATTGTACTGGTGAAGAAAACTTGTATACATCTCACCCTGAGAGCATCAACATCTTTAACAAAACGTACATGTCTTCTTACCTACTGGATATAATAGTTCTAGTGCTTTATAACAGTGTTAGAAACATAATAAATCTCAGCTTTAGGCTTGTTATGTAAATACAATGTGATTTGCATCATGAACGAATTAAACAATAAAATATTTCTTTTCTGTGCTGTCAAGTCAGACTTAACGTATACAGAATGTTATCATGTAATTTGTGAAACAGAAGTCAGATGCTGTGATGAAGCCAAGGTCAGCAGCCCGGACTCTAAACGCTGCTGTTCGTGTCGGTATTCAGATATAAAGACACACTTACGGCGCTGGACCATTTGACAAACTCTGCCACATGCCATTTTCTGTTCCTAAAGATCCCCACTGTCTGCAGTGAGTGGTGAGAAGCAGAATGTGAATCTAAACAGGATTTAAACTGAGATCATTTACACGCTAGGCTAGTTAACATACACAGAGCGCCATGCTCCCGTTTACTCCGCACGTCCGCTGCTTTAAAAATTCCGTGTTCAATTTAGATTCTTTTTTTTGGTTCCGCCTTAGCGTCTGCGATTGCACTTGTTGTGATATGTTTGCTATTGAATATTTTGCTGCCAAATCGTGTTTATTAAATTAATGGCTCATTTCAGCAATAAGTTAAAAATAATTTCTTAGTTGGTGCTGTTATTTGTTGTTTACTTAATAGGCTATACAACGTTGTGGCGGTTACCTGCCTAAATGATTCTGATAAAAGTTTAATTCTGTACATATAAATTAAGCTCGATTCAGTCATCATATGAGAGTTTTTGTTATTATAATATATAATAACATGTTAATTTAAAAAAAACTTACACATTAAAATAACACACACATTTAAACAGATTGTACAATACAATGTATTTCTAGACGTTGTATAGGCTAATTGTTTATAGTAATTTCAGGATCTACATTAAGCCAGTTATTATAGTTTATTTGAGATCTTATTAAAAGCTTTTACAATATAGCTATATATAATTTTCTAAATATAAAATTTTAGCTTTTTTACTCCCAGCTAATTAGGAAAACCCACCAAGTGCATGTAGTATCGTTTTAGAATCACATTTACATGTATCTACCACGTATTATGTATCTGGTGGTTTTATACCCTTTTTAAGCAGCACTGGAAGATTACTACAACATTGGTCACAGGACGCTGCTGGCCGGGGAGATTTGGTTGGTGGACTATTCTCAGTCCAGCGGTGACACAGAGGTGGTTAAATCTCCAGCAGCACTGCTGTGTCTGATCCACTAACACCACTACAACACATTAACACAGAACCACACCAGTGTCATTGCAGTGCTGAGAATAACTCATCACCCACATAATACCTGCCCTGTGGTGGTCCAGTGGTGGTCCTAAAAACAGGGTGAAAGGAAATTTAGCAGAAGTACTATTTTTGGCAAGATACAGATTATGGGTCTTTTTTTCTTACACATTTAACAGAAAGAAATAGAGGAAGAAGAAAGATAACAGATGAGAGGAGAACAATGACAAGAAGGCTGAAAGAAGAAAGGTAATAAAGGTAAAGTGAGTGAAAAAGGAGAGGTAAAAGAAGGATAACATGAATAGATGAGAAAGAGAAGAGATAAGAGGAGGACAGGGGTAACAGAGAGGAAAAAGAGGAGAGGAGAGAGTAGGGCAGGCTGAAGAGAGAGGACGAATAGGACAGGCAAGAGAAGGACGGGGGAGAAAAAAGTAGAAAGAGAGGAGAGGTGAGAGTAGACAGGGTGAAGAGAGTAGAGGAAGAGGAGAATTGAGAATAGTATAAAGTAAAGAGAGAGAAGGAAGAGGAGAGGAGAGGTGAGCAGAGGATAGGGAGAAGAGAGAGGAGGAATAAAATAGGTTAGACAAGGACAACAAGAAAAGAAAGGAGGAAGAGGGGAGGTGAAAGGAAGACAGAGAAATGAGAGAGGAGGAGGAGAGGTGAGAAGAGGACAGGGTGAAGAGAGGTGGAAGAGGATAGACTAGAGGAGGTAGAGGAGAGGTAAGAAGAGGACAGGGTGAAAAGAGGAGGAAAGGACAGGTGAGCGGAGGACAGACTATTGACAGAATGATAGAAGTAATAGAAGAATAAAGTAGCAGGAGTGAAACAGTAGCTGTTATAGGGTTAACTAGGTAAAGATGCTTAATACAGGAAACCCACTAGATTCAGCCACTGAACAGATCTTTAATGTTTTATGAATGTCAAAATGTCTGGGATTATTTATGGTCTATTTAAATGTGAAAATGAGAACCATGCACTTGGCATTTTACCAAGTTTGTCAAACAAACAAACAGCAATCTTTAAATTACTCACATTTCTATGAAAATTACTGTCAAAATATTAACTTTACATTTCTCTTAAAACAGCTTTATGTGACGTGTAACTGAAAGATGAGTTGTAGCTGTGGCTTTTTTCAACCCAAATTCTTCAAAGAGAACGTGGGTAAAGATATGAATCCCCATTTCAAAGGAGGAAGAGCTTCCTCAGTTCAGATCTGCTGACAGTTTACATCGCCTGGCCCAGTTCTGTCTGAAGAACATTCATTTACTCCACTAGTAATTCGAAGCTTGAGCAGCCAGCAGTTTTAAGCTGCCCTTATTTTTACATTAGCACATATTATACCAAGCTTAATGGGTAATAAAGGAACTTCAATCAAGTAAGGTATAACATCTTGCTATTTGTCTTGTCGTCTTGTCATGTGTATAATAGAAGAAAGAAATAATATGGAATGCATTTAAAATTAAACAGGTGGACTGGTTGATTCCAGGCATCTGGTTTATTTTGTGAATTGATGGTAAACACAACATGGGCAAGTTTCACTAAAACATTAACTAAGACAGTTCAAAGCCAGTTTAATTCAGTATTATATATAATTATATCATTACAACTATGAAGACAGACAGATCATGGAAAGAGTATGCTTCATTTAGATCATTACATAATGACACATACCATACAACTCAAACAGAATAACTTTGGCTGAGGCATTTACCAACCATATGGTATAGACGATAATGCAACACTAGACTTCAGTTAGTGAATGTGGCTGCCATCTGTATGTGTGAATGCTACCAAGCTGGAGTGAGTGCTGTTCCCACAACCCCAGTCATGAACAGCATTAACACAACCTCTTTTGGTGTTCGTGTTCATGAAAAAGCCTCAAGTAATAAGATTCCACAGGTTCTGGATGCAACCGTTTCGGTGAATCATCTTCATGATTTGACGCAAACTCACCAGCGCAGGGATAATGCTAACAGCATAGGTGTTCACTTAAACACAACCCCTATCACGATTAGCATTAAACCTGAACTGCACAAGTCATCAAGTGTGTCCAGCGTCCCCCGTGAAAGTTACCTGCAGGCTAGAAGAAAGAGAACACAGATCAGACACAGTTTGTGGGAGCATGCTAATACAGAACTCAGGCTAAGCAGCTACCAGACATGAGCATTGCCCAGCATCTGGTTCTTTCTGTCCTTCACTCTGTATCATATCAGGCTGTCAAAATGAAACCAGGTATTTTCATATGTGAGGAAATGGAAGCGGGTTCAAATTTCTGAGAAGACTGAATCCAGCAGACTTGCATGCAAATCAAAGGACGTGGTGGGCTGTGAGCCATGAAGGACTGTGGAAAGAAACGTCTAACATGAACCCAGCAATCATAAAGTGCGGTTGGTATTTGCCCCCACCTTCACATTCTTCCAATAAAGACAGCAAAAAATCCATGTGTAGCATGTGTGACCTTTAAATGTTGGCAACACTGAGTCATTTCACTCTGACGCAAGACTGTGGAGGATTCATCGCTCACTGACAAATGTGAGAGGTGATTGTTAGTGATCACAGGTTTTAACAGCAGTGTGGGCTCTCCCCTTAAGATTTCAAGATATTTGGCTAAGAAGCATATCATAGAAGGTCACGAAGATGACAGTTCTAAAGTGCTCAAACAACTTAGTAGATGTTCTTCTGCCGCTGTGAGGTCCACATAAAGCTTTAAGCTGTTCTGCTAGAAATACAGGCCTCCATTAAAGTGAACCTTGCAGCTCCAGAAGAGCATCTTCTAGACCTCTGCTGATTGTTTCTCAGCCAGATATCACTGGCTTTACATTATGAATAGTTGAGCTCAATGTTCTTGAGTAATTCTACTTGGGAGTCCCAAAAATAATAAAGCACTGCCTCACGATTTGACCCTTGAACCTTCATAATGAAGTTTTCTGAACAGCCCTAAGCGTTTAAACCTCGCAGAGCTTATGAAACCTAAAACTCTGGCTGATACACAGTCGAGGAAATGCTACAAAAACCACAGCCTTAAGCGGTTGCAGACGAGCACCACGTGGCCATGTAGGGTTTAATTTCATCTTTAAACTACATTTACCTGCTGAGACTCACTTCCTTCCTCTGGTCTCCCCGTAATGTTACATGTTCTCTATGAACATATTCCTCCAGAGCTCTGGATCGGTCCTCTGATCTCCATGTGTGGTCAGGTGCATCTTCAAGTGTGTCTTCAGTAATGGTCCATGTGGTATTCCATTCAGTTTTCTTAACAAAGCAGTTCTCTCAGTCAGTTTCACTCTCACTCTCGCTCTTTCTCTCTCTCACCCTCTCTGTCTTTTTTTTCACCCTCTCTCGCTCTCTCCCCACACAGGCTCTAGGTGAGCAGGTCTAATGAACACAGCCCTATATAATGTCTTTATATATTTACTGGGATGACTCATCTGAATTCCCCCTGCTAGAGGGGAAAGTGGTTGGCTAGTGATCACATACATGAAACTAATGCTGTTAACTAATTCAGCACACCTATTTAGAATATATTCACCTTCTTAGCAGCATTGAAATAGCTCAGTATTTAAAGAGCATGTGGTCTTTTGAGTTTTAAAGACGGAACAGTCAAACATGGTCTGAAGTTTTTGGGACTTTTCTGGGCTTTGATTTGACATTTAATTCCAGATTTCAAGATTAAGATTAATGTCATTCGGTAGATTTTCAACATTGCTCAGTGCTGAGGTGTGTCTCCCTGGGAAGGTAGGTGTCCTAAGGAAATAACCCAGAATTTTCTCCCTGGGAAAGGACACCAAGCATTTCTGTGAAATGTTTTCTTCGTATGTGAAGTACTGTCATCATGATCCTTCAAAGCTATTCATCTAATTTAAACAGTCAGTGAGCACTATTACTTGTCTGTGGCTGTTTTTAAACCACTCTTTTATGAACAGTGACCCATCACTTCTTATATAAGTAAAGTTTATACAACAGTACATACTATCATTATACAGCTTTCAGACACATGGTACAGTCTTATATTCATGGAAGGTATATATATCCTTTCATAGAAATTTCACCACTTCTATGAATTTGCGACTGTGGCATCTTGTTGTCTAGCAACAGACAGGCACACAAACTTTGCAAACAATACAAACTTATAGTTTGATGGCTTTATAGACCTATTTTCATCTTCACACGCAAGCCACAAAACCCACCCCAAAGCTATCGCCATAAGCTGAGTCGCTTCATATGGCTTCCACTGAATTCGCAGTTGTGAGGTTTATGCTGATTATCAGCATGGCAACTATATCAACTCTACAAACAGAGCAACCAGAGAGTTTGATAGGTCTGTTTATGGCTTCGTATGGATGCCACATCCAACAGAAGGGTGCTGTAGAGGTTAGACTGAGCTTAGCTCCAGTCAAGCTATCATTAATCTTTCTTTACCATTAACAGTGTGTCTGTGGAACAGAGTAATTACAATACACATGAGCATCACAGTGAAGATAAAGTGAGTGCAAATATTCAAGTTTATATTTAATTAGTCATTTCTTGAAGAAAAAAAACCCTCAGAAAACCTGCTTTGTGATCATTTCTGTTTTTGTGGATTATCATTGATTGAGTGAAACTGATTGATATAAATAATCAACACTTTGTGTATACGGCTGCAGGACATTCGTCTTCTGCTTCCACCTAATGCATTTCTTACCATTTTTCTTTATGATCTTAACCATTATGAGAACAGAATGGACATAGTTAAGATTTCAGTTGGCATGAGTCAATCATGGATTTTCACTCTGAGGTGTTTTTCAGAATCTTGACTTACTGTTGAGATCACACCATGTCTGTTTAACCTCAAACGTGTACTCTGGCCTCAGATGACCTGTTTAAAATCTTAGCATTCCTTTAAAGTGCTACATTTACCAATGTAATACAAAAGGGTCACTTGTGAATTCTGACAGTATTTGTCAATGCTTTCTTTGTTTTTCTTTTATTTTGTTTTATGCAGTCTTCTCCAAATCTCAATAATGACTTTAAGCAGGTCCAGTTTTTTACTAGGAATTCCAAATTTTATTTGGAATTTCAATATAATATGACAATATTCTGACCAATTCAACTCACAACACCAAGAGTTCAGACCTAACCTGAGCCCAGCATAATTCTGCCTGAATGAAAAACTGACCACCAGGAGACTCTATTGCCAATTATGACATCTGAGGGAAAATGAGGTATGGAGAAAAACTATAAATGCCAGTCAAACTCTGTTAAGTAGAGATCACGAGAAACCCAAACGTTTAACCAGAAACTAAGATGTTTAATGTTTACAGTTTACAGAATCAGCACAAATGCAGTCAATCAATATGTTATTCTGAAGTGTAGTTTCTCAGATTTGCCCTGGAAATCCAAAGTGCATGCCCACCTCATTAAACAATATCTCAAAATAGGCTGACCCTTTCTGACACTGTGTGGTATCTATAAAATAATAAAAAGTACAGAAAACTGAATATTTGGCCTTTAAGATGACTACTTCCATTGTTTGCTGCCTTGCAATTGACTCATTTGATACAAGTATTCAGCAATGTTTTCCAGTGCATGGACAGTAAGGACTGTGCTGGTTGGACCCTGATTCATACTTGAGATAGAATTTGGGATCTGATAAATAGCTTTAGGTCACAGATCATTGTCTACAGGAACACACTGAAGGGCAGCAGTGACGTGATATGGGTGCACATAGAAAGACTTAACACAAGTCGTGCTGCTGCTTTCTGAAGTCCAGTGGCAAGGGACTAAACTAGTACCTGCAGAGCCTCCCTGCAGAGAAAGTGTCAAATCTTCCCAATGTTAAAGAAAGTCAGGTTTGACACAAGTGCCTTGTCATCCAAAGCTATTGCCACGCTTAGTGAGCTTCTGGATGGAATGACCAGGGAGCCATCAACACAAGCCCATGGAGAGGGTGGTTGTTTCCAATGATGTATAGCCTTGCTGAAATTCAGCTTTAAGTGGTGGACTGTCTACAAGTATACATTGTAAGTATATCATACAAAGTATCTAAGCGAGTGTATTTGAGATAACTTGATAACTCAGTTCAGTTTCAGGCACATGTGTGATGCAGGCATCTCCAGCCTTTTCCAGTCTGTACTGTTTACAATGCTTGGCCAGTGTTTACGCTTCTTCAGCATACATTTATTGTGTTAAACTGGTATAGATAGGTCTGTGATCCAGTTGTGTACTTTTCTGTACTGGTATTCATCAATGCACTTATTCTGTACTTAAGAAAGACCTTTTTAAAGGGAAGATGTGGAGTTCAACCTTAAATGCCAGATCAGTCTTGGGCTATTGCTCCATTTGACTTTACTAACATTGCCAAAGGAAGTGAAGCAATGTTCTATTAAAGTGATGGAGTGACCCCTTCTCACTGGGGTGAGCTGCTTCTCACTGGTCTGTGCAGAAAGTTAAGGCAATCAGTGGTTTCTGTTTCTGTTCTAAAGGTGCCAGACTGAAACCCCCAGAGCAGAACAAGTTGCTGAAGAGATTTATTATTGTTTGATTCAGAGTAGCCTGTAAAACTCGACTACAGCTGCGGGAAATGCCGTGTAGTTTTTCAGTTTGTGGCTTCTCACTTAACAAAATATCTAAGATTGGTTCCTGATAACACAGTATTAGGTTGGCGTATGTACAGCTAGTTTGGGAACACTTTTAAAACTGGGCTCTAGATGGTTCTTGGTTCTGGCATACAGTTCTAAGAAACATGTTTACATTATGTATAAACATGAAGAAGATTCTTTACCCTCACTAATCTAATTTACCAACATAGTTCTTTAAAGAACAATCGACTGAATGGTTCTTTAGGTTCCAAATGTGCTTATTCTATGTTTTGGCAATACTGGTACAATACATTCTTTGGCATGTCCAACACCAAATGTAACACGCCAAAGCCAAACAGAATGACTTTATTTAAAAGTGAAGAAAAGGAAAGTTAATGGTTAATGCAAGATGATGACAAATAGAGAAAGAACTGAAAAAAAAAAAACCCTTCAGACAAAGTGGTAAGGGACTTACGGAGAAGCAGGGGGCTCCCCTCCAATAAACGCTGGAAATTTACGACCTACGCTGCTAGCCATAACGTGAGCGTGGCTAACCAGATACTTCCAGTAAGCAGGATCAAAGACCTCATTAGGATGTTAATAGAAAAGAGGTATGACAGAGGTAAGCTGGTGAAAAAAAATCATACATGTTCAGGTAAAAGCGTGTCAAGATGCTGCACTGCTATATCTACACTGAGTGCTGGTGCTACCACGCCGAAGGCAAAACGAACACAATGACACTAAAATCATCTGATACCAAACCGAAAATGCTTCTCTCAGCACATGTGTAAAACGTAAATTCCGTCCGGTAACAGTTGCGTCCTCCCCAGACATGTGTGGGTATAACCAACAGATGATATCACTTCCTAATATGCACTTGGCAGCTCAGTAGTAACCATGCAAATATTGTGTGTTTGACTTTTGCGTAGAAGGTTGTTGAGTTTCCCTCCATCTAACACTACTAAGTACTCTAATACCAAGAGTCTGACTTAATATGAAACTGTGCCTTTCTTATCTGCTGAAACGAGACAGATAAAATAGTTGGAAGAACTAAAAACACATTCAGTATGCTAATTTTGCAAAGCTAAAAGGAGGCTCAGTAATAACCGGACAACAACAACAAAGCAGGAAATGTCCATGTGCCTGTAGGCTGGTCTTTCCCCAATACCACTCTATATTCTGGAAATACAACTAAGGGGGGGAGTCCACGCTCGGGAAAACACCTGCCACAAAGTACACTCAACTGTGACCTTAATAGCTCACGTTGCACTCTGCGCTAAGAGTACTCACTACTGTTTAGCATGCCATGCTTACTCCAGAAAGTGGCTTTAAATGAGAAACCTTAGGTCCTATATCAGCAGGGTTTAACATAAATGAACTCTCCTGGTAGTCACCGTATGAGAATGTTCACACAATGCAGGAAACAGAAACATACTGGGGTGAGAATTGGGTGAACCTATGCCTTTTATTTTGAATTTGCTCAACACCATGCATTCAGGTAATCTGCTCCTCTGAGGACATTCCCATATGTGGTTAAAAGCTGTATGAATTCAGTTAAGTACTTGAGTGCTACATATCAGAGTCATCTGGTTACCTGGGCGTAGTTCCAGAGTGTTTTCGACAGTCCTGCTATTCATTGCCTTTCATTTGTCCATGTATAGAAACTGGTGTGGTAAAATATATTGCACTGAGCAGGATTTAAATGAGGAGGATCTATTAACAGAAATAGAATTTAATATACAATGTACACTACATTAATTTTACATAGTGTAAAATTCCCTATAACTACTCAGATAGAGCCCTTCATTACTAATTAGTACAGACAAACCCCACACTGGCTGTAGAGAGTGCCTTTCTTATTCCGTGTTTTTATGTTGAAGCCTCAGTTTAAATTTGGCGGGACTGTGGAGTTCATCTATCAGTTCCTCCTGGAATAAAACTCCAGGTAGGATATTATCCAGGAAGGATTGTTTCTCCTTATCCTTATAATAAAAAGCCAGGTAATTGACCAGCTAATTAACCAGAAAGAAAAAATGTCCCCTTTTTTAACCTGTTTGTTCATATCACTGGGCATATTAAGAAAAATCCATCATGTCAGCACACCCCTAAAATGTCATTTGATTTTTGATTATGTCACTGTGCACCAGGGAGACAGCCACACAGCCAAGAAGACACAATATTAGCCAATAGTTTAGTACATTAGCTACCTGTTCTACCACCTCTACCTATCATCTAGCCAAAATGCTCAAGCAGCTTAGGAACCTTACATTTACAGTATTTAGCTGACACTCTTATCCAGAGCAACTTACATGGTTAATCATATTACAGGTGGGCCAGTGTAGTGTTAGAAGTCTTGCCCAAGGACCCTTATTGGTGTAGCACAGCATAGTCACCCAGCCTGGGATTCGAACCCCAGTCTCCCACGTGGGGTGGTGGCTACTTGGTGGGTAGCAGTGTCATCCGCTGAGCCACACCAACCTGGCCCTGTGTTTCTTTAGGTCATGGTATGGAAGGAAAATGACTTTGTATAATGACTTCCCATTCACGGTGGCTTTAAACGGCCCATAGTCACATTCAGAGATTCCAGAATGATAAAAAAAGTCTCTGATTCGTACACTTTTCCGAAATTATGAATGAATTCATGCGAGATCAATCTCATGTCATGGTAATTTCTACCATGTGTGTGAATTCAGTTGGATTCTGTGCTGTACAGAAGAATCTGTAGACAAAATTCTATTCAAAATTGAGTTTTAAACATTGTATTATTACATACTGAAAAATAACATGGTTTGCTACCAATTAATGAATAGCAAAAGCCACTTCAGGCTGCGTGGGACAGTGATTTCACCACAGGTACCGTGTTTAATTCCCCATTTTATGCATAGCATCATTCTTTAAAGGGAAATTCCACTAATTATTCACTGTTTCTAAATAATTTAGTCATTGAGATGTAAACAGATTCATTCTAAAAGTTTGTTGTAGAGAAGCTTTGATTTCTATGCAGTGATGGGGATGGAAACCACAAAACACAAAAGCAGCCATTTAATTTACTAACCGCAACCTCCAGTGAACCTACCCAGAGTTTTTATGTGATGTTAATGATGCTAAAAATGGATTCAAATGCATTTTAAGCCAAAACTTTATCAAAAAACTACTGGATGTTTCAGAAATCAGATTTAGTTTTTATTAAACTTTTCATTTAATAAATCCTTTGGACATCTGGTTCCTGTCACCAGTACGTGACCCTAGAACAGTGCATTTCACACCAAACTTTGTTTACATCTTAACCTGTTTGATTATGTAGGCGTTTGGCAAAATCAGTGGAGCTCCCATTTAACCAAGGTAAAATTACCTTAGAACAAATTCTCTGGGGTTATTGCCTTAATATGTCATCTCTGCAGACTCTTCATGATATCACACAAAGCTATGGACAGCCACTCTCCTGAGCAGTAATGCAGTCATTCTCAGTAGTGCTGAAAAGTGCTGGATGATTTTGCTTGTGTATGTACAATAAGCCATAAAGCAAAACACAAAGCAGATCTATTGTACTTATTGTATGGTAACATGCACAAATCACTTCACAAAAAACTGAACCACAGAGGAATCAATCTGAGACCCAGAGTTGGGTTTGTTTGTGGGTCGGTTTAGATGGGGTTTAAGTTTGTATGATGTGTTCAAATGTCGCTACTATATACAGTATATTTTCTGGAGAAGGAAAAAATTTACTTTCTTGTAATGTAAGTCGATTTTGGGCCGTTTCTTTTGGTCAATTCATCATGAAATGTACACACAATGGTAACGGGCAACAGGTACTTTCAGATTATGTCATAAAGTGAAAAATGACAAAGATGGAGATACAGGGTTGTGCCAGCAGTGGTAAATCATGACTCAACAAACGCCTTGTGAATTGGCCCAAGTGTTAAAACGGCCTAAATCTTTTAAGGCGTTTTCACACTTGGACCGTATCGGCGTGCCGGTGTGTGCAGTGTTCGTTCATGGCGTAGCTGCAGTGTGTCATTCCAACTAAGCATGCACACAAGTGACTGTACTTGTTTAATCCAGTCTCGGCCTTCAAACTATGTGCTCAAACTATGTGCTCTCCTGCTGTGTTTGAATAGAAACCTGTAGTGTTGCCAGCGCTCTGCAGTAAGGCCCCTCATGCTAACTGGTCTGAGGATGTATGGAGGTTTGAATTCTGCCCCCACCCATGATGTTCAGTGAGTATATTACTCATGAGAATATTAATATACAGTAAACATAGCCAAGTATTTCATCTGTACTACTTCCAGTCATAAAAAGGAGAAGGTACAACAAATAACAAGACATAAGAACCAGGAATATATCACAATAAGAAGAACCTGAAAAAGAACAGAATAGAAAAGAGAACCTGAACTAGAGCAGAAAAGAAAAGAAGAACCTGAAATAGAACAGAACACAAAAGAAGAACCTGAAATAGAACAGAACAGAAGAAAAGAATCTGAAATAGAACAGAATAGAAAAAAGGACCTACAAATAAGAACATGAAATAGAAGAGTACAAAAAAAAGAATCTAAAAGAAAACAGAATAGAAATAAAACCTGACATAAAACAGAATAGAACCTAAATAGAAAAGAAGAGAAGCTGAAATAGAACAGAATAGAACCTAAAATAGAACAGAATAGAAGCTGAAATAGAACAGAATAGAAGCTGAAATAGAACAGAATAGAACCTAAAATAGAACAGAATAGAAGCTGAAATAGAACAGAATAGAAGCTGAAATAGAACAGAATAAAAGCTGAAATAGAACAGAATAGAACCTGAAATAGAACAGAACAGAACATTAAATAGAACAGAATAAAAGCTGAAATAGAACAGAATAGAACCTTAACAGAATACAGAATAGAACCTAAATTAAAACAGAATAGAACCTAAAATAGAACAGAATAGAAGCTGAAATAGAACAGAACAGAACCTAAAATAGAATAGAATGGAAGCTGAAATAGAACAGAACAGAACCTGAAATAGAACAGAATAGAAGCTGAAATAGAACAGAATAGAAGCTGAAATAGAACAGAATAGAACCTGAAATAGAACAGAATAGAACATTAAATAGAACAGAATAAAAGCTGAAATAGAACAGAATAGAACCTTAAATAGAATAGAATAGAACCTGAAATAGAACAGAATAGAACCTAAATTAAAACAGAATAGAACCTAAAATAGAACAGAATAGAAGCTGAAATAGAACAGAACAGAACCTAAAATAGAACAGAATAGAAGCTGAAATAGAACAGAATAGAACCTAAAATAGAACAGAATAGAAGATGAAACAGAACAGAACAGAACCTAAAATAGAACAGAATAGAAGCTGAAATAAAACAGAATAGAAGCTGAAATACAAAAGAATAGAACCTAAAATAGAACAGAATAGAATTTAAAATATAACAGAATAAAAGCTGAAATAGAACAGAACAGAAGTTGAAACAGAACAGAATAGAACCTGAAATAGAACAGAATAGAAGCTGAAATAGAACAGAATAGAACCTGAAATAGAACAGGATATAAGCTGAAATAGAATAGAATAGAAGCTGAAATAGAGCAGAATAGAAGCTGAAATAGAGCAGAATAGAAGCTGAAATAGAACAGAATAGAAGCTGAAATAGAACAGAAATGAAGCTGAAATAGAACAGAATAGAAGCTGAAATAGAACAGAATAGAAGCTGAAATAGAACAGAAATGAAGCTGAAATAGAACAGAATAGAACCTGACATAGAACAGGATAGTAGCTGAAATAGAACAGAATAGAAGCTGAAATAGAACAGGATAGAACCTGACGTAGAACAGGGTATAAGCTGAAATAGAACAGAATAGAAGCTGAAATAGAACAGAACAGAACCTGAAATAGAACAGAATAGAAGCGGAAATAGAACAGAATAAAAGCTAAAACAAAACAGAATAAAACCTGAAATAGAACAGAACAGAACCTGAAATAGAACAGAATAAAAGCTGAAACAAAACAGGAAAGAACCTGAAATAGAACAGAATAGAACCTGAAATAGAACAGAATTGAAGCTGAAATAGAACAGAATAGAACCTGACATAGGACAGAATAGAACCTAAAATAGAACAGAATAGAACCTGACATAGGACAGAATAGAACCTAAAATAGAACAGAATAGAAGCTGAAATAGAACAGAATAGAACCTGACATAGAACAGAATAGAACCTAAAATAGAACAGAATAGAACCTGAAACAAAACAGAATAGAACCTGAAATAGAACAGAATAGAACCTGAAATAGAACAGAATAGAACCTAAAAAAGAACAGAATAGAACCTAAAAAAGAACAGAATAGAAGCTGAAATAGAACAGAACAGAAGCTGAAATAGAACAGGATAGAAGCTGAAATAGAACAGAATAGAACATTAAATAGAACAGAATAGAAGCTGAAATAGAACAGGATAGAACCTGACATAGAACAGGATATAAGCTGAAATAGAACAGAACAGAAGCTGAAATAGAACAGAATAGAAGCTGAAACAAAACAGAATAGAACCTAAAATAGAACAGAATAGAACCTGAAATAGAACAGAATAGAAGCTGAAATAGAACAGAATAGAACCTAAAAAAGAACAGAATAGAAGCTGACATAGAACAGAATAGAAGCTGAAATAGAACAGGATAGAACCTTAAATAGAACAGAATAGAAGCTGAAATAGAACAGGATAGAACCTGACATAGAACAGGATATAAGCTGAAATAGAACAGAATAGAAGCTGAAATAGAACAGAATAGAACCTAAAATAGAACAGAATAGAACCTGAAATAGAACAGAATAGAAGCTGAAATAGAACAGAATAGAACCTAAAAAAGAACAGAATAGAAGCTGAAATAGAACAGAATAGAAGCTGAAATAGAACAGAATAGAAGCTGAAATAGAACAGAAGCTGAAATAGAACAGAATAGAAGCTGAAATAGAACAGAATAGAAGCTGAAATAGAACAGAATAGAAACAGAAATAGAACAGAATAGAACCTGAAATAGAACAGAATAGAAGCTGAAATAGAACAGAATAGAACCTGACATAGAACAGAATAGAACCTAAAATAGAACAGAATAGAAGCTGAAATAGAACAGAATAGAACCTGACATAGGACAGAATAGAACCTAAAATAGAACAGAATAGAAGCTGAAATAGAACAGAATGGAACCTGACATAGAACAGAATAGAACCTAAAATAGAACAGAATAGAACCTGAAATAGAACAGAACAGAAGCTGAAATAGAACAGAATAGAACCTAAAATAGAACAGAACAGAAGCTGAAATAGAACAGAATAGAACCTAAAATAGAACAGAATAGGACCTGAAATAGAACAGAATAGAACCTAAAATAGAACAGAACAGAAGCTGAAATAGAACAGAATAGGACCTGAAATAGAACAGAACAGAAGCTGAAATAGAACAGAATAGAACCTAAAATAGAACAGAACAGAAGCTGAAATAGAACAGAATAGAAACAGAAGTAGAACAGAATAGAAGCTGAAATAGAACAGAATAGAAGCGAAAATAGAACAGAATAGAAGCTGAAATAGAACAGAATAGAAGTGGAAATAGAACAGAATAGAAGCTGAAATAGAACAGAATAGAAGCTGAAACAGAACAGAACAGAAGCTGAAATAGAACAGGATATAAGCTGAAATAGAACAGAACAGAAGCTGAAATAGAATAGGATATAAGCTGAAATAGAACAGAACAGAAGCTGAAATAGAACAGGATATAAGCTGAAATAGAACAGAATAGAAGCTGAAATAGAACAGAGTAGAAGCTGAAATAGAACAGGATATAAGCTGAAATAGAACAGAATAGAAGCTGACATAGAACAGAATAGAAGGTGAAATAGAACAGAATAGAACCTGACATAGAACAGAATAGAACCTAAAATAGAACAGAATAGAACCTGAAACAAAACAGAATAGAACCTGAAATAGAACAGAATTGAAGCTGAAAAAGAACAGAATAGAACCTAAAAAAGAACAGAATAGAACCTAAAAAAGAACAGAATAGAAGCTGAAATAGAACAGAACAGAAGCTGAAATAGAACAGAATAGAAGCTGAAATAGAACAGAATAGAACATTAAATAGAACAGAATAGAAGCTGAAATAGAACAGAAGCTGAAATAGAACAGGATATAAGCTAAAATAGAACAGGATATAAGCTAAAATAGAACAGAACAGAAGCTGAAATAGAACAGGATATAAGCTGAAATAGAACAGAACAGAAGCTGAAATAGAACAGAATAGAAGCTGAAATAGAACAGAATAGAAGCTGAAATAGAACAGGATATAAGCTGAAATAGAACAGAACAGAAGCTGAAATAGAACAGGATATAAGCTGAAATAGAACAGAAGCGGAAATAGAACAGAATAGAAGCTGAAATAGAACAGAATAGAAGCTGAAATAGAACAGAATAGAACCTAAAATAGAACAGAATAGAACCTAAAATAAAACAGAATAGAACCTAAAATAGAACAGAATAGAAGCGGAAATAGAACAGAATAGAAGCTGAAATAGAACAGAATAGAAGCGGAAATAGAACAGAATAGAAGCTGAAATAGAACAGAATAGAAGCGGAAATAGAACAGAATAGAAGCTGAAATAGAACAGAATAGAAGCGGAAATAGAACAGAATAGAAGCTGAAATAGAACAGAACAGAACCTAAAATAGAACAGAATAGAAGCTGAAATAGAACAGAATAGAAGCTGAAATAGAACAGAACAGAAGCTGAAATAGAACAGAACAGAAGCTGAAATAGAACAGGATATAAGCTAAAATAGAACAGAACCGAAGCTGAAATAGAACAGGATATAAGCTGAAATAGAACAGAATAGAAGCTGAAATAGAACAGGATATAAGCTGAAATAGAACAGAATAGAAGCTGAAATAGAACAGAATAGAAGCTGAAATAGAACAGGATATAAGCTGAAATAGAACAGAACAGAAGCTGAAATAGAACAGAACAGAAGCTGAAATAGAACAGGATATAAGCTGAAATAGAACAGAATAGAAGCTGAAATAGAACAGAATAGAACCTGAAATAGAACAGAATAGAACCTAAAATAGAACAGAACAGAAGCTGAAATAGAACAGAATAGGACCTGAAATAGAACAGAATAGAACCTAAAATAAAACAGAATAGAACCTAAAATAGAACAGAATAGAAGCAGAAATAGAACAGAATAGAAGCTGAAATAGAACAGAATAGAAGCGGAAATAGAACAGAATAGAAGCTGAAATAGAACAGAATAGAAGCTGAAATAGAACAGAATAGAAGCTGAAATAGAACAGAACAGAAGCTGAAATAGAACAGAATAGAAGCTGAAATAGAACAGAATAGAAGCGGAAATAGAACAGAATAGAAGCTGAAATAGAACAGAATAGAAGCGGAAATAGAACAGAATAGAAGCTGAAATAGAACAGAATAGAAGCTGAAATAGAACAGGATATAAGCTGAAATAGAACAGAACAGAAGCTGAAATAGAACAGAATAGAACCTGAAATAGAACAGAATAGAAGCTGAAATAGAACAGAATAGAAGCTGAAATAGAACAGAACAGAACAGAACCTAAAATAGAACAGAATAGAAGCTGAAATAGAACAGAATAGAAGCTGAAATAGAACAGAATAGAAGCTGAAATAGAACAGAACAGAACCTAAAATAGAACAGAATAGAAGCTGAAATAGAACAGAATAGAAGCTGAAATAGAACAGAACAGAACAGAACCTAAAATAGAACAGAATAGAAGCTGAAATAGAACAGAACAGAAGCTGAAATAGAACAGGATAGAAGCTGAAATAGAACAGAACAGAAGCTGAAATAGAACAGAATAGAACCTAAAATAGAACAGAATAGAGTGGAGTTTATTATCCAGCCATTTTATAGTCTCATCTCAAGTATAATGAACAGAACATCCAGAGCTCAGAGACAACCAGTCATTCACAACAACACAAAGAGAAGCCCAAGTATAACTAAGACGTGTCTGTTTCGCTCTGGCAAACCTTTAATCTGAACACATCAGAAATGACTTTTTGTCCATGCTTCCTGCAACCTGTGGCTCTGAAGTCCATCATGCATGCAACGTGATCTCCTTTCCTTTAGTCATTGCAACCTGACGTCTTATACTAAGAGAAACAGTGAGGCGTCACTGAAGAGGAAGAGGGAGGAGAAAGTCGAGTCGTACGCACGCGGAAAACCAATGGCCGCTTGCATCCCCAACATAGGTCTTAACACCTCATCTTTCGCAATCTAAATTTACTCCTGTAGTTCAAAGAAACGTGGGTGCTGCATCGTAAACCAGACGGACAAAGGAAAAGAAAGAGAGACAGGTGGTGGAGAAACAAGAACATGTGCTGCATGTGACAGAAAAAGGGGGGTGACATTTAAGGATCAAAGCGTGCTTCTTGTAAAAGAGGCTTCATGATTGCCACTTAATGTGTAATCTCAGTAAATGTCAAGCTGAGAAAAAAGGAATATGGCTTTTGTGGTAAAGAATTTGGAAAAGTTTTGGCAAGAAATGGAAAGCACAATGGAATCCACGCAACTGGCAATGTTGACGATCAGCTCCATGATAGAGCTGCAGCTGCTGTGGTTTAATGTTTCAGCTGCTATTCATTTTAACCATGACGAGAGTTTCATACAGCCAGCGCTGTACTGAAGTTGGGAGTTTTTTCTTCAATTGCTTTAGAATTTGGTTCAGTTTTCTTATTGGAAATTTTCATGCACAGAAATGTGTCATTTGTAATGAGTGAAAATAAAGTTTCCAATAAAAGAACTGTGTTTTAGAAGATCATACTCATATTTCTATGAAACTGAAGTACTCGATAGAGCAAGGAGATGAAAAAGCCCTTTAAAGGAAGGTGAGTAAAAGTAACAATCAGGAGCAGCAGTGACACTTTATACATGCTTTCACTTTGGTTCTGAATGTCGGGACAATTTCTTAGTCAGAATGCGAGGTGGCTTTTCTCTATGCTCTCATTCTCATTTCCCACCTCAAAACCAAAGTGGCAGGTGGGTCTCTCTGAAGACCTCAAGCAGACTGACGATCACATGCGAGGGACAGGAAAACCTGAAGATGCAAAGACGAGAAATTAGCTCTGTTTCTAGCCTCACCCCTTTCTACCTGAGCCACTCACTTCTTCCTTTCAGCCTTTGTATGAAGTTACGTTAAACATCCATTCGAGCTTGCTCAGCCATTCATTTCAGTCAGCTACACTGAGAATGACCCCGTTTAGTAGGGGTGCATGATGCAGTACAATACAAATCATTGTATTTTATCATAATACAATATAGACAAAGATGTTACAAGCATGATACAAAATAGAAGGGGTCCTGGGGGTCCCGTCATTAGCCTATTGGACTCCAAGTGATGGGAAGGGGGGGTTTCTAAAAATAAATAAATAAATTATGCTAGAGTGACCAGATAATGGTTTTCAAAACAAGAGGACGCTGGGAGCTGAAGAGCAGCACGGGCCAGACTGTAGATCGGTGTTACTCAACACTGTCCTGCACATTTTAGTTCTTTTCCTCCGCCCAGTACATCTGATTTTTGATCATCTCATTAACAAGTCCTCTCAGAGTTGCAGGGGTGTGTTAAAGCAGGGATTCCTCTAAAATGAGCAGGACAGGGTCCCACCAGGACCAGGGTTGAGAAACACTGCTACAGGCAGCAAACATAGCCATGAACGCAAAGCCAAGTCACAGACAACTTAGGCAATGTTGAAATTTTAGGTCACAAAAAAAGATCTGTCCTGGAAAAGGACGTATAGTCACCCTGCCTGCTTCACATGCAATTAGCAAACCTCTATATTTGGATGTTTTCGCTTTTCACATTTGCAAACTGATGCTGCCCGGGATACAAGCACAAGTCCAAAAGAAACGGACACCTGATCATCACATCTATACTTGTTATCTTGTTTGACATCCTGTTCCAAAACCTAGCAGCCTGGAGTGGGACTTAGTGGCGATTTAGTCAAAAGGTCTCTTTCAGTCACTCAGGACTGGGTTTGACTTACAATCAACATTCCAGTTGTTCAGGGGGCCTGAAGATTAGGGCCATGTGCAGGCCACTGGGGTTCCCCCCACCAAACTCATCAAACCATGACTTTATGGACTTTGCTCTGTGCACAGCGGCACAGTCATGCTGGAACAGGAAAGGGCCTTCACTAGACTGCTAGCATCAAGAAGTATATTACTGTCTACTGTCTTTGTATGGTGTAGCACTAACTCCATATATATATATATATATATACATATATATATATATATAATATAGATATATCTATATATCTTCTATATATATGTGTGTACACATTTCTATATATGAGAACTCTAGATCTTATATACCTTTGCCTAGAGCTGTATTGTAGGTAAAGTAGCATTCCTACCTTTGCCTAGAGCAAAGATTGTAGGTAGGTAGCATTCTTCCTGCATATGCCAAACCCAGATTCATCCATTAGACTTCTAGAAAGTGAAGCAAGAACCATCACCCCATAGAACAATTCCACTGTTCCACAGTCCAGTGGCAGAACGCTGTACGCCACTTCAGCTGATGTCTGCCACTGCACATAGTGATCTTGGGCTTGTGTGACACTGCTCGCCTATGGAAAACCATTTAATAAAGTTCCTAATGCACAGTTCTTCAATGCACAGATGTTGCTTCTAGTGAGACTCTATAGTGAGTGTTGCTACAAAGGCGTGGTACTATTTACGCACTACATGCACAGCCCTGCTCTACGAATTTGTGTGGTCAACCACTTTGTGGCTGAGCTAAAGCTGAGCTGTTGCTCCTAGATGCTCTCTTTCATAATAACAGAACTTCAAGCCTGATCTCCCAGCCAGAATCCATAAACTCATCAACTGAACTGTGACAAAGATGGCAACCTATGCCATGTTCAAAGTCACTGAGCTCTTCTGCACGTACCATTCTACTACCACTGCTTGGCTACGGTGATTGCATGGCTTTGTACTTTGTACTCTAGGATGGGTGACCACATACCATATTTGACCATATATTGTTCTCACCAGTAACGTGTCCATGTTTTTGTTAAATTGTGGTCTTGATTATTTGTGTCTCAACATTTGGCTCTAATTTCAATCTTAGATTTCATGATTCTACCTCACTTCTGATTTTCTTGTTCCTTGGTCCATAGTTAAAAACCGAATCCAACCCAGTACTTTCAGAGAACAGTCCTCAACCAAAAATATCCGCCATTCTAGTCTAGAGGATAAGTAACATAAACTGTGTAGCAGCAGATGAGCTATGGACTCTAAATTTACATCAACAAAGTGGATCAAAAAGATGGGTGTGTCCAATAGAGTGGACAGCAGCACTGCTGTGTCTGATCAATCTGTAACAGCCACGTCTGTGTTAAGGCTAAAAAAGAACTACACCTAGACCTGCTCTGTGGTTCCTGTCCACAGAAGAAAAGGATTAAAAGGTGATAAAGTGTGCAGAGAAACAGATAGACTACAGTCTGTAATTATAGAACTACAAGGTGCACCTATATGGTAAGTGGAGCTGATAAAATGAACAATGTGTATGTATGTTACTTTTTAATCTTTCAGAATGAATTTGTAGTTGTGTGTTACTGTGAAACTATATGAGCATGTAGTTTCTGTAAAGTATTACTGAATGATTTTATCCACAATGCTCTAATATTGGTTGTAAAAGTGCAGTCTTATGGTATCATTAAGTGATTAAACTGAATGGTAAATTCTACTGTTCCTAGGAATGCTACTATTATCACACAAATGAACATATGGTTGAGTAGTACTGTGGACCTAATGAAGCCAATGCCCGGTTCTAATCATCACCACCCCAACGCCCCCCAGAAAAGAAAATGAATAATTAAATCAGATTATATTTGGCTATCTTGATTGAATCAAATGACTACACTGCAAAAAATGATTAATACGTTTCATCTTTAAAGCACACTCCGTGTGCCAGCTTTACTGGTCAAATTACATATCCATACAAATACATAGGAGGAGCAGTGCCATGCTAATTGTTCACAAAGAGGTTAGATCAACAAAAGCAATATTTTATGCCAATTAAAACCTAAAAAATAGCAGCTGAAACCACCCTGTTCCACATTTTACAGTGGGCAAGATTACAAGAATATCCATGCATTTCACAAATTAGTTTTTCCGTTATAATTTTGTGCCACTTAAGTTACAGAGTTCTAGGTCAATAGTGCGAATTCACATGCTCCGGTTCTGGTGTTAATACTGTCTTTATTGCCCAAAACATTTGGTCTTCATCAGCCTTCAAACACGATTGCTGTTCTTTGCTGTTATATATGGGCTCATTTGCCAGAGATGGTCACATCTGGTTTAAATTCTGATTTGATCTGCTTTGGGTTCTGATGTAATTTTTAAATTGTAAATTTGCCTACAAGAAAAAAAACACAGTGGTGCTTGAAACATTGCTAACCCTTTACAACAAGTCCTTTCTGGTGTGACCCCCTTGTGCAACAATGACTCCAACTAAACATTTGCATTTACTGTTGATCAGTCTTGCTCATTAACTTTTGAATTTTAGGCCATTCCTCCATTCACTGGAGGGTTTCCTTACATAAGCTGGCCGTTTCAGGTCCTGCCATAACATTTCTTTCGGATTAAGTTCAGGACTTTTTTTTTTGACTTGCCATTCCCTTACCTTTATTCTTCTTTAAGTGTTCCTTGGTAGACTTGTGTGCTTAGGGTCAGTGTACAGCTGCATGAACAACTCAGCTCTCCCCTGCTCTACTCTCTCTACACCCACCAATGACTTTACCTCTAATGGTGATTCTGTTGAGCTTACAAGCAACAAGTAGATGACACTACTGGGGCAAGTCTCATCTCGAACAATGCTGAGTCCATGAACTGGGAAGAAGTAGCACAACTGGTTTTATGGTGCAGAGATAACAACCTGGAGCTGAATAAACAAAACGGTGTAACCACTGATTTCCCAAAGAAACCCACCCACTTCCTTCACTGTAAATCCACAGCAGAGCAGTCTTACAGGGTCCTGGTCACCACCACTCAGCAGGATCTGGAAGGAGACAGTCACATCCTCCGTCTCTGTCTGGACCAAATATAAGTTGCAGCATTCTGCAATTTGCAGAGAAAATGAATGGCTGTCATCTAGTATGAGGAAGAGGTCTGGGAAAATCAGGGCTGACCCATCACACCCCAGCCCCAGCACTTTCCATCTCAGGAAGGCCCAAGAGTGAAAGCCCTAAAGACTCAAACCAACCAATACTTCCACAGCTTCTTTCCTCAGACCATCATTCTGCTAAACAAAGACCCTTCTTTCAAGAATGCAGGGATATAAGGAGACTTTATTGTCATTCGCATCACATGTGGTGCATTGGGTGGAACGAAATTGTAGTACTCAAGGACCCATATATAAAAAAAATAGCGAGAGAAGGAGCAGCAGTAAATTGAAATGGTAGTAGCAAAGTGTATTTAAAGTGACACTTTGCTACTACCTTTGCTGCTTTCTTTTCTTCTCTTCCCTTCAAATGCACTTCATTACCTATACTGTAGCATACATAATCACCAAAGGTAACATAACCATTCTGAACAAGAACCTCATTCTGTTTACTGCAGTCAGTAAACAACTTGTTTAAATATTCCCATTTACATTTACTGTTTTACTACATTTACTGTCATAACATTAAAACCACCTCCTTGTATCTACACTTACTGTCCATTTTATCAGTTCTGCTTACTATATAGGAGCACCTTGTAGTTCTACAATTACAGGCTGTAGTGTGTCTGTTTCTCTGCATGCTTTATTCCCCTGTTCTTTAATAGTCAGGATCCACACAGGACAAGAATTCTGTGGGTGGTGAATTCTCAACACTGCAGGGACACTGATGAGCTGGTGTGAGTGGATCAGACACAGCAGTGCTGCTGGAGTGTTTAAACACTGTGCCTACTTACTAGACACTCCTACCCTACTGGTCCAACTTGTTTATGTAAAGGCAGAGATGTTAGCTTAGCTGTTTGTGTTGCTCATCCTCTAGTCCTTCATCACTGTTGGCTGGTGGACTATTCTCAGGCCAGCAGTGACACTGAGGTGTTTAAACACTCCAGCACTCTGAACCCATTTACACCAGCACAACATTTACATTTTACATTGAGAGCTGCTTATCCAGAATGACTTACAAGGTTAATCGTGTTACAGATAGGCCCAGTGGAGTCGTACTGGTGTAGCAACACCCAGACTAAGAATCGGACTCCAGTCTCCCACATGGGACTGTAGCATCCTGGTGGGTAGTGGTGTTATACGCTGCACCACACCAACCGCCAGATCAACACACACTAACACCACCACCAACGCTGCAGTGTGCAGTGCTGGGAAGGAACCATCACCCACATAATACCTGCTCTGTGGTGGTCCTGTGGTGGCCCTGACCATTAAAGAACATTGTAAAAGGGGATAATAAATTATACATATAATCAGACAGACTCCAGATGACTTCTATATAGTAAGCAGAGCTGATAAAAAAGACAATGAGTGTAGATACATAATGGTGGTTTTAATGTTATGGCTGATGGGTGTAAAATGTTTTTCTGTACATATCTTACATCGCATACACTTTTACTTTTATTAGGGTTATGTCTATACATGGTAACACCCGCACCAAAAGATATTCCTTCTTCACCAATTACATGGCCAATAAAGATTCTGATTCTTTTTTTAATATAATATAATATAATATAATATAATATAATATAATATAATATAATATAATAAATACGAAAATGGGAAATCTGCCTTGTAATTCACTCTATTCACTGTTTAAGTGGGATAAATGGCTGCCAAACCCGGACAAACATGTCTGCAGTTCCTCTTAGATTAAATGTAATCTTCTCCTAATTCAGATAAAACATGACATCTGTCAACCATAGAGCATGTGAAGGTGGAGTAGAAGACTTCGACTCGAGAAGAATTCTTTTCTTGGCAAGAAGAAGAACAAAGACCACTGCGTCAGCCACCTGGGGTCTTGAAGAAAGGGGTTCTACCGGTACCCCAAACATTGCAAGCAATGGGCACGGATCTATACTACACTCAAAAACTTCCCCCAGTGAGGTGAAAACTGCCACCCAAAACCTTTCAAGCTTTGTACAGGCCCAAAACGTGTGAAGCAACGTGGCAGATTCCTTGCCACAACAAGGGCATAATGGGTTCATCTCTGGGTAAATGCTTGCCAATTTGGCATTACTTAGGTAAGTGAACACGTTTAAACTGAATCAGATAAAGATTCTGATTCTGATTAAAAACAAAATGACAGTCACTTGCTCTAAAACCTCTAAAACTAAAATCTCTGAAACCTCTAAAATGAACTGCTAGTTCTAGAGGTCTTCATTCTTTTGCCACTTGCAGATCAGTAATGCTGCATAATTGTTTAACTTGGTCCTCTTTATCCACTTGCGTGTTTTAAGTCATATGTCTGCAGAAATGTAAATAATTATAAGCACCACTGTCAATAAGTAAACAAATAAACACATAAAGAATCTTTATCAATTTAGGCAAATAATCTTTTCTCATAACGCAGTGTTTCCTTTGGCACATTTCACAGCATAGACTAATCCTCAATTGGAGTTTATAGCTATTATGAGCATAAGAGTCTTAACTATCCTTATTCTCTATCTCTGTGGCAAGAATCTGAAGATCCCCATCTGTTTCATTTCTTGCTGCTTTTCTCTGAGAGGAGCACTTTATTTTCTTCCAACCTCGTTTTTAACCTTAATGTAAATAATAGAGATATTTCTTCGTCAATGAGATCAAATCTGGAATCATGGTCATTCTCAGCCATAATTTGTCATATGGGAGCTCCATCTGTTAGGAACTGCAATACTGTCCAGACCACTGTTCATTTTATAACTGCACCCCCTACTGACCAAACAGTAATAACGAAGAGTAATGAAACAGTGAACAGGATTAGGAGCATCCCTAAGAAGAGAAACGTGGCCATCTATTGGTAACAGCAGGCAAAGACATGAACACAGCCTTGTGCAGAGGAGGCGCGGGTAGAACATCTGCTGTGCTGTATTGCGCACAAGAATACTTGACCAGTCTACTAATACTTTCCTCTTTTCCAGAAGTATTTCATTTTTAAATGGTCAATATATATTTAGAATTTCATCTTCTAACTTCTAACTCAGCGGCCATTATTTAGACTCTCCTCCAAAATGAGTTTTTGGTACATGCACCTGAAATCTAAGGTGCCACAGAGAGTTCTTTGTGCAGTTCCATTGAAGAATAAGCATTTCACCAAATAAACCTTTCCACTGAGAGGTCTTTGAAGAGCCATTTGTAAATGAGATTTGTACAAATAAAGGAAACTCTGACTTCTAAGACATACTGACCCCATTAAGGTGAAGAAGAACTATGTTGTATAAACCAGGCAAGTTTTACTCACTATTAACCAGGCTGACATTTTTGTTGCTGTATCAGATGATTGCTCTCTCTGTCTCGTTCACTGAGGAATCATGAGATCAAAATCTCCTCTAACTCTAATACATATCATTCCAGCTTGACATTCTTCACTCAAAAGAACATTTTACATAGCTGGTTCTCAGTTGTGTACTGCACTCTAATACTACTACACTGTATATGCTTTGTAGTAATCAGTCAGGCTAGTACGCAAAATATTAGCATACTGCATTGTTTCTTACTAACAGGAAGTGATGAAGCTTACATCACACCAAGCTGGACTCTGAGGCTGCTTCAGCAGAAAACACAAACAAATAAACACATTATTTACCAGAATAATCGATTTTTACAAGCTGTTTCGTATTGAGTGGGAAATTGGGACCTTTTCTGTAGGCCTGACTCCCCTGGAACCATATTAATAATGCTGGAATAATGCCAGTGTACTTTAATTTGTCATGTTTGTCATATTTTTTATAATAAACAAAACTTCCATGTGGCTTGTCATACCATATGCCATATTTTAATAGTATTCGACATGTACACTGTTTTAAAACATGAACCTTCACATAATGAAAAGGTTCTAGGAAGAACCCTCAAATACTAGGCATGTACATGAACACGGTCCATTCCAGGTTCGAGAGATTTTTCACACTCAGACATTTTTTCACAGACAGCTCTCATGTTTCGCAACAGTTCTTCTGGAGCATTGCTGAATGTGTGAAATATGTTACATTGAACCACTGAGTCTTGCAAAGCAACAGCTGAAAATCCTTTACTTCAGTTGCTGTGAACCAGAGGAAGTTTTGCAAACTGGGCTAGCAATGTCAGCAGCTTTGAGATATGATGTAAGAGGAGACACATAGTGGACAGAAGAAGTAAATGGCTACTAAGCAGTATTTTTTTTACAGTGATGGATGTGAATGATGTTCGTCTATGCACATAAAACACCAGAAACGTGAGAAAGTGGCAAATAAGCTTTAACTGTACGATAACATCACAGACAGGATACCACACCTGTGATGGCTATCTCAGCTGTGTGGTCTTCTTGCACATGAACGGTTAATGATAAACAAAAAGCCTCACAGAAATGACGCTGAAGTGAATCAGAACCATAACTGATCCCTGATTTCTGCATTACTCCACGATAAAAACTGTATATATATACAGGGGTTGGACAATGAAACTGAAACACCTGGTTTTAGACCACAGTCATTTATTAGTATGGTGTAGGGCCTCCTTTTGCGGCCAATACAGCGTCAGTTGGTCTTGGGAATGACATATACTGCGTCCTGCACAGTGGTCAGAGGGATTTTAAGCCATTCTTCTTGCAGGATAGTGGCCAGGTCACTACGTGATGCAGGTGGAGGTTCGTCCTTCTTGGTGGTATGCTGACATTACCCTGGTTACCGTGGCTCTTGATACATCACAAAGACTTGCTGTCTTGGTCACAGATGCGCCAGCAAGACGTGCACCAACAGTTTGTCCTCTTTTGAACTCTGGTATGTCGCCCATAATGTTGTGTGCATTGCAGTATTTTGAGCAGAACTGTGCTCTTACCTGCTAACTGAACCTTCACACTCTGCTCTTACTGGTGCAATGTGCAATTAATGAAGATTGGCCACCAGGCTGGGCCAATTTAGCCATGACAGGTATTTCAGTTTCATTGTCCAACCCCTGTATATGATCTTCAGCAGACATCTTTCCAACACAATACATAGATATCACTGACGTACCATATAACCAGTTATTTCCTCAAATTCTCCTGATCATTTGAAGGTTCTAATATTTAAATCTTGGATATTCCTCCTTTTTGTAAACAAGCATACAAAAAGTACTGTGCAAATGTCTAAGCCATCTGAATAAATATGTAAAGCCTTTTTTTTCTGGCCAGCAACTGCATATTTGTTAAAATTATATGTTGAATAGAATTAAATTTTATAATATAATATACAAATAAACACATTTGTATAAATACTGCTGTATAAATACTGTTAGCTTAACCATTTCCAAAGCTCTGCTAGATAAAGCCCAGAATCTACAGTCACTATATACAGTAACTAATACCTGGTATATCAAACTATTCTTTATCACATTATTTTAGGGCTGAACAAAGACATGCAATGGCTAACATGCAGGGACCTGTGAAGTGCATTCTTGTAGCCCAGATCTGAATTACTTTTTGTTAAAGTGCCAGATTATGACATGCATGTTTATTTGCATGTATTCCAATAATGAATAGCACTTTTTGACTGGTAAAAACCTCTCAGCAACACACAGACCAGAACTGCAAAAACATCTTTAAAATAAGGAACTCTCTGTATTGGCACAACAAACTCAAGCAGGGGAACAAGAAGCACAATACTTGGGCAAACATTGCCCGCAGTGACGCTGATTTTACAATATGTAGAAAGCCACATTTTGTGAGACTGTACAGAATCCATTTTTAGGCGTCCCGGACACACAGAAACAGTGATGTTCTTGAAATAGCCAAGATGCTAGAGGATTGCCATCTTTTCCCAGTTGCTATCGGTGTAGACTAGTGGTCCTAAAGATAAGTGCAATCATTACAACCCCTGATGGTGTAGTGATGGAGCTTTGACCAGGGCTCTTCTACAACAGAGAACAGAGATCTAACTTCAGCCTTTTCAACAGAGTATCAACATGAGTGACAAGACAATGTGAGATTCACTACGAGATAATGGGCACAGCTGTGGTTTATGCTAGTAGCATGATGAGTGTTGTAAGTGCAACCTCAGCTGTCTAGAACAGGTAACAGTGCACTTCTGGGTAAGATAAAACAGTGCTTGGAAATGACTAGAGATAAAACCTCCAGTAAACTAAACTGGCTTATTAGAATGCATAAACAATGGACACATTTATGCAAAGCACTGTATGTACGTCTATGTTGCAACCAACATGGGGCAACATTTCAAAAGAGGAAGGAACATACACACAAGCACACTCGTTCGTAAACACGCCCCTCCTGAATCCACAGATAGGGCCAGAGAGGAGAACACTCCCTCTCTAATTGTTTCAAATACCAGCTCTAACTCTCCGTGCCCCCGCGCTCAAAGCTCAGAGACTTTTCCTCCTCCTCATGTCAATGTCAGCAGGTAGACCTCGTCAGAAACAGGTAAGCCTTAAGAAATACTGCAACCATCTTCAGTAATCCCACCATGGTCATTCATATTTATTCGAGAAATTGCCAGAGCTTAGCAAAGTGAGCTTGTTGTAAATTAGAAGGAGAGGAAAAAGCCTAGACAGGCTGCTAAGGTGTGTTCTCATACCATGCACATGTCTTGGATAGGTGTAGGCAGGCTCAGAACGCAAGGTTCGTTCCACCTACTGGCTGCCACAGCCTGAGGCAATGAGGGTTAGCATTCCTTTACCCTGACACCTCTGCTTTAGGAAGTGCATTACTGAAATTGCGTATACAAATTGTTCTCAAGTTGGAGTTGAATCAATAACCGAAGGACAGTATAATTATATAAAGACAATACATAATTATGTATCACAAAAGGGAGGAATAGTTGCTATTCAATGTATGTTTAATAGAATAGATATATAATATGTAATATATAATAATCTTTGCTTCTTGCAAAACACCTTCAAAAGCAATAGGCACTAGACACTAACTCTTAAATGTCTTAACACTGGTTTTACTCTGGTCAGTTGGGAGGTATAAAGGTATGAGGGATGGACGTGCTGTATTTTTCATGTTTGAAGCGATAGTGATTATGTGCCTTGGCTGCGTTTCACTTCTCTGTGGTTACTGGTGAAATATCACAGCTCTAACCATTGTGCTCCATAAAGAATGCTGATTCTGAACTGGCACTTTTCTCATAGCAGCCTTCCTGTTGCATAAAAGGGTTTCATGCATGATATATAACCGCCACGTTAATGAGCAGATCAAAAGAGAGACAGAGAAAATAAGCGGCAGGGTATAAATGACAGATACACCTGGTATTGGTGTACTTATTGGTTCTCACTTGAAGACCAATTACTAATGTCAAAATTATATACTACTTATACTTGAACAAAAGAAATCTGACTGCATAGATCAATAACGTGATAAATTACATTTATGCCACCATGCACGTTTATTAAATACTTCCTCACTACTACAGAACATTGGCCAACTGTTAGCCACTCATAGTTCATAGTTATCGATAGTGTAAATGTTCCACCAGTATTTTTAATTAGTCTGTCTTAACTTATTAAACCTCAGCAAATAAAGGACTGAGAACAGCACATGAAGAAAATCCATAATTTGGGGAATCCTCCATCATAAAATAGCAAGGCTGGACTACCTGAGAGAGAAACTTGATCAGCATATGGTTAAGAGTAGAGAAGTAAACTTTATGATATATAGTTCCAAATGTATTCAAGAAATTCACCACTGGATACTGATGCGTGTCTTCATTTGGCTCCTTACAGTGATTCAATGGCTGGTGAGCCGTCAAGTTTCAACAGCTCCTCCTACTCCTTCCCGGGTGAGGCGGCACGGGTGAGCCAGATTGTGGCGACTATAGTGATCTTCCTGGTGGGCGTGACTCTAAATGGCCTGGTGGTATGGGTGCTGGGGTTCCGTCGGAAACGACACAGCGGTGCCATAGGAGCTGAAACGCAGGGTGCAGGAAGCTTCCGGATATATGTAGTGAATTTAGCTCTGGTCGACCTAGTGCTCCTGTTACGTACACCTCTTATGCTTGGCTACCTGGCACACCACTTCAACTGGCCCTTTGGCAAGCCTTTGTGCCAGCTGATCATGTTCCTGCGCTGCCTGGGACTGTATGCAGGAGCCTTCTTGCTGAGCGCCGTAGCTCTGGAACGGTGCCTGTGCTTGATGCGACCTGTTTGGGCTCGACTGAGGCGCCCACGTTGGGTTGTGCCACTAATCTGCACTGTACTGTGGGTAATAGCTGCTGCCCTGGCCCTGCCCTACATCACAGTAAGTGGACTTTATGTGTTGCAAAACCGGACACAGTGCGTGGAGGTCGCCACCACAGCTGCGACTACCCTGATTGTGATGGAGACTGCAGTAGGCTTCCTCCTACCATTTGTGGTTTTCATATCCTGTAACCTAGCAGTATTGTTTGGTGCGAGAATGGCCGAAAGAAGGGCATCAACAACCAGCATGCCAGTTACCTCCCCTTCCTCTCCCACCTCCCCCAATGGACCTCCTTCACAAAGGATGACCCACCTGTACCGGATCCTCTTCCTCACCATGCTCTTGTTCCTCACCTGTTGGGTGCCCTACTTCATTTGTCGTTTCCTCAAGGCACTGGCCACTGACAGGCCAGGTTGGGAAAAAATTAGGCTTGGGGCAATAGAGGGTGCATACGCAGGACTCTTCCTAGTTTACATTAAAAGTGCTCTCAACCCAATCCTCTATGCATTCGCTGCTCGGGGACTGCGTCGCACCGTCCGCGACTCACTGTTCTCGACAATCGAACGAATCTTCAATGAGGATATGTCAGAGTCTCTCCGGAGGAAGTCCTTGCGAAGACGAGACTCACAGTTCTAAGAAAGCAGTGGAAGTGGACAGCACAGAAGTAATTTTGCTTGCTTTCTTAAGAACGCTGTGGTTACAATCAAGGAAAAGGAAATTTGGTTCTGGGCAGCAGGTGCGTCAAAAGACATTGCACATGGACCACAATTCAGCTTCTGGAATAAATAATACAGACAGTGAAAAGACAAAGGTCACTTGGAGAGGCCACAAGTTTCCACTGCAA
Source organism: Prochilodus magdalenae (assembly GCA_024036415.1). Lineage (NCBI taxonomy): Eukaryota > Metazoa > Chordata > Actinopteri > Characiformes > Prochilodontidae > Prochilodus > Prochilodus magdalenae. The sequence continues at coordinate 180,896 of JAMWET010002586.1, forward strand.
ACAATATATCATTTCACATTTCCATCCTTGTTTATGTCATTCAATTATTATGATTACTTGCATGTTATTCACAGCTAGCATACACTGTCAAAACTGCGGTGTGTATATCTTTCCCCAAACTATGAAATACAGCTCATGTTGGAGGCAGCAGACTAGGCAGTTGGGACAATATATATTTTTTTTCTTTCCAAAATGTAACACACTGATTCTCTGTAAAATTGCTCAAGTACAGTAACAAATGTTGACAATTTTTGTTGTTTTATAACACATGGTAAAGTATGAAGCAAGAAATGTCGAAATCTCCACAGCCCATAGGGATGGTATACGTGCACCACACTGTTTTTAGCAAAAGCATCATCGTTTGGCTATTTCGAAGCCGTTGCAGTTTTAGGCTTTTTATCTTATAAAGAAGCGAATACAATACAGCACAAGCCCCATATTTCCTGTACTACTCTTCTCAGGGCTTTGGGCTTAGGGGTTAGGGGTCAACATTAACTGGAAATTTGACCCACAATGCTAACGGGTGGGTTTCACAAGTTCTGCCACATCAGTCAAAGAAACGTTTCTTACAGCAAGCAGAGAATGTACAAAAAGATTAAAGTGAAATTTGGTCTCTTTACATTAATAATATCTAGACTGAATTCTCATCAGATTTTAAGCATTTACACTTACATGCAAATCCACCCAGTACACAGCTACCAATTACCAAGTACTGATCCGTTCAGCCTCCATCATCTGGAGTTTGTTTTCTGGAGTACTGTATGTCCACACTGCTATGGTGCATTTAGTTTCATCTGGCTCCCAACCATGTGCTGATCTTTCACGCAGGCATGGATCACATGCCCAGTGATGTACTGCATGGGGAAGGCTTGCAGTTGTACTGGCAGGAGTTTTGGTTGTGGAATGTGTCTTGGAGAGGTGGATGGGTTTACAGTGCTGTAACATGTGGCTCAAAAGTATCTCAGAGCACCTCCTGAAGTGGCTTGATTATTTCTTTATACGTTTAAACGAGCCTTGGGCGCATTTTCTCCTGCACCTTTATCTTACTTATACCTTATACAGTTTAATCCTGATACTCAAGATGTGACCAGGTGTAATCAGGGTCAATGATGGTGTATGATTACACCTTATTAGCTCAGTGGACCCAGACTGCACAATTCAAACTATGACAGTAATTTACGAAACACATTCTTTCGAAAAACTTTATGTAAGTAAAAAAAAGAGTGCACTTCTAAAAAATGTGATTCAGATGCAATGATCAAACATGGTCGGGCAATGCTCAATGTTTTATTCCAAAAAAAAGGGGTACAAGTAAAAATGACAGGAGTAAAAATGGATTACAGTGATGTTCTATTTAGTTTAGTATTGATAGCTTGCACTTTGTCAGACCTATGTAAAAGCATGCCTTATATCAGACATGATCATGAAATAAACATTCAATTATGTTTATAATCTATATTTAAGTATTATTACATTAACAATTATATCTATACAGAACTCATAAAAGGCTGATATTGAAGCTAAATGTCATTGTCTTGTAATAAAAAGCATTATTTTTTTACAGGACACAGTCGCCCGCATTGTCTGTAGTCACTGTCCGAGTCAATAGCTGATCTGCCTGCTTATGTGCCATTTCCAGGAAGGCATTCACAAGCCCAGTTACTTTACTGTTTTGAAGAGTCTTCATGACAGCTTTGGGATTAGGCACCACCGTCATCATCTGATCCTAAAGAACCAACTATATGTTAGTACTAATGTTCACACTAGTCAAGTACACAGTGAAACAAGTTCAGATGATACAAGAAATTCAATTAAGAACATTCACTCAGATTTTAGATTTTATGCTTTAGACAGACAGACAGAGACAGACACGCAGACAGACACGCACAGACAGCCAGCCAGACAGCCAGACAGCCAGCCAGACACACACAAACACACACACACACACACACACAGAATTGCAAAACATTCTGAAACAAGGCTGCGTTTATTAGCAAACCAGATAGCAGTGAATCTGCAGTTGCACTCAACAGTAAAATTTTAATTCTCATGGTCATCATGATTTATCTCCATTCCAGGTATGGAACTTCCAAACCTACAGCGGTCTAAACATACTCATTATGGATGCTCTTATTGAATGCTGATCAAACTTTCATAGTTATGCAGCAAATTAAATATGCTAAACACTCCATTTACGAGGAGTCAATAACTTATGGCATGTTATCCTAATTTCCAGCATTGCTGACACAATACTGCAACTGCATGTCCACATTTCGGTGCCTAGATTCTTTAAGCATCTGAATTCCCTTCCTATGCCAGCTTCCTATATGCCGGCTTCTCACATAGCAGTTACATTCTGGTGTTTCGGGTCTACACCACATGGGAAATTCAATTAAGAAGCTTGCAAATAAGCAGCCAACTTTAGCCTTCTTTATCTTTCAGTCTGTAAAAATAATTCTTGCTGAATCTTACTGTACAATCAGTTAATAACAACAGTTAATGCTGTATTCAAACTCCCAATTCAGTTAGTCTTTCCAACATCTAGTGGGCGTAACCGTCGGGACTCCCACCAAAATGAACTGATAAATCTGTGAGTTTACTGTGAATTGACAACAGTGAAGAACAAAATACGACTCTAAATAATCACAACTACTTAAAAGGTTTAAGCAGTACCAATTATGTAGCACCATTTACCCATAAGTCTTGCCAGTTTCTGTGAAAACAGAGTTCTCACGTTTATTTCTAATGTTCTAAGTTTGACATCATCATGATATGCTGGCATTTCTTGGCATTTCAGTTAACTGTTACTTATTCACTGTTTGAGTTATCATGTTATCTGCAAGCTGAAGGTTAAATATGGATGAGTATGATGGCTAATCATTATTTCTAACCACATAAAATTTAAAAGCTTCCAAAAAGCTGCCCAGCCACTGTTTCCCAATAGTCTGTGTTGTGCATGCAATATGAAAATGAGGAACCAATTTCATTGAAAGAGTTGCAGCAAGACCGTCAATTTCCACGAAAGAACATGGATATTGACAAATGTGTTGACTGACATTGCTCAGTAATTTAGTAAAACAATTGGCTGTGAACACTTTCCTAGTGCAGAAATTGTTGTCACCCTGAGATCTACACTGCAATAAAAAAAAAAAAAAAACAAGGATATTTGTTTTGTATTTTTGTAAACTTCAGGGATGAATATTAAAATATAAACATACCTCAAGAGAGTAAAAGTGTTATTACAGGACGTACTCGCTCTTCTACTTAATGGGTTAAAACATTCTTACATGGTTTGTGTGACAGTTGAGATCTGAAAACAGGAAACTTCCTCTTTCTCAGTGGTCAACACAATTGGCTTCGAAGATCAAGTTTGTCACATGGTACAGTTTTGTGGCTTGTACATTATCTGCTAAAACATCGTTTTTTTTCCCTGCCGAAAAATTTGCAGCCATAAAAACAGATACACATCAGTGCAGTTGCAAGCCCAATCGGGCCCACCATTCAACATAGCATCTCAAAGTGCAACTTTCACTGCACAAAAACTTTTTTTCTTTTACTTACTATAACTTCCCAGTCACTTTTTCATTTCCACTTGGTTCTAGCATTTCAGAAGCTTGTGTTGTATTCCTCTGTAGTATGCTTGTATACGGTGTGTTAGAAAGTACCAGTATTTCAATACCAGTATAATCAATTACCAGTATAATCGGTAGGGACACTACTTTAGTCAGCCATATACCATGTAGATAAACTTTTTCTGTAGTACAGTAATTACTTAAAGGCTGTTACTGAAAGGGAATAAAGTCAAGACGGGCTAAACTAACCCAGATGGGAATCAAGACAGAGAGGGCAGAGATGTCTTGTCCAACTAACTACAGTGGGGTGCGAAAGTTTGGGCACCCTTGTTAATTTTCCTGATTTACCTTTATAAAGCATTGATTGTTTGGATAAAAAAAATTGCGTTAAATATATCATATAGGGGACAAACACAGTGATATTTGAGAAGTGAAATGAAGTTTATATGATTTACAGAAAGTGTGCAATAATTGGTTAAACAAAATTAGGCATCGTTCAACTATTCGGCACACTTTACACAAGGAGATGCTGTATGGGAGAGTGATGCAGAGGGAGCCTTTTCTCTGCCCACATCACAAACAGAGCAGCTTGAGATATGCTAAAGCAAGGTGCTATGGACTGATGAAACTAAAATAGAGTTATTTGGGCATAACAAGGGCCGTTATCCATGGAGGAAAAAGAACACAGCACTCCAAGAAAAACACCTGCTACCTACAGTAAAATTTGTTGCTGGTTCCATCATGCTGTGGGGCTGTGTGGCCAGTACAGGGACTGGGAATCTTGTTCAAGTTGAGGGACGCATGGATTCCAATCAATATCAGCAGATTCTGGAGACCAATGTCCAGGAATCAGTGACAAAGCTGAAGCTGCGCCGGGGCTGGATCTTCCAACAAGACAACGACCCTAAACACTGCTCAAAATCTACTAATGCATTCATGCAGAGGAACAAGTACAACGTTCTGGAATGGCCATCTCAGTCCCCAGACCTGAATATTATTGAAAATTTGTGGTGTCACTTAAAGAGAGCTGTCCATGCTCGGAAACCATCAAACCTGAAAGAACTAGAGATGTTTTGTAAAGAAGAATGGTCTAAAATACCTTCAGCCACAATCCAGACTTTCATTAGAAGCTATAGGAAGCATTTAGAGACTGTTATTTCTGCGAAAGGAGGATCTACTAAAGGGTTTTTTTTTGGTGCCCAAATGTATGCACCTGCCTAATTTTGTTTAGACAATTATTGCACACTTTCTGTAAATCATATAAACTTAATTTCACTTCTCAAATATCACTGTGTTTGTCCCCTATATGATATATTTAACTTAATTTTTTTATCCAAACAATCAATGCTTTATAAAGGTAAATCAGGAAAATTAACAACGCTGCCCAATCTTTTGCACCCCACTGTAAATGCTGTGTTAACCTACTCTTGTCTGTTGTTGTTTTCCTTGGAAAACATTCAGATAAGCTTCTTTTTAAAAGCCTCTGCTAAATGTTAAACTAATATACTATACCAGTGCTGTTAACCAACTGAATTCTGTAATGTTTGTGGACAAATCTAGATGGGATCAGGGTTCATCAGTTCCGGTTCTGTAGACCTGGAGTCAATCACAGTTTGAAGATTTTATTGCTCAAACACATCTACTAAAGCAGAACCTGAACTGATGACCCCTAGCGAACATGGACATTAGGAACTGTACTGTACCTGTAATGTAGGATCATCATCAGGATGTGCTGGTAAAGTAGGAAGACGCAGAACAGCTTGTTCAGACAGCTGAGTTAACTACCAAAATAAGATACAGTAAGTCAAACATTAAAGAACATATATTTTCACGATACTTTGTTACAATAACTCAAACAGAATATACAAGGGGAAAAAACACATTTTGCTAAGAGCCATTGACCAAACTTTCAAGATAAAAACAAACAAAACCAGTAAACAACTAGCAGCGAATCTAAGCTGTCATGTGACTTGCCGTTTTTGGGATAGAAAAGTGAATTATGACAATAAAAACTGTGTTAATTTATGTTAATTCATGTCAATATTTAAACAATATTTTTGATCACAGACCACATAACAGCACTGGGTCAAGCCGCATTTGCATTCAAAGATTTTCTTTTTGAAATTCTTTTTGATGTCTTTTTGGAAAGACATCAGAGGTCTAGAGGCTTACTGTAATTTTGGTAAAGTTTATTACCAAAAAAATAAGAGGCTGCTCACTATTATTTGTGATAGCCATTGAAGACTTTAATTAAATAAGTTAAATAAAATAAATAAATAAGTAAATGCTACAAGTGCTAAAAAGTATGTACCACTAAAAAGGGGAGCGTGTTTAAGAGTTTTATTGTTTACTCTTGTTTTATGCAGTCTATGAACATGAATATATTTGTTGTTTTTGGGGTCAGTAGATACCACTTCTACAGACTGACAGATTTCTTGTGACTCTAATAAGCTTTGTAAAAACCAAGGTAAACGTTCCTACCTTAGTTATCTCTCATCATTTTGCTGATATTATGAAGGAATGCCTTTAAGATCTTACTGCAAGTTCATTTGTCTTGACTCTTGACTGCCAGACTAGCAAAACAACTGCTGTGCAAAAGAACTGGTACAAAGTGTTCAGCGTGACTTTACTTCTTTTATGTGGATTTTGCAAAAAAAAAAAAAAGTAAAAGCTGAAGGTGTAGAAGTAGAAGTGATAATGTTTTAATAGATGCTGCACAGAAAATCATTCATTTTCAATGTTTCATTGTCATCACTGTCGGACACACAGAAGCACTTTATAAACATAAGAGGGTCACTTTTAAAATAACATTTGAGGAAAAGTAACTAGAAGACTAATCTCAAATAGAAAAAATCTGTTAAGCAATGTTTAGTTTCCGTATGCTATTTTCCTGGTAGAATGCAGAACTGGTGGTGTTAAACGCTCTTGGTCAAAGATATTGCCAGAGCTTCTTGCGTAATTGCTAGGGGCTAAAAACTGAACTGTGATTTTTCTAGTCTCTGTGATTTAAACCACACTTATTTTCTATGAATTAAAAGCCAGGCTTGTTTTTGTGCATGTTCTTGGCTTAAAAGACCAGCATATGCAAGTTTTCTGGCTTGAGGACTAAATGCTGAATGTAGTGTGGCAGTTTGTTGTGGATGCGTTTTAGAGAATACTTAAGTGTGTGATTGCCACTGATTGGTCAAACTCATCTACAGGCAGATCACATGCTGGGTGTAATTAGTTTAACTTGTTAAGACTTAAAAATTCAGCAAAAACTGAAAACTCACTTTAAAAAAGGATATTGTACTCTTGTAACTTGTTTCGACACATAAATGGTTCACTTTTGAGGACTACTCCATTTTAGATAGAGATAAGTGTGTTCACACTGCAGGGTGCAAATTTTTAAGGTGCAATGCATAATGTTAGGCAATTTTTAATTTCAGTTTTCTCATTGTTATTCTAATTGATTTATTCTATTTTATTTAACAATTTTGTTATTGAGCATAAAAGCTACTTTCAAATGAATTCTGACAGCTGACAAATACATACAGTCCCCTGAGGCTTTTCGCCTGTCCTGGCTGACGATTCGACTATTCGTTCATGTTTTTTCTCCATGTACATTATCTAGTAATCAGTAAATAAATTTGCATACGTTTCAGATCTGACGTCCTTTTTTAGAAAGTTAGAGAGTCACAGGAACATATTTTAAACTAAAAGAGTCGTTGCATACGATGAAGAATCTGAATTGGAGCCTGATTTAATTACAGAATTTACAGCCTGTCTTTTTAATTTAATCTTTAACAGCTTCTTCAGTAGGATGACCCTTCGTCTTTCATCTCTCTGAACTGCTAAATAAAATCAAATTCATATTTAAATTATTTTTAGATAAAAAGAAGAAGACCTGAAACAGTTTAATTATTATAATACCCGCGCTGAATTCATTACTTCTGGTTTATCGGCAGGCATATTAAGTGACTACTTTACTACATCTTCAAATAAAAATAATCTTAGCTGAGTAAATAAAATGATCTGTAATTGAGCCTCTAAAATAATGGAATTATAATAAAACAAACGTCTTTGGTCCGGTTTTCCTTCACCGCAAACAGCCCTTATGTCTGAAACGAAAGTCAGCTCCCTCGTTTGGAGCAGTGTTGGATGTCTGACTTAATGAAAAGCAGAATTTGATTTAATTTGTTCGGATTCTCTTCTTCAGAAGCTCCTCCAGACTTTTTTCTGAGACATCGTTCCCCCCGCATTTCACAACTTCACAGCTTTAGCTTCCTTCAACAGTGAAACGCCAGCGCATGTGGTCACATGGCTTAAATTTTTAAGCAAGTCTGCGTCACAGCCCAGTTAGAACTTAAATATATATTTATTATTCCCCTTTTAATAATTATTAAAATGTCTTTTTACATTCTTAGAGTTCTTGTGCATTTGCATAAGCTTTAGTCTGTTTTAAAAATTGTCACTGTTCTCAGTTGAAGGTTCTCAGTCGACTTTTAGAAGGCAGCCCTACACACCACCTAAAGTCTTTATCTGTGTGTCAACTGAATACATGCTAACTATAAAAATAATTACCAAATTCACAGAAAAGGTGGAACAATATACACATCACGTTAACTGTGTAGGCATTCTAAAACTGATACCTAAAACACATAAGTTGGGACAGGAGCAATTTAAGAAACATTGCAAAGCTTGTAAAAAACTTCCTGAACAGCTGATGTAGTTATTGTAGGGAATACAGTAAAAGTAATCCAGGAAAGGGTAATCCAGGAAAGGGTAATCGCCACTATATGAGCAAGAAAAGGTTCAGGTTTGTCGCAAAGCCAAAAATGTATCAGCAACATTTAGTTTGTAAACTTTTGTGTTTAAGCATTGTTACAAGAAAAGGTGGTGTAACACAGTGGTAAACATGCTCCTCTTACAAATTTCTGGGAATGTACTGCAGATAACACTTTTTGAATGAGTGTATATTAACAAAAACACATTTAGGTTCACAAAGTAAAAATATTCTCTGCTTGCAAAGTTTTCATTTTAGTACAGGTTAAAACACAATTTTCAAATCACAGTTTCTGTTTTTAGCATTTCACAAGCTGTCCCAACCTTTTTGGAAATGAGTTTGCAGTAATAGTAGAAATCATTGTTAAAATGGCAAGTCTTGCGTTACAGTTAGTCTGTGGAAAATAAATAAAGAATAAAAACCTGGTGGCACACGGATCCTGAATTTTTGTGGTTGATTCAGAGTTCAAGCTAAATTGGTTGATGGCAGATTTTTAGTGGTTTTATTTCCTCCTAAAAGATGGATACTAGCAAATCTGCAGGATTTTTTATCAGCCAAAGTCCCAATATAAACACACTAAATAGCATTATTCATTTTTTAACTGGTCACACTGAACTAAATACTGTGGTACACTAAAATAAACGGTGGAAATGTAAGACAACACTTGCTATTACTGATTATTAAAACTCAGTGTGGTTTAGACATAGCTATCAAGTCATTACAGGCATTGGGGCGATATGATAGACTGTACTTCGAATGGCCAGTGACACGATCTAACAGGCCTATTTTGATTTCAGGCTAACTCTAATGGGATCAGTGTACTTTTTCAGCTGAGCTTCTGAAAACATGTCAGACAAATTGAAAACCTTCAAACAACCTTTTTTTTCCACTTCTAATCCGCACATGAAAGGCGCATGCCACATGTGCTCCACCTTACAAAGGAGAAGTATGAACTTGTCTTCATATTGTGCCATACAGTTTGGAATGTTCTAAGGCACAGAGAGCTTCCAAACAGCTGCATGCAATTTATTCTCAAATTTCACTGCTCTAAAGCACTTATTACTTTTGATTAAAACATTTACCCACTTACAATATAGCTAACAAAAATATGATTTTCCTAATAACTGTTTTTTACATGAAGCTTCCGTTTTTACTCAGAACTAGCACAATGGCCCTCGTTTTCCTTTTACTGTTGAAAACCAGCCAAATCGCACGTTGTTAACCCTCCTGTGACGCAGACGTGCCCCTAGCAACTTCACTGTCTGCTACACTCATACCAGCATCACTGGCATAGGGGGTAGCGTGTTACTGATAAATTATGCAATAAGACATGAGCAATACCCCAAGATATCTGTTTTTGGGTTTGAGCTTTATGCATCCAGGTAAGACCAATGCTGTATCATGATCAAACTCATGATACTAACTTTATATCAGTTGTTCCTATTTAGAAACATGTAACCAACAGAAATGTTACAAACAGAGATATAGCATTTGGAATGCAACAAGAATAGGACTGTGCAGATACGGTAATTTTGGGTCATACAGGTATGCAGTAATACATGTTGCAGATACATTGAAGTAATACTTGAGCTATATAACTTAAATCTATATGCATTTATTATTACAGAGAAATCTAAGATTTAATAGTCGGGAGTTACTTATGCAAACAAACTAAATAAAACTCAGATTTATTTGAGTAGCCTAGCATCGCCCAGCAAGCACACCATTTTAAATTATCTGTTTTATTTAAGCCTCAGATGATTCTTTTTTTCAAGCATTTTTAATATGGGACCATTGTGTTAAACTACTAAAAACCACACCAATGTGGCATGAGGTTCTGATAAAATGGCCAACCAGTGTGGGTAAAAGGTATGGGCAGCTACAGAACTGTTTCTGCTCCATCACACCGATCTCTAGAAACGCGTCAAATGTGCTTTTGATGTACTTCATCCTTTAGTGTGTACCTCCTGTGCATTTTCCTCTTCTTCCTCCAGTTTGTCCCTCATGATCCTGCACTTGTTCTCTAAAACATCCTTTGTTCCCTGCAGCCGTTCAAGCTTGCTAACCACTTCTCTACTGCTTTCCTAAAACCAAAGACACATTAGCATCAATCTAGTGACATGCAGATGTTTCTGATACATCCCAAAAGCAAATCCGCACCAAGCAGAGCATCAACATTTATTATAAGGGGACGTATGTCGTATTGAAAGTGGTAGTTATCTTTCACAACCAAATGTTTGTCATAAAGAAAATAAAATGAGTGTGTTATATATATATTGCACTTATAATGACCTTTGTCAATGTATACTGTGTTGCACTTATAATGACCTTTCTCTAGGTACCAGCACTGGCCCCCTGTTCGGGCAGTGTCTGAGCTCGTGGTGAGTTTTAGGCTCTAAACTTCCTACTAACTGGAATATTGTCCAACAGATCACTAAGCACGGTTGTAAGTCGCTCTGGATAAGAGCGTCTGCTAAATGCCTTAAATGTAAATGTAAATGTAAATATGTGTAAACAATAGATAAATACAATGCAACAACAAGATAAGTCTTAACTTTTGACTGGTGCTACAAGCCAGCAAGGAGTAATGATCTCGGTCCTAAACTCGGAGCTACTAAATATCAGATTAAAAGCATGACAGCTAATCACCCAATTTGTATATTTCAGATTTTTACTTTGATTTTTCATGCAATAAACAGAACAAATAGAATTAAATTAATAACTGATATTATTGTAAAGGTAATTAATCATGTCATGATTTTGACAGGACTATTAATTACACATCAAAATCACACTCTAATTAAAACAGTTCCACACATGATGAATCACAGTTAAACTAATATAGAGGTCTGTTAAAAAGGGCATTTTACAATTACCTCGTATGCCTCAAGTTTTTTTTTGCCATGGTTAATCTTCTGGCGCTCTGTCTGGAACTGCCGGGACACCTGCATCATATTTCCATATTTCCGTGGAGGAACGGGGAGCTGAGCACATTTTGCAAGGAACCTTAAAAAAATAAAAAAAGAGATACATTTTTATTTAAATTAAATTTAAATTAAAACAAAAGAACAGATCTGCATATGAGAATCAACTTGAAGTGATACATTTAGACATCAGTTTTTAACATGTCTTACTGGTCCTTCAGCAGGTTCAGGTGTTTCTGTGATTCCTCTTTATCTTTCCTCCTCAATGTGAGAACAGATCTAACACATCGACAAGAAAAGCACTTTCAGACTAGAAAGCTCATGCAAACTGGTATGCAAAATCCAACGAAGGTGACCATTATTAACAGCTCACAATATTGATAAGCCCAGCATGTTGTCAATAGCTGCAATGGAGGATTTGCCCAACGGCTTCCAGTTCTCCCGTCCTTTCAGCTTTCGGTCCTTTTGGGTCTTTCGGGCCACAGCAGGCACTGCTTCATGAGTCAAAAAAGGTCAGGACAACTATAACTATAGCTTAGGCATTAACATGCCCACAATTACACTTCAGAAGCACTGTTGATGCACGATGGGCTCTACTTAAATACACAAAAACATGTCTGGTCAAGACCAAGCCATTACAGGTTTAGACTTTTGCAACACTTAAGAATGACATCATGTTTTTTCCTCATCCTCAACAAGCATAAGCAGCTTTCTCTGGTTCCCTCACCACTGCTCTTGCTTGCCTTATCTTCTGTATGTCCCTCATTAGGTAATGGTTTCTGAAACACAGAATATTTGAATGCTTATTAAACTTTCAGCAGAACTGAAAAAACATCATGGACACCCCTTTTTATTGTAATACAAAACTGGCACTGTATCATCAATACAGTCCGTGGACTGAAAACTGAGGTCATGCCATATAAGGGTTTATTAGGCAGTTCATTCCCTGAGTCAAGTCTATCAGTGCAGTATACATTTAGAGCTCAGTACAAGCGAGACATTTCAACAACCAAATCTTCAGCTCCAAGTCAAAAACAGTACTGAACAGCCTAGATAACAGTACAAGCAAATATCCAGACTTACTTGAACTTGTTGCTGAACCTTTCTTTCACCTCGACCCCCACCTTTGGGACCACGTGTGGAGGATCTAGCTGAACCTCGAGCAGGTTTCATGAAGACAGTTAGTCACTGTTGAAGGAGGTACAAATGAAAACTAAGAAATCAACTTATCTGCATATATTCTTATTTATACCTACTGTTTGAAAGTGTAAAGCAGAAATGAAAGAAGTGATTACAGGACAGTTACATTATGGAACCTGATACTGACAGTGGCTGAATGACTTCTGTTACCTTATTTATTTATTTTTTTAAATCACTGCTTTTAGAAATATGCCTTACTAATGCTAAAATATTAATATTTCACTGTCACTATTGTTTACAGAGTGCTGAAAAAGGACAAGATCTAACAAGTAAACATACATTAACCACGCCGCCCTAAACGTGATCGAGCACCACGTTAGAAATGATGTCTCAATTAATATATTACCTGCTCTTGCTTATTTACATTTGTCTGCCTCAACCCACCATGATCCCAAATACATTTCCCCGGTTAGGGCATAAAGTGACTGAAAATTGACAACTGCGAAAATGGCAGCAGTCAACATCGATAGCTACAAGAAGCTTAAATAATTGTAACTAGTCAATAACGACTTTTCCAAGTGTTTTATTATTGAAAAACAAATATTTTCCTGAAGACGTAACTGACCTCCTTTAAATAATAACTGGATGAAATTGTATTAATTCTTTATTTTGATGCAGTCTAAGAAAACTCAGACACACTCCTGCCAGAAACTTAAATTTGAGGCAATGAGCCTCCACAATCCATCATCGATAACAAGTGTGGGATATAAAACATCAAACGTCAACATCAGTATCAACCTTTGCACAGTATATGAATGAAAAAGGGAACTAAATGCCTATATGACACCAAATGACAAATGACACCAGAGATAAAGGTCATAACTGAGTTTCTATTATTTTTATAATTACAGATAAGTTACTCATACTGTATGGCTAACAATACACTCACATAACACAACGCACAGTTCAGATTTCTGGTGGATGAGGCGAGTCTTCCTGCCAACATATACCTACTTTTGGCAGACAAACTATGACTTTCACATTGATCTATAGTGATACAACATCACATTTTTTATAGTTTGATATTCATGCTAATGCACTTTTAGCTAATTCAGTTTAATTCTGCTTGATGTTTTAAATGTTTAATTTGCTGTCCCTCGTAATATGACCAAATTCAAATTCCTCTACTCCACCTTCACACAGAGAACATCCTTTTCCCACCTGGTGTTGCTCTCATCAAAACGCATGAAAGGCAAATACTGACTACACAATATTTATCTAGTCTTAATTTTAGATATCTCATTTGTAATTATTAGTGCTCCTAATGTAATTCCTAATAGATTCATTTATGTATATGTGGATCTGACCTTTAACTAATCAAAAAACTAAATGCAGATATCTGTCATTAGAAGCTTTTACTAGTTTAAATGTAATTGTAGATATCTTTACCACGTTTAACTGCACTGTTTACTAGTAAAACAGAATTGTGCATAAGGGGGAAGGAAATTCCATGTAAATCAATGGTAACACATGACTAGTCAAAATGACTACGGCTTGCCATAGTCATCTGATGAGAGAGGTCTGTCGATAACACAGACGACATTCTAAAAATACACAAACAAATAGATAAAATAAACCACAGAGGCTTTTAAAGCTTATTTGAAACACCCCGCAACCTGCTGACGTTGTACCTTTAAATGGGAAAAGATCTTTCTGACATTTCTAAAGTTTGGTATGTTTATTGGGCTAACGACTCACCCTCTCCCGTCTTCACGGTTTCGCGGCAAAATCTTGAACGCATAGAAGAACTGCGCATGCGTGCTGTGAGAGATGCGCATGCGCGCAGGATTTCGGAAGTGGAAAGATGCCATGATGAGAAGGTCAATTTAGAAAAGAGTCGTTTTTATTTATGTTAAGGTTAAGGAATTTTTGCGGAGGACCAGACACCTCAGCTATATTATATAATTTCGACGGTTAACTTTGGGAGTTTTTTTTATTGTTTTTTTTTTTTTTTTTTTACTTCTAAACAGGATTATGTTATTTGGTGGCAACGTTTATTGGCTATTTAGGCAGTGACCAAGCCTTAATGTAGTAATTTGTGACCTCAGTATAGTAATTTGTGGCCTCAGTAAAGTATTGTGTTATGAATTTCGCAATAATCCTTGCCTCGAGATATAACATATGACCGCACCTTATAAAAAAACAAAACAAACAAACAAAAACAAAAACACCACGTCACCACTTAGATTTCATACTGGTATATATATTGGTAATCTTTCATAGATAATAGTAAATGGAGGAAGGTTGGTCTTATACCTAATCTAAAAATGACTTATCTAATCTAATTACTAAAAATGTTAGCTAAATGTGGTATATATATATATATATGTGTGTGGGTGGGTGGGTGTGTGTGGGTGTAAAAAATGACACACAATTTTTTAAATGAAGTATGTTTGATGGGTAGATTTAAAACTCATAAATGTTCTTAAAAAAGAAAATATAACATTAAAGCTATCATAACAACTGTGTATTTTAGTATTTGTATGTAGTAAAGTGTATCACCCCATTATATTGATCAGTGTCAGCAATGTACACTGATGCGTGTGCTTTTATTGATTCATGTCAGAATAAAACAGTGTGTCACTACATACAGAGAGAAAAATAATATATTAAATACAAAGAAAAGTCATCCACTTTCCTTCAACTGCCCCTAGGTCTAATTGTGAGTGTATGTACATGTCTGAATGTTAATGTTTGTGTGTCCGCAATGTGATGGACTAGCAACCTGTAAAGTGATATGCTCCGGCAGCCCGGGGGATAAGCAGATTAGATGATGAAGAATGAATAATTAATAAATTATAAATAAATAATTCAATAAAATGAAAACACAAAACTAAAATTGTGTAAGTGGCATGTGTATCATCCTCAGTGAATTGTTTGTTTTTATATGATGATATTAAAACAAAAACACAAACAAAAAGCTTTGGGGTCCCAAGCAACTGCTCATGCCATGGCAAAAAAACAGCCAGTGCTACAGAAATATGGAACTGAAAATATTAGAATATTATGGAAGTATTACACAACACAACTCAATAAAAAATAACTTATGGTATAGAATGCAGATTCTACAACTACAGCTGTGCAGGTGGGATAGAAAACCATTCCACTAAGACCTATTTTCTCAGTTTGTTAGTGATGATGGAGAACACTGTACAACTTGTTGTTCAAAAATCCCATTGAGATCTGGTGACTGAGTAGGCCAGAGAATATAGTTTCCATTACTTACATACCATAATGTCAAAGAATTTATTTCCCCCTCGTGTCCTGTGGTGAAGGGTGACTCATTCATACATAACACTTTTTCCCACATCTTTGTGAACTAGTACCTGTGCTTTTTACTGCAGTCTAAGTGCATTGGTCTTTCTGAGTGCACTGGTCTTTGTAATGCAGTGTTTATGTACCGCAATCTTACTATAATATCCCTCGCTGTGTAGTTTTGGTAAGGCTGTTCATGCTGACACAGTCATATCATATCCTGCCCAGACATTCTTAGTCATCATTGGTTTCTGTTCCAATTTTTCCTCATAAATCGCAGTCACTTGAAGTGTGCTTTTGACCACAATTTCCAACCATACTTTTTGTTGTCTTGCCCCCAGATCTAAAAGCAGTTCATCTCTTTAGTCACTACTTTTATTTAAACTCTTGTCAGTCTTTGATAACGAAGTTCCTGCCGGCCATGCCCCAATATAGAACTCTGTTGCAAAGCCACAGACAGAGCATAGCAGGCTTGCTTGATTGTCTAAGGCAGCAGAGCAGTCTGCAAGCATTTGCCATTTTTAGGCACTCAGTGCAATTACAAACCCAGGTTGAGACAGTATGCAAAATGCTAATATAAACAGAAAGCAGTGATTAGTAAATTCTCTTTGACCTGTATTAAATTAAAATCAGTACAAAACCCAATATTTTACGTTGGCCTTATGAACCTTATGTTTTTGCAAATAAACACTCTTGATGCTGGCGACATGTCCCAAAAACATGGGACAGGAGCATGTTTACCTCATCATCCTTGCTTTCCAAAACTACTAAATATTTGCAAACTGAAGATAACAACGAATCCAGTTTTTCAATCTCATATGTTGAAAAAAACTGAGTGAGCTTAAGCTTCAGGGCAAGTAAAAAAAAGTGGTGTAAGTCACAGTTATCTGCAACCTGGCATTGGTTTGACACACACCTGCTCAATAAGATAATAGACAGGCTACCAGCTGACTGCAGATAGTGTAAAGAACATCAAAGAGTGGCTGTTGAGTAATTTCCTTCTGCTTAACTCAGAAAAGAAGCTCTTCACCAGAACCCCAGGCAGCAAAATACCCTTTTAGAAGTATTCTGAAGGTTATGATCAAATAAGGCTTTGCAAAGATTAACAGCTACTTAATTTCCCAATATGGTCTGAATGGGACAAATGGAGCATAGCATAAACAGGAAGAACATAGTTCAAACACTTCCCGTCCTAAACCATCAAATCAGCAAATAACCAAGAATCCAGATCCATTATCTAAAAATGTTGAGAAAAATGGAAAATGTGTCAGATTGTCATTATCTACTATCTACTTTATCTATATTCTCACTATTACAAGAGCAAACTTATGAAAGTTGTTCTCTTAAATGATGTTCTGATGATGATGGGTGGTGGAGAGTGTTGTTAAACATGTCGGTCCAAAATCTCAGTTGAGATCTGGTTACTGTGAAGCCAGATGAATACGACATACGTCATTTTCAATGCTATTCAAACAACTGCAGACCCCTCGTACTTAGCCATCCATTGTAGAGTCAAGTCCGAAGAAAGTGGAAGAGGAAACACATTTTCGCACACAGCATTGCGAAAAGTTCATTTTGTAGATAAACTAAAAAAAGTGCAAATCCTGAAGAAAATGTAATGATGATGAACTTGTGACGAACGATCTCTAGAACACAGGGCATTGAAGAAATAATCTATCTATTCGAATTTTTCATTACAGAAATTATAAACAACAGTAAAACTTTAATTACAACAATAATAAAATAACAAAAAATATATGTAGAATGCCTTTTATTTTTTATGCCGCTACACTCTCCCCTATTTTATTTTTTATGTCTCCTGGCATCTACACTACTCTTTCTACCCATTTTCTTTTCACTCAGTGGGTGTAATACTGGTATTGGCAACAGCATGAACCATTTGAAATGGGAGGATAGTAAGGAGTACGAGGAAAATGGCAGGTGACTGTACCTCTGCTCGCCATGGTCTATATGACAGTCTACCAAGTGCATCATATGTGAACATTTCTCTCGGCCTTCCACTCCTGCGTGACCTTATCTCTCTCTCTTTCTTCCCCTATTATGTCCATCAGTTCTTCTAGACTTGGGACATCCGCTTCCACACTGTCGGCTTCTCTTTCACTCCTGATTTCAGTCGCTTCCCCATCACCTGATGTTTCCTGAGGTTCCGTGATCTCATATCGGACTGAAGGACAGAATTCTCTGGCAGTTGCACGAATGCTGCAGGGGGGTTGAGGAGTCTGAGGTACCTTGCTCAATTCTTGAGGTTGGTGAAGTTGGTAGAAAAGTATGCAGTCTCGAAGGCTGTACCGGTAGGTGCCTTCTTCTTCTGAACTTTCCAGGTTCAAGGTGCAAGTAATCTATACTCACAAGCTCAAATGCTGCAGAAGTTGAAATGGAACCCATAGGTGCTCTTTGCTGGACATGAGGGTGCCTCTGTTTTATACAAGTGCATTGTTTCGTCACATACTCCTCTATCTCTCGCTGCATAAAGGGCCAATAAAATCGCTCTTGTGCAAGATGGATTACCTTCCACGTGCCCCATGTCATTATGTAGATTCTTTTGCACCATTCCTATCAGCTTTTGAGGGAGTACTAACTGCTGGTGTTGTTTAGTTTTCCTGTACAGTATTCAGTCATCCATTTCAAGTTTGTTCCGTTCGTGTAGTAGCCGTCTTGTCTCTCTGCTCATGCCGTCTTTGTCCGTTTGATTTAGAATCCATCCTTGACTTTTCAATGAAATTATTTCTTGAATGGCAGTGTCTTCTTGTTGTGCAGCCCTGATGTTGTGTGGAGTAACAACAGACACGTTTCCAAACAGTGCATCATCAGTGTTAGCGTGAACTTGCAATGTAGCAATCCAAGGAGCACTCTCATCTTTCACTGCTCTACACCCATGCCACACAGCAGATACAAATTCGGAGGACAATGTCTCCGTATGCTCCAACATATAATCTTGAAGCTGAAGAGGATACCTTGAAAGGGTATCAGCATCTGTGTTCATTTTTCCAGGCCTGTACTTAATGTCGAAATGGAAATCCGCCAGTTCACCAATCCAGCGGTGCCCTACAGCATTCAGTCGAGCTGTGCTGAGGACATAGGTCAGGGGATTATTGTCTGTGTAAACTGTGAATGTTGGAGCATAGTAAAGGTAATCGCGAAACTTATCACAAATGGCCCATTTAAGTGCCAAAAACTCCAGTTTACCTGACTGTAAGTGGTCATTTTTTTCTGCTGGTGTAAAAGTCGTTGACCCATACCCAATGACACACAATTTATTACCTCTCGCTGATACAGCACAGCACCCTTCACACGAAGCGTCCGCGTGCAGCACAAAAGGCAGATCAAACTCTGAATAGGCGAGAATTGGCGGACTGGTCAACATGTCAACAAACCTGGAAACCACACTCTCATGTTCCAGAGTCCATGTGACAGGAGTCCATGCGACAGTCCATGTGACAGGAGTTCTGGAAGGCAATTGCCCTTTGTCCCGCTTGTTCGTTTTCCTTGTGCCAGCACTGGACTGAGCACTCATATAACCCCCAGGCGGTGACATGTCTGGATTCCTCACTCACAAACCCTTGATGGTAAGCACTACCCTGATCTAGGATGGAAAACCAAGAGTTGCCAGCCAAACTATTCAGCAAGTCTTGTATTCTTGGCAGGGGATGCCGGTCAGGCATGGTCTTGCGATTTAGCTATCGAAAATCGACACATAAGCAGAGAGTGTTATCCTTTTTCCGCACACAAACAACCGGTGATGAATAACATGAAGCAGATTTTCTAACCCAGCCCCTATCTAAGAGCTTCTGCACATCCTCTTTAACTTCCCTATAAAGGGGTTTTGGGATAGAACGGTAACACTTTTGGACAGGTGTGTCATCCGTGAGGTTGATTTTCAGTTTTAGGCTAGGGATGCAGCCAATGTCTCCATCTTCGTGAGCAAACACGTCTGATTCTTCATAAAGCATTTGTCTCACCAGCTCCTGCTCCTGCTCAGATGTTCAAGATCGACAGGTGAGTGCCATTTCTCTTTTCTGGGACTGTTCTCATTGCACTGTCTCTTTGATTGGTGGTCACTGTCAGTAGTGCTGAGCTGAGTGGCATATACCAAACTGTCTTTAGTCTGGCTGAATTGCCTCTGAACAGTAGAATGAAGAATTAATGGTTTAGCCACCAAAATTGGCTGGATGCAGCCTAAAACTACTCTCTGGGGAAGATAAACATCATTATTCGAGGAGTTCTGAACAGGGATCCTTGTGGTCTTGGAGGCACCAGGAGGAACATCCTTCAGGGCAGTGGTTCTTCAGGGCCGGCTCAAACATCATCGTACCTCCCTCTGGCCAGGACCTTAGACAACATCTCACTTCATGTATTTGACCACGCTGAATGAGCAGTCCTCTTTTCCCTGTTTTCACAACATAACTTGCTGGAACTTCTTCAGGACTGACTGTGTTCACCATAGAGACCAACTTTTCAGCAGTGTTTTTTTGGCTGATGACTTAGGCTGATATAATGCACTGGATTATTATTCTCTATGATCATTTCTTCAATCACGTTAAAACCCAGCAGAGGGCAGTCCATGCAGCTTTGACTTACTAGCATGGGTACGTGTATAGCTATTCTACCATGTTTGCTAGTTGAAATTTCCAGAAAAGTTTCAATCCATCCCTCGAATGGTATGGTTGTTCCATTGGCAGCAGTGACCTGAAGACGGCTATCCGTTAGCAAACTCTTGAGAGGTTGAACTCTGACATCTGGCAAAGTCTCTTCAACCCATCGCTTACTCACTATGCTAACTTTAGCCCCACTGTCTAAAATCATCTGTGTTTTGACCCCATTTAAAAAACAAGTGACCATACACCTGCTACCAACTAACTGTGGAAACCTGGTCTAGTCTAGGTTGTTTTCTGTCCGCGGGTGTTTTATCTTTGTCACATTTTTGTTTGATTTGGGACACATCCTGTTCTGTGGTCACTGGTGGTCCCTCCCCAGTGACTTCACCCTGTTTAAACCTTGTGTGCTTCTTAGGAGGCAACCAATTGCTCTGTGACCTTAATGACCACATCGGGAACAGTGAGTACAGCTATCAGCATTCTGAGAAACACATTGCTTGCATTTTCCTTTAGTCTCAGTTTTAATTGTCTGTTTAGTACTTGATATAGTTGTTTGTTTGTGTATCACCCTGAGCCCGATTCCCAACAGGTGTGATGATTTTCTCAAGACTTTTAGCCACAGCAGATACCTGCACGGTCAGTTCATTAATAGCAGCACGATTGGCTTTGACTTCAGCATGGGTTTGAATACCACTCTGCTCCTTACTATCATCAGGTTGTAATAGACTAGCGCTGGATACTTTTGACTTGTGTATCTGACCCAGTCGCTTCTGTCTCTCAGTTTTCTCACTAATTGACTGAGCGATAAGCTCCAGTATCAAGTCATCAGTAATGCTTGGGTTTGATAAGACTGGTTTAACGTCTCGCCTCACGTAGCTGTGTTTTTCATTTACACCCTGATATAATGAGTGAAGAAAGACACCATAAGTTACTGTTGTACAATGGCAGTGGATTAGAGTTTGGGTATCTGCCCTGAGTCAGTACATGCTGTTTAGTGACTGAAGGTTACGGAAATCCCCAGCAGGGTTTGGGTAGGGTTAAACATAAATGGGCACATTTGAGATGTGGTGGCTGTCATGCAAAGGAAACAATAGGGTCTTGGGAAGAGTCAAAAATGAGTGAGGCTCTATGTGAGGAAGGAGACATGGGGGTGAAAAAGACAAACAGATGAGTATGGGTCAGACCTGGGGGTCTGCCCTAAGTGTCTGTTGGGTGAGCAGAAGTACAATACGTGGGCATGTACTTTTCCATCCCATTCATTCTTTAAAAAATACTAAAAAATGTTTGCCAAATAAAAAAGCTGTATAGAAGCACACGATTCATATGGAAAGACCCATGAATTAGTCGCATTGCTAGATACTCTATGAAGCTTTTAACAAACACGGTAAATATGTCAGATTCTAGATGTGGGTGGAGAGTCTGTGGTTGATACTGCACTTGAGTTGACTGAGGTTAAATAACTCATTTTCATTTCAAGTTGACCTTAAAGGGATTCTAACAAACTTCACTTCCTTGTAGATGGCAGACGTACCAAGAAGTTCAATAGCAGTGCTACTTAGAACACAAGTCTTCAAGTAGTACTCTGAAGGTGAACTTGAGGTTTTACACACAGGCCGAACACTACTTTCACTCAACCATGAGATTAGACTACTACACTCATATCTGCCTTGCTGACTGCTAACCTCCTCATGATCTTTTTGTTTTCATCTTCTTAACCTGCCTTCTCTTTATAAGTTACGTTTATTTCGGGGAACCAGTCAATGACATTCAGTCAATGACTACATTCATGACAGTTAGTCACCTAGTTAAAGTGCTTTAAGGAACCGATGTTGGGTTCTTCTGGCTCATCCATGCATGTCTGCATTCATGAATCATAACAGCTAATCATGATTGTGTGTTGCTATCTGTGGTTTGCTCTAATTAATTTTAGCTGCTTGCTTGCCACAAACCTCTCCGTTTCCCCTGCTGAAAATACCTTTGATGGAAAAATATTTGCAACGAACACAGATTTCCATCAACATGCCCACCTCTAGGGCTGCATGCTTTTGTTTTTTAGGTATCAGCAATTGGCTTTCGTAAGATCGCGTTCTTAGAAGATATCGAACATCTTGGATGCACGCTTTCTGAACTATTCCTCATAAACTCACCTCAATGGAAAGAGTGAGCTTAACCTAGTTTTTTTATTACAAGACGTTCTGAAGAGAGAGAAGAAAACGGAAAAAAAATGCTGCAAAAAAAAAGAGGTGCGAAAGGGAGTTGTATCTTAACCAACAGTTTGGCTGTTTTCCAAGACTCAGTACTCAAACAGTGAGCAGCAAAGCAGACCCAAGCAAACACTAACTACACAAAAGCCTTTATCTGTGATTAGAAGTAGTAACAGTCATCTCACTCTGTTGGGCTGAGCAGTGTTAATTGCAGTGCTGAATATTATAGGTTTAAACAGCTTCACATGTGCAATGATGCAAAGCTGATAACAGACAGAACACTTCTTTAAAAAGGGTTAGTGGCTGGTTTGCAGGAAGTCCTCGTTCACGCTATGCTATAACCCTTTAATATATTAAACCTAAGGCTGTGTAAGGCTGATGTGTAATGTGTAAGGGCTTTGTTGGTACAACGTTATGCTTTTGATATTCAGCAGTCACAGGAGTTTGGGTATTGAATAGCCTTGTTGTTGAAAGTGGCGGTACATTATTATTTCTGTCATTTTGGAGTAGGGAAGGATGTTTTGTGGGCAGTTAGTTCTTCTTTTGTTAGTTATGTTGGCCAAAACTTCCACTGTGAAGCTAATTTACTCCTGGTAATTAAACCTGCTTTTTATACAGCATATATCAAAGTTAATGTAAAAAGATAAGATGCAGCTCTCTGGCAACAAAACTAAATTAAAAAGAGAAAAAACATTATCTTTTGGCCTTAATACAACTTTGTTGTGCAGGTCTTTTATAACACCCTAGATCCTAAACTAAGTAGCAGGTTGTTTTCTCTTCATGACATTGAGGTTGTAACAGTGAGGTGCTTCTTACTATTCACATCCGGTACATGTTTGACTTAATCAGCAGTTTGCCAGATCTCTGATTTTTAACACCGGGATATCTACATCAGCTTTTCCTTGTATGGTCAGCATACTTGTTTAATCTTAGATTTTACATTGTTACGTCATTCTTCTTTGGAAAGAGTGCATTTGTACTGTGCACATGTTAAAATGCAGGTCTTATACAGTTCACAATATAAACAACCAGGACAGACAACTGTGAAATATGACTGGTTCAGACAAACGGAAATAAACAGTTTTAATCCCATTTTAGCACTTTCTGAAAAGTATACCCTTGACCAGCATGTCACAGAAAACAACCCTCCCTCAAAATCGTCAACAGTGCAGCAATGTTCATCATTTTAAATAACTCAAATAATGTTTACATGCCTGATGTGATTATCAACATACACAGTCAAAACCCACATCAACCATGCATGCTGTGACAGCATCCTGTGAAGCAGCATGAGAAAAAAAAAAGCTTTTGCATGAATTCTCACACTTTACGTTACGTTTCTGATTAAGATCGCTCTTCACACCTTGGGCAGCGGCACTGTTTCTACATTAGGTCAGACCCTAGCTGGGTTAAAGAACTTTCCAGAGTAGCGGCCGTGGTTGTGGAGGTCAAAGGGGCTAATGACCCTCCGAATGCCCAGCATGTTGGACCTGGCTACTCTTTGGAAAGTCCAGGGGTTCTGGTTGTTGGCCTCCTTCTCAGCTTGCTCTTGCTGCATGGCAGCCAGACTCTCTCTGCTCATCACCTAAAGGTTAAGAAGAACATACATTGAGTTACCAGTTAATTGTAGGACCTGGTTTGTATTTACCTCCTTGCTCCACTCACTGAACGTTTCGTATAGGTGCACCTACTGTATAACTTATAATTGCATTTACTGCCTGTAGCTCATCTTTTGTCAAACATTACTGTAAGTCATCCTGTATTCTTTGTTTCTGGTACTGGATAGCTGCGGTCCAGTATGGTTTGAAGAAAAACTGGTTCAGCTCATCTGTGAATGTTTAGTATGTGTGTTTCAGCAAGGAAACTGTGCTGGACATTGACCCCTTAGGATTGGAACTGAAGAACCATGATCTACCCAATCAATCAGTTTCTGACCTCCAGACCTGTATACACCTGGGGACTGGACTGCCTGCAACCTGATACAATTTCAACCATACACATTTACATGTGATAGCCAAAGGTATCTCCATTTGAGAAGATTCAAATCGCACTGATGCATGTTGATCAGGTCATATGGTTAACAACAAATTGGCTGTGTTTCTCGTTTTGTGCATTCTATTAAAAAGATGCTCAAGGGTCCAAAATCAACCCTTTCTTTTAAGATGATAAACAATCAAAGGTTAACCACAGCTGGCACATAAATGAAACGGAATAGCCCAAAACGCAGACTGGTCAAGTATAGACAGAATTTGCATCAGAAACTTAACTATGCAGCTCACCCTGTGTTAACTGGCAACAGTCCACAGGGCAGGCGCTTCCCAGAAGAGGTAGGTATCATTACGTTACACAAAGGTTTGGAGCTTCAAAGTGGCTTACACTAGCTAACATCTAGCTATCGTGTGTCTCAGACCAACACCTGAGAGTTCTGGGTTTTTAGGCCTACTTTAAAAGCATCTAGGATGCATTTAAACCTGCACTGTATGCAGACAACCTCTATCCAGATATCTTGGTCCTGATACTGTAGAGGCATGAAACAACTAGGTTTGAATGTGCTCTTATGCTTATGTTTTATTCAGCTCACCTTACAATCTAATCTTGTTGCGGCAAATAATCAAACCACTGCTGAGACACATGGAGGGTTGGGGTGTTCTCCATTATGCTATACCAACAGCTGATTGACGTAGTGGGTGGGTGGGAGAACTATTCGAAGTGTTGTGGGGGTGGGGACTGTATGGTGTTGTGGTCCTCCAAGACTTCAGAGTAACATAACTTGTCTAACACATGAATCTTTTCACAGCAGAAACAATATCTTGGTGCTGGGTTTCCTTATAAAAATCCTTCTGACCTGATTTTCATTGAACTGGGTTAGACATTAGGCAACAACTACACCCAACACTGACCTCTGATACCTAGTGGTGCCTAATAAATAGTGACACATAATGCCTACAAGGTGACTTTTGTAGAAAGGATAAAGATATTAGGAAAACCACACAAGCTGACAATAAAGAAAAGGGAAAGGCAAACCTTTGCAGGGAAGGGCAGTTTCTTTGCAACTTCTTTAAGCACAGACTCCACTTCGCCGAGTTCGACATGGCCTCCGACCTCCACTATTAATCGGCCACTCTTTACTGGAGTAACATAGTGGTCAATTGCACCTTTGCCTCCACCCATCCGCTGACCCAAGCCCTTACGGGTAATGGGCTTATACGGGGCATTGATGCGCCAACGGGCAAAAGTGGTACTCGGGTCTAAACGGCGATTAATGCTGAGCCTCATCATCTCCATATGTCCCCACTGTAGATAGCCTCCACCCATGGCCTACAAAAGACAGCATAGAGTATTCA
The DNA here is from genome assembly GCA_024036415.1 of Prochilodus magdalenae. Lineage (NCBI taxonomy): Eukaryota > Metazoa > Chordata > Actinopteri > Characiformes > Prochilodontidae > Prochilodus > Prochilodus magdalenae. The sequence goes on from JAMWET010002586.1 coordinate 206,776, forward strand.
TTTAAGAGAAGACTTGAGTGAATTTTTTTTCAGCTGTAATTGCCACATCTCTAGCAATCTTATTTCCTTGTTAAAACATGAGTCAGTTATTTTGGGTTTACAGTCATTCTTTTATACACGGGCAAATTTGTTAAACTGTCATTCAAATAAGGACAATGTCTCTAAAACAAAGAGCTGACTTTACTGTAGCGCTGATACTTGCAAGTAGGGCATGTGAAAACTAATTTGGTTGACTCAGCTTATGAAACAACAATTTCATCAGAAGAGCAAAAATACATGCATCACGAACAGCCAACAATAAAATCAAAGGCAGATAAGTCTTTCCACCCATAAGTGAAATCTAGAGCAACTACCGAAGGTCAACTTTTTAAAGGCATTTTGCATGACATTCATTTCCTCAGGAAGTAGCACAAGATGCGAATGCTCTGTTGTGCAATGCAGGAGAGCAGAGGAAATCATCTTATCTTATCTTATTAACTATTTTTTGGTCAACCCTTGTCAGCCAACAGGGTAGCGATAAAATTCTGGATTCTATTGGTTTAAGGTTAGCTCCACTTTACATCAGCACAATTGTGCACAACATCAGTCGTCACACGGTGCCATCTGAAGACTTTTCCACCTGCTTCAAACTGCTTGTGCTAGCCAGTACCATCTCTTTATTTTCAAATATAATATGTATTTGTATCCTTAGCAGTAGTAAACCTATTTGGACTTCACTGGTTGTTTCAGACCAACTGTCACCTCAAAATACAAAGATCAGTTAAGACCCTAAAGGGCCCAAGTGTCTAAAGAATCTGGGGTGCAAAGCCGGAAACTGTAGGCTACAGATCCTTAAAAATTTGTGACCCTAAAATGTGAACCATGTTCAGAGACATTGTAAAATACTTTAGCACATCTATGACCGCTTCACATCAACTGAATACATTATTAATCCACTAAACCTACTCTGTTGTGAATGGACATTCAAACACAGGTTACACAAGTATCCTGTGTCAGACTTTTAATTTAAGTATTTGCTGAATGATTCACTGAATAATCAGGAAAGCCGTCTTTGGCTCTCCTTAAGCTGCACCACCCTCTACTGGAGTGACCTGGTATCACAATCTAACTCCGGCTGTGGACAGGAACTGAGCATAAAACATCAAATTTTGTATCACACAGAAAGACAAATATCTAATTTTTCAATATAAGCAGCATTTTAGCATCATAAAGTAAAATTCTGTAAATATATGTAGTTGCTGGACTACAGAATAGGCTAGTTCTGTTTTAACACTATCACCACTGCATTCCAAAATGACGTTAACCATATGCACATTGTACTATGGATGAACAGAACACTATATGTATGATGCAAAAGCTGTGGTGTAATTAGCATTAATTTCAATTAATTAAGTATGAATTACTGACAAAAAAAATGGGGGGAAAAAGCAACAAAATAATGTCTAGTAAAAAATAATACTAGTAAACACAGTTACTGTCACTACTTTGACCTCATAACATTAAAACATGAACAGTTTTTGAAACCCCCACAATAATGCCAAACCAAGGTAAAAATATCAACTTGGAAATTCAGAACTCTGAAAAAAATAAGGTAACAAAATTGTTTTACATCAATTCTAGTTTATGCTCCTTGTCATATAAAGCATGATTAATCATTCACATCAGACAGCAGACAGGACTGTTTTCTATAAGCTTTGATCAAAGTGTAGTGACTTTTGTCTGTAAAAGTTTTTAATACATTTCTGTGCACCAGTAGTTGAGGAAAATAATATTAACTAATAACAGCATGTTGAACCTCTTTCCATCATTGAGTTCAGCCAGTTCAAAGACCCTTCTTGACATTGTGTTTCACTCAGAAGGGTCTCATGGTACAGAGGAAAAACGAATTATGATTGCAGAATCACATTGACTTTGAGTAACAGGTAAAGAACTGAAAGAAGTACTGACCACAATGGCATATTGTCCAGTTGTAAATGTGCCAGCACCTTTAGTTGGCCCTTGGATATCACGTAGTCTCTTCATCTCCTTTTTCGCCTTTTTTAAATTTGGAACTTTATTGAGGAATTTGAGCTTTGGTTTCTCCGGCAGAACCACATCTGTATGAGAGAGACAGCAAAAAATTTAATAAGTGGTCCAAATTGATCTAGAATAAAGGTTGCTATATCAGCCTACATGGATACAGTGAAGTGATGTCCTTTTTTCTAGAAAGCTATGTTTGTTTGCTTTTTGTTTAAAAGACATGAGGTTTTATACCAGTGAATAGCACTTGTTGAAACAATTACATTTACAGATAACAATATTAATAATAACACATATAAAAACAATATAATTAATAAAATCGTCATTTCATTTGTAATTGTCTATTTTTTTTTTTTTGTTAATCATTTCTGTGTTGTTGTTAATTCGGTGTATTTATATGTTTTGATGCCTTGTTAAATACCGTTTAGTACATTAGTTTGCTATACACTACATATAAATAATATTTACGTTTAGTACTAGTAGGAATATATCATTACCACTGTAGTCTGGAGGAAGCTCGTAGGTCTTCAGTCCAGCTGAGAGGACTTTTAGGTGAGGCTGCAGGACAGCTGTAAGTCCACACAGAGAGATCAGAGAGATGTTAAATTCTGCATCTGGCTGTAAATGATGCTTCCATGTTCAGATGAATTGGGGGTAAAACTGCATTAAACTCTCAGTCTTTAAACTCTTTACCTGAACAGTCCGCTGATCTGCTCAGCAGGCCTGCAATCGCGCTCCTCATCACGGCCAACATTGTGCTGCATTTACAGAATCAGAGATAGACTCCGGTTTTAATGTTCATAGTGAGAATGAATGGAAGTAAACTCTTCTGCCGTTTCACTAACATGCATTCCGCAAGGTCGGAGCCATGTTCACCAACATCCGGCGTACCGCCCAAACAGCGCCGCTGAAACCAGAGCTGGATGAAGAAGGTTCCTACACACTCTGATGTTACTGTAGTAGTTATGTATGGATTGACTTAGAAATCACTACAGTCCTCCAAATAAGCTTAAATGAGTGTAGTTTTGATAACACCCGAAAGTTTCGATCCTTATCCTTCTCAGGTTGGGTCTCGGTAGGCCTACCTGAGGCTAATCAATAATTAATTAAGTGGTTTGATAAAGACGGAAGGTCCAAGTATTTTTTACCGTTCGAAAACTAATGTTTCAATGCCCGATTTGCAGACACTGTGTAGACACTAGGAGGTTTAGGAGGTTCCCGCCCCGGTTCCACCTTAAATAGTACAGTAGTGACATGCTGGCGCTGCGGCCTTGTCACAGGTACCTAACAGGCTAGTTACCTGAATCACCAGATTCTCTGGTTTCTCCCCGGTTCTGTACAGACGTTTCTCGTTCTTTAACAAGGTCACCAAAATTATACCTTAAAAGTAATAAAAGGAGAAAAGTAAATTAGTAAAATGACCCTTTGTGTCGTTAGCATGAATGCTAAGTAAACGATTATCATTATTGTGTATTTGCCAATTCCTTGCTTAACCGCATTACTCATTTAAGCCACTGTAGTCCAAAAATCTTTAAAAATAGACTGTTTAGCGAACAGTTTATGATTCATTTATAATACAAAAAAAGTTACATGTTTGGCTTTTTAATGGGAACTGGCTCGGCTGTTATCAGGGACCGCCGATGTCCATTAGGACACTATCATACGTGAATGGATTTACTCTGTGATATCAACTCTACACACAAAACAGCAACAGTGACTATTTATAAACTTGTAATCATTTCTATGGTTTTTTTTTCAGTAAAGATAAAAAAAGGGAAAGCAGGAAGGAAGTTTTTCGGATGCAACCTGTGAATTAGAAACAGCTGCTACATGTTTCAGGCACTTCGTCAGTGAGGCAGCGGGCCAGAGCAGCCATGACAACTGACCAAGTTCATCTTTCAGCCTCCGTATCAGGGTGAGAAACATTTACAACTTGATTTATTTTTGTGCCTCAGTGCAGAGGTCTTGCTGTGTCAGTACACACATTGGTAGTTTACCCCTGCTTAGTTTGTGTGACATTCAGTTGATTGTGGGACACTGGAACAGACTCGAGCACTATAGCTAGTCACCCCACCACTTTGAAACGTTTCGATGGTGACTATCCTGTTAACAAAGCACCTCAGTCACTACTGTCAGTAAGGTGCATTTTCATGCTTTTTAGAAAATGGCCACACGTTTCTCAAACATGCAAGCAGACACACCTTACAATATTACAGTATTACAATCTCTCTGTATAGTGAAGTATGTTCACTGTTTGCACACTCTGGGTTATGACCAATACAATATCTAGGTGTTTGTCATCTACTGTCTGATAAATGATGTAATTTCAGACACATTCATCTCTGAGGAGTACTGTTTTTGCACACTATCCAACTTAGAAATATTCAATTTGGAACACCTTTAGTAATTCCCTGCTCTAAACACTCCAACCCCACTTAAAAGTAGAGTGATAAAGATATTAGAGCATGAAAAGACTGAAAAGGGCTGAAAGACCATTGCAATGCCTAGTGAGCACTTTCTGAAATACTGGATCTGTATCTGTATACTACTTAATTCACAGGTGTTCAATGATGATGGAGTGCTTTGAGCCCAGAAATGAGACTCCATCAGACTTCCCATATTTCTTCACTGAGGACGGACATCTATGCCACACACTCACAATGAAGCCTTACAAGTTCTCTTTTAAACTTAATGATGTCCATGGGACTGTGAAGGAACATCTGGCCCTTTGCCGATACATCACGCAGCATGTGTGTGATATCCTTGAGAAGAAACTTCAGCTGGTCAAAGTGCACCTGGATAAAAGAATCCAAGCCAATTCCCATTCTTCTGGTTTTGTGTACATGAGCCCAGGGGCACTTAGTCACCAGGGAACCCTGATGGTTTTGATCCCAGACAAGGGCACAGTAAGGTGTGGTGTGTGGAGCTGGAGGGCTGTGGCACATGAAGGTTTAGAGAGGGGCAGTCAGATCCCATATGTGCGCTGGGCTTTAGGGGAGTCTTGTGCAGTTTTGTTGATGAACCCTAATGAAGGAGGGCTGTCCCCAGAAGAACATGTACGCTTGGTCTGGGAGCTCTTGGTGTCCAAGAGTGCTGCAGAGCGAATCACGGTGGTGGCCCATGGCTATGGAGGGCTGGCTTTCGTACATTTGCTGTGCCATCAACTAGAAGAAATCCGCCAAAGAGTGTGGGCAGTGGCCTTAATAGACTCCTCCCACAATCTGTGGCACCAACCTCTTGGAGCAGCAGGACGTGACTGGATGAAGGCCCATTCCAGAACGTGGATCCTCAGTACCAAGCCGACAAACCGGCAAGTAGGGTCCCTTAAAGCAGGGTGCCGAGTGATGTCAGCTGGCACACAGTGCCACGAGAGAGCACCTGCAGTCTGCATGGAGGCCGTGTTTCGTTTCTTTGCAAAGGTGATGAGGCCCAAAGCTGTACCTGCTGCCTTTGGCATCATTACCAGGAGTAGGAGCTTCAGAGGGAGTATTATAAGCAAGGAAACTGGTGGCACAAGTGACAAGAATAATAATACATCCTGAATGGTAATGTTTCCAGCAACAAGTCCACTATGATGTGAACAATTACAGAAGGAATGTCACATCAGGAGGGGTTATAAAGGTGGTGTATGGTTGGGAGAAGGGAGAAAAATAAATACCTACATGCTCATCATGTGTACTGTTTATATACCATGTTAAAAATGTTTTACATTTAACAGAAGCTATTGTTTAAGCTATGCAACAAACCTTTGGCATCCTTGTTGTACCGTGCTAAAAACCATACAAGCATGTCTGTTACTTAATAGCTGCAGTTTGAGGCACATGTTTTAATTCAGACATGTAGTTTGCATAATGCTATTGGAAGGGCTACAAGCTTTTGTTACAAGTTATATTAGCCCAAGCTGTAGAGTGAGTGAGTATCTTTGAGATAAGGGGTAAAATGAACCATGTTAAATACACACACACACACACACACACACAAGAAGCTACAACCAAATTTTTACACAAAACTTTAATTAGAAGACATCATGCAGAAACGACACCATAACAAAAACATGAACTAGCATTATCATCTCAACTATTTACTACTGCTTTCAAAGGAAAACAAGCAAACTTCACAGAATTTCCATAGGAAACAAATAGAAATCTTATTAAACAGGCACTCAAACTCATATAGTCATTTTTCTACATAAGTATTCCATTTACCAAAAGTCATTGTTTCTGGCAACATACAGGTAGCTAAATACCATGATAGAGGAGATCGTATTTAGGTATGTTCCTTGGATCGATGGGGCTTTGCACAATCAGTTTCCCCCGCATGGCTCCTCGGTAGATCACCTCAACAAGGTCAATGAAGTCTTGCTTAGTTTTAAAGCTTCCAACAAACTTGGTATGGTCTGGAGACCTGTTTAAAAATAATATTATAAACATGTATATAAACACAAACGACTCTTAAAGAACTGACATGGAGCAGTTTTCATCATTTTATACTCACCCATAATCAACTTTCATGTGCTGTCCATTGAAGAAGAAGACAGTTGAGGGAATATAGCTGATGTCAAAATATCGAGTGTAAACTGGTACCTTGTCCACATCAACAAGGTAGATTGAAGTCATATTCTTCAAGTCATGGGACGTTTTTGACAGCTGCCATGAAAAAGTAAAACATTATGATTACTGATGAACCGTGGGTACTTATTATTGATTCGAAATCCTTAGATGTAAACAGTCATTCAGAGTGGTTTAAAGAGACTCTTTACAGTGGTGGTGATGGAAACCAGGGGTCATAATGTCCACAAAATAAATATACAGCCACTTTATTTTTCAAAACCACCAGTAACCTGACACGTGAAAAAAAAAAAAAAAAAGTTTTACTTGGGGACTATTTTTCCTACAATGCCCTGTGCTCTGCTGTTGTATCCTTGCATGTGTGAGGTAAGGCTGAAGCAGAGGTGGCCTTTAATAAAAGCTAGAGTTTGCACAGATACCATGTGTCCTCCTTCAGGACCTCTGACAGGTCCTGCAGGACAAATTTCCCCAAAAGCTGAACAACTTTTAGGATCGCACCGGTTAGACATTGTGATCAGATATCGATCCTGATATTAACAGATAATTAGGCCGATCCGTTCACTTTAATTTGTTTGTGATGCATGTTCTGCCATATGTCATGCTGGTAGACTTGATTTACAAATACGAACAACAACATAGAGCGAACCAAAGAGTCACCTGTAAGAAGACATATTGTTTTACAAAGTCAATAATGTTTAAATCAATCGTGATGCATCACACATGTTAACGTATACCAGACTACAGTAATTTCTGTGTGACTAGCAGTCTGTGCACAGATCTTTAGGGTTAAAGGTCAAATTGCAGTTATACATAAATACTAGCATTTAAGACCATTTAATGTTAAAACTGTAGAACACCCATAAAGCCTTAGTTCACTACTGAAACGGAAGATCATTTACATTTTATTTAAAGGGTAGTTTATCCATGAAGCTCAGAGGGGGCGGGGGTTGTAGAAGAGCCTCGTGTTGTCCATCTCTGATCTAACCATCTCATGTAATAACTTTCAGTGAGGGAGCTGCGAGGAGGTCTGGTTCCTCCATCACCACCACTGTGGCTCTGTAAGTTTCTCTAGAACAGAGCAGTGCACATCAAACCACCCTGAATGGTTTACATCTCAACCATTTAAATAAGTAGTTTTATGTACAGTTCCCCTTTAAAGCTTACACATCAACCGGGTTTTGGTGACTGTCAAAACTTAAACAGGTGTTTGTTTCCTCACATGTCACATTAGCATTTCCCTGAAGTGAGATGCAGCTCAGAGGTGGGTAATAAGTTAGTCAGTCACCTTTCCCCAGATATCGTGGTCCTCGACTGCTTTATTTTCGCTCACAATTAATCATTTTTTTGTATTTGAGTAAAAACCACAACGAGGAGAAGAGAAAAGAAGCGCTAACACACTGCACAACTGACCTGGAAACAAGACACAGAGCACTGGCTAAGCTAACGACGCTAACGTGCGGGAGAAACACTCACAATCTCGTCCAGCTGCATGCAGACAGAGTCATCATCTCTCCCGAAACGCAGCACCAGAACTTTCTCAGCCACAGATTTGATGGCTTCATCGACATCCTTTTTACTCGACAGTTTAGGTAGAAAGAAGCTCATGCTGACAGAAACCGGGGATAACGTTGAGTCGTCCCTGTCCGTGTATCTTGTTTTGAGCTTGAGTTGAGCCGCGCGTGCTGCTTTGCTGCCGCCTACAGTACGGGAAACTCATTAAAGGAGAACTCCACCAAATATTAGAATTATGCGCACTTCACCTAAGATGCAAGTAAAGTAAAACAGGATAAATGGACGAGATATGGTTGACATAGCATATGATTTTATTTACAGTGGTGTTAAACCAGGGGTGCAGTGCCTTTAAACTGGGAAAAAACACAAACAAGCGGAACGTTCGTTTACAGCGTTTGTGTTTCATAACACCGGAATAGACTGACGCACCGCTTTTCAACGTGACCTCAAAGCAGGCGAGCTGAAGAGAAGCGCAGTGAATTTACTGAGGAAAGTGATAAAACAAAACTTTTCATTTAGTCAGGTGGACCCAGATCCTGATCACTGTAGTCCGTTTGCAGTTCCTCGTTCAGTTCGCCTGTTCTTTTCCCTGATCTGTGATATCCTGTGATGTTAGCACGCTAGCTAACTCCAGCTTTCCGGCACTCGTCTCCTGTGGACCGTTTTGAAGTTTATGTGTCATGATCTTCATTAGGTTACATGTTGTGGGTGCCCTGAGGAGGTACTGCTGCTGTCCTCTGCCTTCTACAGTTGTAAGATTTCGGAATCTTACATCTAGTTTCACCTCCGCTAACTTCTCAGCATTTACTTCAAGCAGAGCCTTGAGTACCAGCTGGACTCTGAGGAAAGATGCCCCTCAGCCTAAGGATGCCGACCCAAGGTGTGAGCTGGACCTGGACGTGTGGAAGTCAGTGATGCGATCACAAGCTTTGCAGGAAGAAAACCCTAATGATGTAGTAGAAGAATCCACCACCAAAATGGACGGAGAGCTCTCTCCGCTGGAGGCAAGCCGCATGTTGGTGGAGACATGGCGCTTAGCCGGCAAGCTTGTTCCTGAACACATTACGGATGAGCAACTAGAGACGCTGGCTGAGCTCACCACCAAGTCGTCCAAGAGAAAGTACCTGAAGTACCTAGCTGTCAAAGAGAGCCACAAGAAGGTCAACAAAGAGAAGAAGGAGAGGAAAAGGGCTGAGAGAATGGCTGAAAAGAAAGAGGAGACAGAACTTGCAGATGAAGAATGTGAGGGGATGGATGGAGAGGAGGAAAGAGAACACAAACTTAAGAACACCTATCTGATGCAGTTCTGGTCTAGGTCTATGGATAAACTGCTAGGCTGGAGGGCGGCTCAAGCCATGCAGTTTGGACAGCCACTGGTGTATGACATGAGCTATGAGCAGCACATGTCAAGGCAGGAGATGGAGAACACAATCTCACAGCTTCTAGAGACTGAAGGCTGGAACCGGCGGGCTGTAGACCCTTTCCACTTGCACTTCTGTAACCTCCAGCCTAATGGTGTTTACCACAGAGAACTTCTTAAACGCTACAGCCAGGAGACCTGGGAGCGTCTTCTGATCACTGCTACCAGCCAGCGTTACATAGACATGTTCCCCCATGAGAGCCTCGTCTACCTCAGTGCAGATTCTCCAAACGTTCTCCGCACCTTCGACCACAGCAAGGTGTACATTGTCGGAGCCTTGGTGGACCGTTCCATCCAGTCTGGAGTTTCTCTGGCCAATGCAAAACGTCTCAAGCTAGCCACTGCCCGTTTGCCTCTGGATGAGTACCTACATTGGGACTGTGGGGCCAAGAACCTGACCCTGGACCAGATGATCCGGATCCTGATGACAGCCAAGGAGACCGGGAGCTGGGAGAAGGCTCTGGAGTTTGTGCCCAAGAGAAAGCACACTGGTTTCCACCAGCAAAGAAGGAAGGACAATGTTCAGGATGCAGCACCAGTCGGAGCCCCAAATGCAGAAAGTCAGAAATTGTTTGTGAGCAAACAGAAAAAGAAAAACCAGAGGGCTGAAAAAATGTCTTTTGGATCAGAGCACATCTCTGGACAGACAAGATTACGGACAGCGCTGAAAAGCAAAATGGAGGAACGAAGTAAGGTCACTAGTAAAAGAAATTGGTGGGATGAAGAATAACCTTGTGACTGCCTATTGTTCAAATTCTTGCTGTTCCCATCTGTTCAGTCTAAACCTACAGTAAATAAACAGTTACTCAGTGTAGTAATTGAATCAGCTCTATCAGGTACAAGACTTTACATTAAAGTTTACTGTTTTTCTACAGAATAAGTGTTTAAAAGGGATCTCTGCTGTTTTACTGCATAATTAATTATGTAATGTAATGCTAGCAAAATCATTCAGAGTTGTGTGGTGCAAAATGCTTGGTTCTAGAGAAAGTCAGAACTGTTCACAGTGGCTACTTTGATCCTTTCACAATGGAGGGATACATTAATGGGATTCAGATAGCACGGGTGGGTTCACTGGTGGGTTTGAATAGCATTTTGCATTGTACATATTGGCACTCCTGGTTCCCCTCACAAACACTGTAAGAAAATATGATTGTAAAATGAGCCACTTCAGACTAAACCGCACTGCAGGATGTTGGTTACAAATTTGGTTGATTTTTAACATTCAGAGTAGTTTGATGGGAAGCTTCAGGAACTCACACAGTCAGGATTGTTCAGAGTGACGGTGATTGGAACCAGACATCACAATAAGAAACATTTTAATGTTAGTCCTATCATGTTATATGGCAAAATTGTCTGCAATGGAAAGATTCACCACTACATTACCATCATTAATATACTATACAGTCATAAGCAAAAGTTTGGTTCTCTGGTTATTTTTCACATTTTCCCAATATATTAAAATCTAGGGTGGAATGATTTGGGAAAAAATGTCTATTTGTGATTTTTCTGATTTACATTGCATTTATAAGACCAGCCCTGTTATTTGGTCAGTAGGAAAAGAGCAGCCCCTTCCTTAGCCATGGTTGATCCCTAACCAATCCTTAGGCAGTTTATAAGCTCTGATATTATGTTAACGTTTCCTATCTAAGACACAGGTTTGACAAAATAGTCTATTTTGCTATTTGAATACTGTACTCCTTTTTTTAAATTGTGATTTAATATATAATAGTAATATAATATTATATAATAATATAAAATTTGATGTCTAACTAAGCCAAATGACTATGATGAACATCTTAACTATTAAATTAAGCAAATATTTTTAAAAATAGGCTATGTTTTACTGCTATTTTTTGGTCTCTTGGGCTCTCAAAAATCAGCAAGAAACTTTTTTTTTAATCAAACTTTATTTATTTTGGTCACTGCAGAGTATTAAGACTTTTACAGTGTTCTTAAAACACCTAGAAACATTAACTTACACTGAAAATCTGTTTCAGTAGAAAAAAAAACGGCATATTGCACCTTACAATGAGCTGAGGCTGGCGCTAACCAAACCATTTCCAAGCTGATGCACACACCAGTGCAAATATATAAATATAATGCTGTGCAATTCTATTCTGTACCAAGTAATATTTTAAACAGTTTCAGCTTGTTCACACTGTTATGCATTACTTTCACAAATACTGCATCATTACAGACCAGTTGTCTACGTATCAGGTACAGATAAGTCTCTGTATTATTCATTATATACAAATAAACCAGCAAAGGTATCCGTCGTCTGCTGCCAGCTTTGCAAGACTGAGATTCTGTACAGAAAATAAAATTCCTAATTCCTGTAAATTGAACACAACCTCTTCAAAATCAAGATATTGCCTTGCATACAGCATATTCAAGCAAACAACTGCAGGAATACCGCCAGTTTCTGTTTTATATTAATCTCCCCCAGCATCTTTCTCTCCATGCTGGACTGGATACAATACATACTTGTGCAAAGACAAGGCAAGTCAAGCTCTACCTCAGGACGTGACATTCAAGGTCTGATGGGTAGACTAGAAAACAGACAAACAGCTTAAAATAGCAGAAAACCAACATTATTTCATTTCTATGCTGGTCATGTCCATGTGTGCTCTCTCTTTGGTATTGACAAAAAGAGATTATAGTGTATTGTCATTTGACATGATTTAAAAAAAAAAAAAATACATTAAGAAATCAGCCCTATTATCGTTACAGTACAGCAGTGGTCTCTTGTTTTCTGATATGACTGCAGTCCAGGATGATCTGGACTGAATTAATACTTTCTCCTATCCAAATTTTATAACATAACGTAGTTGCCAAACAAAACAAAAGGAACAACGTTCTTGTCTTACTGAGGAACAAGGGTACAACAAGATTCCCATACTTCCTCTTTTCGAGACTAAAAACACTTTCAGAGTGTAGAAAATGCCTAAAATCTCAGAAAAAAACCTCTTTGCTTTCATATTGTCATTTGCTTTATCCTGACTGCTGTGTGCCGCTTTTGCATTTTGAAATCCTAAGTATGATCACCCAGTGTGTCATCAGTTTAAGATTAAGCTTGTCTCAGAGAACTAGAAGCTCCCCAGAGCAGCGTTCACAACAGTTGAAGGTGATGTTCTCATATCGGGTGTATGGGTGGAAACGTCCAATGCTTTTCTTGTTGGGCAGGAAAGGAGAGGTGGGGGAGTCAGAAGCAGCTGGGTCACTTTTGTTGTCTGAGCAGGATATTGGGTCCAAATGTCTGAGTACCTAAAAGGAAAGAAAGCAATGTCAAAAAGAATCCTTCAGTAGACCTGAATATTATCATATTGTAATTGTAGTAGTAGGGACACTACAAAATGATAACTTGGGGAGAAAAACATCTATTACCTGTTATAGCACATTAATCATAGGATAGTCTCAAACTTTGTATAAAAAATTCTTGACAGCTACAATTTGCTTTTTTATGAAAAATGAGTCAGATGTGAATATCAAACTCTGCATGTTTATAGCCCAACAGAAGAGAAAACAAAAGGAGAATCAAAAGATATGTTGTCCCATACCTTCTCTGCCATCTTCTCAGCCGGTGTATTGCACAGTTCTGAAGCTTGGCTGCTCTTCACAGTAGTGCTGCTGGTGCTGCCTCCTACATTTCCTAGCAGGTGGGAATTGATGGCATCAGCCAGCTTGTGATTGGCTGCAGCCAGTTCTCCGGTGCTGAGAGGCTGGGCACTAGGGTAGTAGGTCTGCTGTCTACCCCACTGCAGGGAAACCAGAAGCTGCTCCAGAGACCTGCCCATAACAGAACATATGGTGAGTTGTTTGTATTTCATTTAAACACCAGAAGACATCTAATCTTTTTTAAATGATGTATGTAAATCAGTGTCAGTGACTATATTTGACATACAGTATGTCCATTATTAAGTGTATCATTTTTATGCACCTTATTTATTTCTGGTCCTACCTGTGCGTGTGCATCATATCTCTGGAGAATTCCTCCCTCTCAAGAAGCAGGTCCTGGATAGCGCTTTGGGCTTCTCTGGTCTGACGCTGGAGAGCAGCTCTGGCATTTGTCAACTCCTCAGCCATGACTCTATGTTTAGAATGCACCGATGAAATTCAGGCTAATACATGTTGCAGATTTGTTTGTAGCACCACACAAAGGGAAAGGGATTGGGTCATAGCATTTTGATCAACTCTACTCTATATCCTATTAATGCTGATTACCACTCACCGACTGGCAAGAAACTTGCTCCTCCAGACATCACACTGAATACTCATGCGCTCCAGCTGCTCAGCGGTGTGAGCAAGGTTTCGGCCCAGTGCCTCGTTCTCCAGTATTAGCTGGTTCTTCTCTCTAGCCAGTCGCTCAAAATGGTACTGCAAGTCATCACCTACTGATGCCACCAGCAGTTTCTTCAGCTCCCTGTTGATCTGCATGTAAAGATAATGAAGAAGAACTGATGGATGTACAAAACTGACATCTTATAGAATCTGACTAAGACAATAAACAATGTTTTCTCAATGTAAAGTGGAGATTTACTTAGAACTCTGGTCACAGCTATATATTTATGCAGAGCTCATAACTATAATCTATATAATTGTAATGACTCTTGCATATGGCAGATAGCCAATGCACACTTTACTAAGAGTGCTGCTTTAGAATCAGTCCCTCCTGTATATAAAATTCTTCCCTAGCATTCTGTTCCTGTACAGTTCTCATTGCAAAAGTATGACTGATCAGCAAAGACATGTTTGATGTCTAAAGCTATGAAGTTGATATAGTTAACATGTAAAGGAGGTTTAATCACTGCTGTGCAAAAAATCCATTAGTTAATCCATTAGGCCATTAATTTATTTTTAAGTCGAAACAGTCTTTAAGTACAAACCATTTTTTTCTCATCATCAAAAAAAGCAGCTCACAATCTTAAACTAAGTAAGTAAATAATCTTAAATTAAAAAAAACTTTAATTAAACTAACCAATACAAATTTAGTCCTAAAATGTCCTGTTTTGGTGTTCTAGTGCAAATGTTCTTTCCCCCCAGGAGTGGAGTCTAAATTTCCTCTCCCATTTTGTTTTGCACTTATGTTTCTTTAACAGGTGAATCATCTTGTATCTTATATTTAATATTTTTTTATTACAAATTAAATAGGTTTAGGGTTTTCTCTGACCTTTGAACCATACCCTATTTCAGCACTAACCCTTGGACAAGCTGTATGCTCACATACTCGCCTCAAAATATTCCCTTCATTCACTTGCAAAGACTCACCTCTGTCTGAACACGCAGCTGATTGGAAAGGCCCTCTTTGTCCTGCAGTAGCCTGCGCTCAGAGTTCTGGAGCTTCTCCATGGCAGTCCTATAATCCTGGGGCTCTGGAGAGGGTGAAGGCGGCCGGTCCTCCCCATGCTGCGGAGAGCCTCTTTCATCTCCTTTGCTCTCGTGAGCCCCAACTCTGCCACATCGACTGATGGCAGCACGGGGCACCACAATCCTCACAGCTTCCACCTCAGTGCAGGCCTCTCTGTTCACTTTTCCCAGGTGAAGCACTCCTGGAGAGTGTGGTGATGCTGGAGCAGTCTTGAGTGTTGAGTGCTGCTTTGGTGAAGCTGCTTTCAAGGCTGGGGTCTCTACTGAGACCTCCAGGGCCACCAGCGGTTTGTCTGTCTCCATGCCATCTCCAGGGCCACGGACGGGCACAATGGCCAAGTCTGAGAGTGGAAAAGACAAGCTGTAAGATCAAAAGCTCAAACTGTGCAATCTGATGAACCTGCACCGTACCTGGTTGGCTGAGAGGATATTTTGTCTGAGTGGTCTCAAAGGTATGTAAATAACACAGAATAGGGAGATTGTATAAAAGATTACTCACTCTTCATGGCAACTTCAACAGACATGGTTGGAGAAGATTCTTAAATTTGCAGCAGGCGTGTATTCCCAGTACTGGGATCCCAGACTACAATAATCTGTATGGTTTGCTTTGCACCTGAAAGGAAGAAGGAAAAAAAGTTTAGTTCCATAAAAAAATCCATTGTGAATGCTGGAGGCTAGGGCTTCTGAATGGCTAACTCCTGTAGAGGTGATTTACAGTCCTAGTGTTATTAGTTTCATTTCTGCCATTTAAAGCTCGCCAAGAGAAAATCGTTGAAATGTATTATACAGTATAATAAAACTTTCACATTTTGAAATCGCAATTTCTATACAAACAATTAATCTTTCACAATTCAGTTTTTTCAGGTGCATCACCCTCAACTTTACATAAACCCAGGTAGGTACACAGATGATTTCCAACAGTTAATAATGTGCTGTTAACATTATCATATTAACATAACAGTCAAGAATGAAAAATTATATTCAATTAAAAAATGTATATAAAATCTCTTAATGACTTGTCTTTACATCTGAACCACTAAATTATGCAGATACAGCTGGTATTAAACTCGCATGATTCAGACGTCTAGTTCCTATTCCTATCACTGTGTTCTGATCACACTACTGTAAATGACTTTGTTTACATCTAATCTTTAATTATGCAGTGCAACATTTTGGCATTCCCCTTTAACACATACCAACTTACTCTATGCACAGATTTTTAAAAGATGTGCTGCGGGTTTTGGAGTAAAACTGCTTAAATCATCAACCAAGCAAAACAGCAGCTCAGTTGTTTTGTTTTAGATAAGCCGGATAACGAGCCGTAGTGTAAAGGACAGGGCAGGGCTGTTGTTCCACAGTTACAGCTGCTGATAACAATATCAATATACACCTCAGATTAATGTTCAGGGGTATTAAAATGGTTCAGAGTCTAACTGGGAAATTAGCTCAAGTGAATTTACAGGAGTAACTTGGGTAAACGCGGATCACAGTGGTTCTACTGTAGTAAGCAAACGATAATTAGCCAACACTGTTAGCTAGCACAGAAAAATTACTGTAGCCAACAAGCGAATTAACTGTGTTGAAAGAGTAATCAGCTGGTAAATTAATAAACCAACATCCGTGTTTCTCAATCGCTCCGTTTTTATCGTTATTATCCTGTTTTATGACCTGCTGAGCTAACATTAGCTGTTTATAATCGGTTAGCCAGATAACCCGAGCTAGCTAGCTGGCTAGCGTTCAGTAAATACAACGGGCATTTCGGGAGAAGAGCAACACAAACCACTTCGCAAACACAAATAAATACGGAGATCATTTATAAGTATTACACTGTTATATGAATGTCAAATAACCAATCACTGTTAGTACAAACACCGACATTTTTAATCAATCCTGCCACGTACCTTTCTTACGACCTGCTGGAGTTCCCCATTTCCCCCTCCGACTCAACGCGGAACTGACTTACACAGTGAGCGTTTCCGCACGACACGTCCAAGAAAGTGAACGCTGCTGGAAAGCAAATAGCATTGCGCTATTTAGTTAACGTTAGATAATAAGCCGGTAAAACTTTCTTATTAGTCTGTAAGAGTTGCAGTTTCAGCTAAATGTATAGTTATGCACAGTGGCACCGCATAGACACTTGCTTTGCTTTATGAAGCCGCAAAATCCAAGAGAGACACAGTAGTTGTTGTATAGGCTCTTCGTCTGTTTATTGTTGTGTCAAAGGAAGTTCATACTCCCTTACCAGTGCACTACATAGGGCACAAAATCATGGATTCTACACACAAATAGTGCACTAGGGCGTACAATTGGGATCCACTTGAGTTTAAGCCTTTCAGTTTAAAGCTTCTTCACGTGGCTTCTTCCTGTTGTAGGTATCTGAGAGCTGTGAGAGGAATGCAATGGGAGTTCACGGGTTGTGGAAACTCTTGGAGAGTACAGGCAAGCCCATCAACCCTGAAACACTCGAGGGAAAGATCCTATCTGTCGGTATCCTTTCTGTTCTTCTCTCCTCGTTCTGTCTTTATGTGCCTCTTGATGTACACCAACCAGCCATAATGCTTACTCGTTGTCCATTTTATCAGCTTCAGCTGGTATGAGTGGATCAGAGACAGCAGTACTGTTAGAGTTTTAAACACCCCAGTGTCACTGCTGGACTGAGAATAGTCCACCAACCAAAACTATCCCGCCAGCAGCGTCCAGCCAACGACTAGGTACGGGCGGATTGATCCTTAATTATAGATACTTCCGATCCTGATTATTTAAAGAATTGATTCTGGCACAAAAATATGGATATCATTTTTAATTTATTTAGTAGGATGGATGTGTATTCTGTCTCTCAGTGACAATAACAAAAATGCTGCTGTAAGTGATGGTGTAGTAGAGGAACTACTTTTCCTTTCTCCGTTATAATGTCCTGCCAAAAAAGCTGGTGAGTAAGAAGCTCCTTCAAACATAACGTACAGAGGTGACTGAACTGTGCATATGTACATTGGTCTGACAGTTTAACACTGCTGTAAATAACATGCTGTAAACACTGAAAACACCCGGCACAATATTAGATATACTTAATCTTCACTTTTATCTGACATTTTGATTACGTTTAGAGATATAATTAACTTTGAAATGAAAATATTCACATATTAATCTAATAAAAACACATTTAGGGGCATCATTTTTAATTGACAATACTAGTTTAGATGAACATATGATATAAATATTATCAAACATTGAACTGATATTTGTTATTACTGAACTGAAATATGTTAGTCTGATTTCTGAAGGTTTATGTAATATTAATCTCAGACTGTCTGTTATTTCATTTACCAACTATCGTTGGTATTAGCCTTAGTATTTCTGGTTATTGGATCGAATGGAAACAGCGGCAGATGAGCTTTCTTCTCTGACTTTACATCTACAAAGTGAACCAGCAATGTAGGAGTATCTAAAAGAGCCGACAGCTGGTAGACACAGTGTTTGAACATTCCGGCAGCACTGCTGTGTCTGATCCACATGTACCAGCAGAACACACACTAACATACCACTACCACATCAGAGAGTGATCTACCATCCACATAATAACATAAAACCCAATAATATATATATATATATATATATATATATCCCATAGGAACTGTAAGTATATTAAACCAGTGGACTGTGTTGCTCAGTGGTGTATCTTTGGCATCCTTGACAATGATTCACAGATATCAGTATCTGGCTCAACCAGGCAGTAAAGGGAGTGCGTGACCGGGATGGCAACAGTGTCCAGAATGCCCACCTCCTTACACTGTTTCACCGCCTGTGCAAGTTACTGTTTTTCCGTGTCAGGCCTGTCTTTGTGTACGATGGAGATGCCCCCCTGCTTAAAAAGCAGACCCTGGTGAGAAAAGGCTGCAAACATGGAAGACATACAGTAACACTTTGACGTATTTGAGAGTAGAGACTTATATCAGATGTCTAATGAAGGTGGATGAGGGTACAGAAATACAACAGTGCTTTTCTTATACAAATAATACAACACATAAACATTTTGTAGTGGACTAAGGACCAGTAAGACTAAACAATATACAAATAAAGAATGTAGGCAGGATGCAAATCAAAGTTGACTGTTTATTTTTCACTTTGTTTGGTCATGTTAAACACTGTTCTGTCATCATATACCATACATTTGGCAAAATGCTTGGGAACAAAGGTTTACTGATTTTTCATTAGGGGCCTGTGTGCTAGCAGATCAGAAAAAGTAATATTAAAAAGTCATGTGTCACAAACTCCTCCCACTACCCTTACCCATCATGTCCTGTATAAGGACTTTAGAGATCTAAAATACTGTAACAAACAGTTGTATAAAACATGTTTGTTCGGAGGTTAGGTTGGGCAACTTTGGGCAGCTATGTCTTTGGCCACTTTGGGCAGCTAACAGAAGGCTAAAAACAAATCATTATGTATTGCTGAATGTGTTGTATTGGAGTGAAAATGAAAGCAATTGTACCTCAGGCCATCAGGAGACAAAGGAAGGAGGAGATGGCTCTAGAATCAAAGCAGACCAATGAAAAACTCCTCAGGACCTTCTTGAAGAGGCAGGCCATCAAGGCTGCACTGGGGGACCGCAGGTTAGAACATGATACAAATGTCTGTGTTATAAGTGTTGAAGTGTTGAATTGTGTGAAGAACACACCATACAGCTGCAGGTCTTTGTTTTTTGCAGCCAAGAGACAGTTCCTAGTATCTCCTCGGTTCGAAGAGATGAGGAGGATGATATGTACGTTTTACCAGCACTGCCTCCTGTAGAGGAGAAAGAGAGGAGCAGGTAAGGAAATGCCGAGTTGCTATATATTGTACATATTTAACATTTTAAACATAAACATTGCTTTCAACAAATCCCATTTTAGCTCTGATGAAGAAGTGGAAAGAGGTGGGGATGAGATGCCAGAAACTTATCTTAGATTTCAGGTGAGACTGAGCAGTGAAAACCAGTCTGATGGATAGAACGCAATAAATTCAAATGAATTTAGGATCATGTTATTCTACTTTTCCTCACAATTGTTATTTTTTTATGATAACTACCTTTGTGCAGGAGGAGTTCTACGAGGACCCCAGTTCCGTAGACATAAACTCTGAGGAGTTTTCCCTCTTAACACCGGAGATCAAACATGAGATCTTGAAAGAGATGAAGGAGTTTACCAAGAGAAGACGTACATTGTACCACAAACCTCCTGAGGTACTGCCGAAACAATAACCAGTTGAGAGTTGCATTGATGTACTGGCCTATTCACTACCAGATAGATATGTTAAATCACACCTGGAGAGTGAGGAGTTTTCAGTAATTGCAGATAAATGTGTAAAATTGCAGATAAATGTGTAAAATGATTCTAAGACGGTACTGTACTGATAGAATTGAAATAATTTAAAAGAAGCTGTAAAAAATGAGTTAATTATCCCACTATAAATGTTTCAATACACAAAGTAATAAATAAGTAATACAGCTCAATCAGTACACTTAAATTGTAATAATAGATATAAAAAGATTATTATAGTATGGTATTTATCTTAGCTCTTGTTATTTAAAGTATAACCAAAATTACTTAATCAAGAGAAAAAACACACTGAAATATGGTATTTTAGCAAGTCTGCACACTGCCGAGGGTCACCTGGTAAACCAATGGTCACCAGCCATCTTCTTGAATATCTACTTTGCTTCCTCCTTACCTGAAAGCAATGCATCTGAGCCAATCAGGAACTTCTTAAGAAGTTAATTAGCTGGAGAAGGTAGCAGGAAGATCTCCAGGAGCAGGGTTGGTGACCACTGTTGTAATTTGAAATAGCAATTCATCTATTAAGGTCGCATGCACTGGCTCCAAAAGAGGATCCAGCTTGAAGTTTAGGGCTTGAATGCAAAATCTACATTATACTGATGAACAGTTTTAATAAACGTGCATCTTCTGAAAACACACATCCACGTTCTCTTTGAACAGTCTTTCAATACTTTAGCAACCGTCATATATATCATTCTCGGAAGGGGTCAGAAACACAACTCATGGTACAAAACGTTTTTTGCATGTTGCAGGTAATTACGCATTCCCCAAATGAGCAAATCTTACATAGTGCTGCTTCAAATATCAAATATAATAATGATCTGTTTTGTATATCACAGCCTGCAGTGCTAGATTAATAACAAGCATTGCTTGATGATAACATCAGCCTTGGTCTTCTTGCAGAGATCAGGCGACTTCTCTCAATACCAGTTGGCAGGGCTGCTACAGAGAAATAATCTGAACCAGCGTCTGGAGGGCGTGGAGAAGGAAATGAGCCAGAGGAGCTGTGGACCCATGGAAGAGCAATACAGCCACGGAGAAGAACACAGCGTAGAAGCCCGGCGGCTTGTCTCAGAGGACTCCTCCCACTACATTCTCATCAAAGGTCAGAGCACTGCTGCATGTTTGATGAAAAGTCCTTATTTTCCTCTTAACTCAGAGGCAGTCGATCAGCCAAGACCAAACTTTGTGTCTTTGGTTTTGCACTGGAACTTCACTGTTACAGCCATAAAGTGATGGAAGTGTATAACTACCAATTCACAGTGATGGGATAAATGTTGCTCGGAGAGATCACATAAAAAAAATACAACCCTAACCTTATCTATCTCAAAATAGGAATTTTAAAAATGAATTATTCATTCATTCATTCATTCATTAGTGGTTTATTAATGATTAGTAAAACTTTTTCAAAATACTTAGTAGGAAAACAGTTTGCTGTACATTCACAGGGCCACAAAAGGCTGTAAAGGCTCCAGAGCACCAAGTAGTTGCAACTCCTTGGTCCAGTGGGCCGTGGTCCAGAAGAGGAAGGCCAAAAGGACGGCCTGAGCCCCTTTGGCGCCCAGTATCAGATGATATCCTAGAAGAAAATGACCCTTCCTCTACTTCTTCATCATCTTCTGCAACTCCAAAACCAACCATTTCTGTGGAAGAACAGCCCTCAGACGGAGCACCCCCTTCTCCACGAACCCTTCAGGCCATTCAGGCAGCAATGATGGACACCAGCTCTGATGAAGATGAAGGGGTTTCCAGGAAAGCTGTCCAAAGAAGCAGAGCAACAAGTTCTCAAGATGAGAATGGCAGTGTGTCCCCTCGCACTTTAGAAGCCATTCAAAGAGCCATGATGGAGGATGACACGTCATCCACAAAGGATCAAACGCAGCAGAGGAAGTATGTCGTCATCACCAGCTCTGAAGATGAGGATGGAGAAGAAATAAGTGAAATAAGTATCTTGCCTAAAACTCAGGAAGAGAGTGGTGGTGGAGTTTCTCCACAAACTTTGCTGGCCATTCAGAAATCCTTGGGTGAAAGTGTCTCTAAGCATGTTGAACAGCAGGATCACTCAACCAGCTCTGAAGGGGAGGAAATGGAAAAGGTGGTTGGAATAAGGAGCAGGGCTTTCAGATCTGCTGTGATCACTGAAGGAGAAGAACACAGACAAGATGAGAAGAAAAGCATTCCAGACGATGCCCGAAGAACAGTTTTTCTTGATGAGTCAGATGAAGAAATGAAACATGACCCCCAGTTAGTAACACCTCATGTCCACCACCACACTTCATTCCCAAGTCAAGAAGAAATATGCAAAGAAAGCGATCTCCCCGAGAACTTGGAAACTAGTACTGACCAGACGTCTTTAGATGTTCACAAAGAAAAGCAGGAGGAGGAGAGAAAAGAGCAAATTACAGCAAAGAGTGAGGAGGAGGAGGACAGCGG
Source organism: Prochilodus magdalenae (assembly GCA_024036415.1). Classification (NCBI taxonomy): domain Eukaryota; kingdom Metazoa; phylum Chordata; class Actinopteri; order Characiformes; family Prochilodontidae; genus Prochilodus; species Prochilodus magdalenae. The sequence goes on from JAMWET010002586.1 coordinate 229,404, forward strand.
CTCTGAAGGTATGAAGGCCTAAAATGTTCATCCAAGAAATTGCACATGCTTTTTTTATGGTTAGGTCCAATTCACTTCATTATATGGACAGATTATTATTGACATTATTGATCTGTAAAACATTTTTGTGATAATATTTAACTCTAACATTATTTTAATCTTCTGTTCTGACAGAGGACTTCATTGAGGTTTCAGAAGGGGAGGAGGTGTCTGGATTAGATGATTCAGTAACCGAAGCCAAAGAACAATTAACAAGTCAGGCGAAAGAGCTAGACGTAAATAAGATAAATGAAGAGAAGAAGGAGGAGGCAAACGAGGAGGCAGATTCAAGTGACAGAAGCCTCCACTTAAATCAGAGTGAAACGGAGAAGCAAGATTTATCTAAGGAAACCACAGATGTCCCTGCTTCCAGTGAATGGGACAACATTGACACGGTACATTTACCACTATATTAAATATTCTAAAGTAATTGGTTTTACAGTTTTCCCATTACCATTCCCATTCCCTTAACTGTGTAAATGTTTGTCAGTATTGCTAATGACGTTGTGTGCCTGTGTCCTGCAGGAGGAGCTGGCGGAGTTGGAGAGAGATCTCCAGGCAGAGCAAAGCAGTCTACATGAGCAGCAGCAGCAACTGCAGCGCAGTGCTGCTACAGTCACGGGACAGATGTGCCAGGAGAGCCAGGTGAGGACACTGGACTTATTTGGTTATATGCAGATCATGGTCCGCCACGTCAAAGCAGATTTTAGCAATAAAAGCATCATGCCTCTGGCAACTTGGTATAGGTCGGCTAAATTAAACAAACACATACATCAGAATAATCACAAATATCTCAATATCTGCATATAAAGTGCTGTGTTTTTTTTTTTTTATCCCTTTCTGAATTCCTCTTTTTTGTATGTTTGTCACACTAAATGGTTTCAGATCCTCATATAAAATAAAATACGAGGAGAACATGAAAACAGCTATTAAATAATGATTTCATTTCTTGAAGGAAAGACATTTTGCAACCTCTTTACCACCCATGGAAAGAAGTAATAACCAGTGACAACTGGTGGTCCCACCGTTAGAAGCAACAACCGCACGCATCTTTTAACTGGGAGATCAGTCTTTTACATCACTGTTTCCTGTTTGGGATCCTACCGACTTTCACTTGGCCGCACAATAAATTGAGTTTCGTTTGAGCTTTTTTGCTTTTGCACTTGTGCCTTAAATATCGTCTCTTATTACCCAACTGCGCATGAGCTTTGGATGATGGGCTGATAACTAGGCACTCCCTGAATTTCTGGTAGATGGCAGAACTCTTTTAGTTCACGCAAAGCCTTTGGGGAACATCAAGGTGTTTTTGACATTGTTCAGTTTTAACATGGCAGCAACACTAAACATGAAGTGACCCTGTTCAGCCCCGTCAGAATAGTGTGTTGCTTGTTGAGACCTTTACGTAGCTAGAAAGGTTCTATTTAAGTGGTGTTCAGTTCAACAGGGGTGGCAGTAATCAGGCCCTGACTTGTTTAATGACCCCAAAAAGACTATACCCTAAAAACTGAATTGATCAAGTAACTTAGGGGCTTTTTTCCCTTCTTTTTTTGCTTCCGAGGACCTGTGATAATCCAGACTGTATCTTGTATTACTCATGATGTCTTGGTCGTCTATTAAAGTTGATGTGAAGATCTGAAACAATATTAAAACAGAATAAAATCAGGAAGTGGAATAGTTCTTCACAGCATTTCATATCATTCAGTTTAAAGCTGGCCTTAGCAAACTGTCATTGCTGACTGATGTGGTCTGTCTTTTGTTCTGGTTGATTCTCTCAGTGTGCACTTGGTGTGAAGCTTTCCTGTAAATGACCACAGAGCTATTTTGATCACGGTCAAGGTTTTTATTTTCACTGGTGTTGATGGCTGATATTGGCACTTTAGCATGTGTCTGTGGTTGCCTGTGGTTGGGGCTTGGAGGGGGTCTCATGACCATAATAGGTGGTAACTGACTTGATGCAACTGAGTTTACACATCTGCCTGAACGTCTATACATCTCTCTGGCAGCAAGTCTCAAAAGCCATAATGTCAGCTTCCATTTTTAACTCCTCATCCCTGATAACAAGCTGCTGATGGAAGCACAAAGCCTTCTTTACTGCCTGTCATCTGATACTGTAGACTCCTGCTAATAGCATACCTGCCAAGGAATGACATATAGACTAAAGATGATAGCTAGAGCCAAATATTTGGTGAAGGATCATTTGTAGTGTCTGGGTTTTTTTTGTTTAATTATTTGCTCTTTTTAGTGTTTTTTTTTAATTGCTATATCTAATTGTGCCTAACAGTTGTCCTTTTTGTTTATTTTAATCAACTATTAAAGCTATAAGGGAGATTATTGGCTTATTGATTGTTCTGCCTTTTAGCTGTCGGTACCTTTTTACTACAAGTTCAAAGGTCAATGATTTTAATAGGACACCAGTTTGAAAAGTTGTGGACCTTATAATAATTAAGTTGTGTGACACATCCTGTTGTCTCAATGCAGGAGCTTTTGCGGTTGTTTGGTGTGCCCTTCTTGGTAGCACCTATGGAAGCTGAAGCTCAGTGTGCAGCGCTGGACCGGACCGACCAAACACATGGTACTATCACTGATGACAGTGACATCTGGCTGTTCGGAGGACGCCATGTCTATAAAAACTTCTTCAGCAACAACAAATACGTGGAGCATTTCCAGTATGTGGACATTCAGAACCAGCTGGGTGAGAATTAACTGCTAGACTTCTGGCCATCAGACATTGTTTAAATGAGTAGTGTTTTAGTGCCAAGAACTTCAGAAGCAATTGTAATGAAAATGGTCTATATGATCATTTTTTAATACTGTGAATGATTTTATTTTAAAATAGTTCATTATCTTCTATAGGACTAGACAGGACCAAGATGATTAACTTGGCATATCTGCTGGGCAGTGATTATACCGAGGGGATCCCAGGGGTTGGATATGTTACAGGCATGGAGATACTCAATGAGTTCCCTGGGCCTGGATTGGAACCACTCACTCAGTTGAGGTAAGGCACTTTTGTTTTGCAACTAATATATAAAAATATGCTGTAATTATTGGCATAAAACCTTTTATCTAAAAAAAAAATCCATAAATGACAATGGGGAATACATAAATAAACAACAAAAGGTTACTAGGTGTTGTTCCAACAGCAACAATATATGTATACATTTTATTGACAACGGCCCCAAAAGACCATTGTACTTTGTGTACATGGTTGGTGAGTACAACATATTTTGAATTTGGTCTAGCTATACAAGCGCAGCTGCAGAGCAGTTTTTGGCATTTTAAATACATATTAAACAAATGTGGAGTGTCTCCGTACACCTGCCATCATTGTGCTGGTTTTGTGACGCAGTAATAACATCTTGTGTCTTCTGGCTGACACAGTGAATGGTGGAGTGAAGCTCAAAAGAACCAGAAGCTGGTCTCTAACCCTAAAGACACCAAAGTCAAGAAAAAGCTGAGAAAATTGACGCTACATGGTGGGTTCCCCAATCCTGCTGTCGCTCAGGCCTACTTGCAGCCAACTGTGGATCAGTCAGAGGGCTCCTTCAGTTGGGGCCGCCCGCAGCTTCATCTAATCAAAGAATATCCTTCAAACTGAAATTTGCTGGAATATGTGGTGATGATGATGATGATGGTTTCATGATCTCTGTCAAACCAGTCACTGTTCTCAATATTTAAGTGCATGTTTATGTGAGGGATGTTAATTAATGAGTTTCAGGATTATAAAAATATTTCTTAACTAGTCCTAGGTTTTGTTTTAGCCGCTTTGGTTGGAACAGCAAGAAAACAGAGGAGATACTGCAGCCAGTGCTCAAGCAGCTCAACACTCAACAGGTAAAGCAGGTCTACACCCATTCATCTGCGGCATCACAAAATATTTCACTACTGCCATTTCAATGGGTACTTACTTGGTGGCAGTGCAAGGCTATAACTCACCAGACAAGATTAGAGGAGTCTGGCCATTCACTTTCTGACGCTTTCAGTATTAAATAAATCTAAAAATCTAAATCTAAACTAATGTGATATATAATTTGTCTTTGTGGCCCTATAATCCTTATTGAACCTGAGCATCAAATGGGGAAAGTTAATATTGAATAAGCACTGCATCTCTTCATACTTCTCAAATTTAAGCAAATGGTATAGAACTGTCTACATAGATGCATTGTGAGGTTATTACTTTATGCCTTCAGACGCAGCTACGCATCGATTCCTTCTTCCGTCTGGAGCAGCAGGAAAAGCAGGCCATCCGTAGTCAGCGCCTTCGCAGAGCCGTCACCTGCCTCAAGAGGAAAGAGCGTGAAGGAGGGAGCGATGAAGAGGAAAGCGATGAAGATGAAAAACAAGTGTCACCGGTCAAGAAGGGAAAGAAAGAGAACGCCAAAGAGGGAGACACAAACAGTACGGCCACAGGGGCATTTGGAGGAGGTTTTATTGGATCGGACGTTCACACTGACATCCTGGAAGACAAGATAGAAGATGATGAGTGTTCTGGAAGTGTGAGCAGAGTTCCTGAGGAAAAGCAGCCTACACCATCACAGAGCAAACCCTCAAAAGTAGACTCTACCAGCAGCTCAAGCTCAGAGGACGAACGTGAGAACAGCTACGGAGCTGCCATGGTCACTGCACGCTCGGTATTTGAGGGGAAGACAGGAGGGAGAGGGAGAGGGAGAGGGAGAAGAGGGGGACGAGGTGGGAGGGGAAAGACCAAGAAAGGTATATAAAGACAAAAAAAAAAAGCATTATTTATGTACTTTTAAAAAAGTGAACAATAACCTACAGGGCAAAATGAATTTCAGCTTTAAAAAAATCTTTTGGTCCCACTTCCAGTGAGTCCAGTCAGTTACCTGAGTGTGTGTGGGGAGTTTCTTCAGTTTTTCACTTGAACTGTAGTGGAAGCTCATGAACACGTATTGGTTTCTAATATACTGTTATCTATAAAAATGGACAAAATGCAAGAATGGAAGGTTATAAGCTTCCATTACGTTTTAGCTGCACTGGCCCTATGTCTCCAGATCAACATATACACTCACTGTGTGCATTATTAGATAATATCTATTTTGCATCTACGCTCAATGTACATTTTATCAGCTCCACTTACTATATAGGTGCACAGTGTAGTTTTACCGTGGCAGATTACAGTCCATCTGTTTCTCTGAATATTTATATATCTGTTATTTAATAGTCAGGACCCCCACAGGACCACCATGGAGCAGGTATTATGTGGTTGCTGGATCATTCTCAGCACTGCAGTGACACTGACGTGGAGGTGGTGTGTTAGTGTGTGTTGTGCTGGTGTGAGTGGTTTAGACACATACTGCTGTGTCTGATCCACTCACACCTGCACAGCACACACTAACACACCACCACCACCACAGTAATGTCGCGGCAGAGCTGAGAATGATCCAACTAATAATAATAATAATAATATCTGCTCTGTGGTGGTCCTGTGGGGCTTCTGACCATTACAGAGCAGCGTACAAGGGGTATTAACAAAGTGTACGAAGAAAAAAGGGACACAGTCTGTAGATTTGGTTGTGTAGAATTCTATCTTTTTGTATATAATGCTCTGTCTGTAGAATTGTATACAAGCAGATGCTTAAATGAGCTAAGAATTATTTTCATTGTTGATTGTAGTTGTAAGTTGTAGTTTAAAGTAAGTAAGTCTCCTTTTTCTAAGATACTCCAGGAAAAATATCAAAGGCACAGCAACGTGTCTGTTACAATAAACATGAAAATGTTGTTTCAGTCAGTTAAAAAAAGCAGCAAATTCTCTTAAATGGCCCCTGGTCATATTGGGTTTCTAGTTGATTTGAAACGAAAAAAAGTGAATGCTTTCTCTGTGAATTACACTGGACAGCATGTTTTATGTTTTAACAAAAAACATGTTATTTGATCTGGAACCACAAACCCACTTTAACATAAGACTGTATTAGCCTCTGATTGTTGGACTACTTACTCCCTTCGTTAAACTGCTACATACATCTGTAGGAACATTTGTATGTCATTTTCTGCTAATTTCAACACACAATTTCTATTTATTTGTTAATTGAATATAAAGTATGACATATGCTGTAGCTTTTGCACAGGCTGCGTTTTTTCTCAGTATGTTAAAGAAAAATGGACTCTGTGGAGGTTGTGTTAAATCTAACATACAAAATCAACATTTCTGCATTTGTCTGTTTTTTAATTAGTTGCCTGATGAATTGGCCTAGTAACACTTTAGAAACCACCTGGAATGCTATAGCAAATGGCTTGAAACCACTCTAAAGGGAACCCTGACTGTTAAGACTTATTGGCCCTAATATGGTGAAAGTGTTCAGTACTACTGAAATATGTTGCATAAAACCAGCAAACTACTACTAAAGCTTTTACTAGCAGGCTGCCATTTTTTGTGGTTCACATGGTTGTTTTATTTTTTCTCATTGTCTGATGAACAGCAAGCTAAATATCTCATTTAACTCTAATATAATTCTGTTTTTCCAGCTTCAGCTAGAGCATGATGAGAACAACTTTGTATGTGGACAATGACGATGTACTAGTGTGTTAATTTTGTCGGTTTTTACGTTTTTATTATGAAGAAATCATTCCCATGCAGTTTATACATCAGATTTTAATAGTGTTGGTCATTTTCCATAGCAGTGCCATAGCAACACCTTAACAACCACCTGAATGCCATAACAACTGCCTAGCAACACTTTAGCAAGCAACTGGAATTCCATATCAGTGGCCTACCAACACCTTAGCAACACCCCTGGACACCATGGCAGCCCCTGGTTTTCATTCCACACCAATGGCATAGCAACACCATAACAACCACATGTATACCATAGCAACTGCCTAGCAACATTTTAGGGACCATCAGGAAGGGCAGCAAATGCCTAACAACAACTTAACAAACCACTGGCATTCCATAGCACTGGCCTAGCAAGACATTAGCAACAACTTAGATACCATAGCAACAGCCTAGCAATAGCTAGTAACTACCTTGATACCACAGCAACAGCCCAGATATTCCATAGAAATGGTCTAGCTATACCTTAACAAACACCTGGATACCATAGCAACAATATAGCAACGTCTTAGCAACTACCTGGGATAACATAGTAATTGCCCAGCAACAACTTAATGCCCTGGATACTATAGCAACAGCCTAGCAACATCTTAACAGCCAGCTGGACACCATAGCAACACCCTAGCAACACCTTAACAGCCACCTGGGACACCATAGCAGCTGATTTGTTAAGTCAGCTTAAAGTCTGTCTACAAACGTTCCCTGTCCAGTTCAGTGATGTAACGTTAGGTGGACAACAAACCTCAACAAGATTCAATGCTGAGTTCTTAATCATCAGCGTGATCAGCTTCCAGCTGCAGCCCAGTTTTACTCTAATGGCCCATTAGTGTAAACAGTGCAGCTCCACAGTCACCCATCTCATGGCCCATTAGTGTGATCAGTGCAGCTCCACATTAACACAGTCAGGATGTTCACCCATGACTGAAAGGCAGACTAGTTATTATTGTGGACCCTTTAAAGACAGTTTAATAGATTAGATATATCCAGCCTCACACAGCAGACCGCCCCTCGCAGCAGACAACCCTGTGATGAGCCCACTGAGCCTTCAGGGAAGTCTATTAAAAACCTGCATGGAGAAGCACCATGTAAGGCCATAATATCCCATCCACTCCAGGCCTTAAGATTTAATGCTGCCTGTACGTTGCCCCGGGCAGGAGCTATTGTTTCCTTTACCCGATCTAGGTTTCACTTCCAAGGTTTCTATCTGTGGAGATCACTCTAGATCATGTCTATGAGGTTGTGCGTGTGTGAGCATAAGATGCTTGGCATAGCAATGGCGATGTATTTTTGGCCTTCAATATGTGGTGGGCCCCCTTCCTCTGGCAGCCCCTAGTCATCTGAAACCCTACCTTGTTGGAGTTCTGTCACACCAGTCTGGACAGAGAGAGTGGAGACTCCATTTTGAGCCCCGGCTACCTTCACCCCAAACGTATAATTCGCGTCCAGCCATGGAACAGGAGCCTGCAGGGGAGACTGAAGCTCAGGGTGGGTGATAATGGACCCATTTCTTTCTTTGGCATGATGGTGCCTGTAGAGAGCTTCAGTGCTGCATTGTGTTTAGTTGGTTAAGATGATTAGCAGCTCTGTTCTGACTGAAGATGTGCTGAGCTTTGTCAGTGTTTAAGAGAGGAAACAGACTAACTGTTCTCACTAATTGTTCTCATTGAGTGTACTCTCTATTTTACCAATGTGGGTGATATCGTTCACTCAATAGCAGATGGCATTCCTAAAGAAAGCCTGACAACAGAACAGGCCAGAGGTGTGTGCAGATTTCAGGCGGTTTAAAATCCACCGTTATAATGTTCTCCATGAAGCTGTAATATCAGGGCATATCTGTCTCCCTGCTTATGTAATACCATAGCTGTCATTGCCTGGGGAGGCTCAGTCCCCACTGTTTAATAATAGAACATAATAACAGGAGCAGCAGGCCAAGCATTCTAGTTGTCTGTTAGCTCAACATTTGGATTTATCTCTTCATGGATATGCTGCCTTTTATCTCCTGGCTGTGAACCTGGTGATTTGGCCTCAACCATTATCAATATGAGCTTCTAACAGTGATCTGTAAAAGATGTTAACTCATTACTGAGGCCAGTCTTTACCTCATACCAAGGAAGACATGTTGAGTACCGTATGTGTGAGTGGTTTACATATACAGGTGTTTTATTAATAACAGTAATAACAGTACATTTCTAAAGAACCCCATAAATCCAAACTGTGTACTCAGACTATGTGTGATCTCTCGACGAGGTCTGTTTATTTTAAATTCAGACCTGTCAATCATATTCATGTGGTTCACTGCTACAGATGTTGCTCCAGATGCTGAGCTGGCCGCAGCTATTATGAAAAGGCATTTCCGCCCATCCCTGATCAAGACTGAGGCGTGGGAGGGGTACACCTTCGCTGACCTGGAGATCAAAATCAAGGAATCGACTGACTGTTACGGCGCTGTGCTGTGGCCTTCTGTAAGTCTTACTGTCACCACAATGCCATTATAGTAATACCATTTTCTGGAAAAGCTTTTATCTACCTCTTACACAATAGCACCTCAAAACCTTTCTATAGAGTGTATGTATGTACTGTATGTGGAAACCAGTAAACATAGGTCACGCTCTCTACAATGAATACCAGTTTTTCTGCCATCAAAAGCTTTTATCTACCTCTGGGTTGCTACTGGAGTATCAGAACTGCTTTCATGGTATAGACAAATTACTCCACTAAAACCATCAAAACTCAACATCTCAAATTTCAGTATTTAGACATGCAGCCTTATCAGCATCAGTGAGTCAAAAGGTTCTAAATCTAAAGCATGTGTTATATGCATGTTGAATGGTATAAGAAATATAACTCTCCAGGTTCAGTCAATGACTAAAGAAGTCTCTGTGACTATAATGTGTGTTTGGGTTTGAGCAGTTTAGGTGGCAGGACCTCTTACAACTTTAACCCCTATCCCCTGACCCCAGCACACCCAAAGGGGTCACCAATCATCATCATCATCATCTTCAGTCATCAGTGCTGAAGCATTTTGAACTATACACAGCCCTTGTTACAGTAGAGTAAAGAAGTGATAGAGAAAAGGGGTCTCTATCAGTATGCTGATACTGTATCATTGCTCAATGAGTAATGCTCAAAATTCTCAGAGTAGTGACTTTTAATTAGGTTACATGGACAGACCGGGTTCATTATGTGCTGTGGTTAAATTCCCAACTGCAAAATAGCAGTGTTGTAATCTTGTAAACAAGCAACCCGTCGTTAACATTAGCGTTAGTAAACCTGAGGCTATGGTAAGAGTTTACCTAACATTGGATTTAATTTAGTATATAACCGCAGCGTGACACCGCACACAAGACTTCAGTCCGGGAAAAACGGCGTCGTGGTTTAAACTCTGCAGGTCAGCTCGGTGACACACACTGGACAGCGCGGCGCACATCAGCTGGCCTTAGTGGGTCCCGCAGTGCGGACTGAGACCAACTGACCTAAAGGAGACTATGTTTCCCCTTCGGCGCTAAATCGTCCCTCAGTTTCAGATATCGACTGCGCTCCGACTCCAGATTGTCTGGTATGATTGCGTGAGGTGTGCTGGTATACAGCTTTTTGATGGAATGCACAGATTCCGTGTAGGACGGGATTTTCAGGGAATTATTTCCCATAGAGAATGATGGGATGGAAAATGCGTGCCTATCTACACTACTCCCGCTCGACCTAGAAATAACATTTCGGATACACTAGCGCCCGGAGCAGGAATTCAGCGCACTTGCTGAATTCCTGTTTCCTTCTTCCGATCGCCAGCAAGCTCACTACTCGCTAAGGGCAGGTCCCCAAACACTAATCCACGTCCATACTGACCGGCACTCCTCTATGTGTCGTTTACACATCCCTCATTTCTCATTTAGCAAGCTGCGCAACCTTCCCATGTTTCTTTCAGGAAAAGCTCTTTTCTAGTTATAATAATAACAACAACAATATTATTATTATTATTATTATTATCATCATCATCATCATCATCATCATCATTACTATTATTATTATTATTATTATTATTATTATTATTATTATCATTATCATTATCATTATCATCATTATTATTATTATTATTATTATTATTATTATTATTATTATTATTATTATTAAATACATAAATACCTGAATAAACGAATACATTTTATTATTGTTGTTATTATTAATGTTATTAGTATAATTATTTTTTCATATTATTATTTTTCGTCTTATTTTAATTTTTATTGTTGATATTAATATCATTCACACAGTCTTATTAAAATATTGAATAAATTAATTATTATAATGTTACTGAATAAGACTAAGAGAAGAAAGGTCATTTAAAAACATTTAACCTCACAAATTTCCACATACACACTCCAGAGTCCTGTGGAAAGTCTGCTATACAGGTTTAAGGTTTAGCTGTGTGTATCGCAGGGAGGAAGAATCTGAAAGCGGTTAGATTTTTAAAGTCTGATTTTATCTGCTGAGCTCGTGTTAATGTTAATGTCCATATAACAGCTGTAATTACTGAGAGAGCTCTGTACTGTAGGAGACCTCGGTGTTTATACTGACTGATCTCCATCATGCAGGAAGAGTAATTCTGGTGTGTTTAGTCTACTGGCGGCCAGTCGGTCGTGGTCCGCACTGCGGGACCCACTGAGTCCCAGCTGATGTGCGCCGAGCTGTCCAGTCGGTGTCACCGCGCTGGTAGGCGGTCTGCGCTGCGCGGATCCGCAGAGTAGCGGAGTTAAACAGGGTCTGTGCTGTTCCGCTTCCCGTACTCAAGTCTAGTGTGCGGTGTCGTGCTGCGGTTCCCGCTCCAGGTGTGAACCGGTCTGAACGTTTCGGTGAAGTTTAATCCGAACACACAGGAACACACTGAACCACGGAGTCACACACACTAGCCTGTTCGCCATCCAGCAGCGCTTCCCGCCCCTCCCCCCTTCAGTTTTCTATTCTACTACCACCACATGTCGAACCCACAAACAAGCAATCAGATGTGCCTATAACTGAAGGATCGTCCTAATGGTTTGTTGTTTCCCTGCTTTTTAACAAGGCCATGGTTTTGTGTCATTTCCTCGACACTCATGGTGAAAAGTACAACCTTGTGGATAAGGACGTCATTGAGATCGGAGCTGGAACCGGCCTTGTCACTATAGTCTGCAGCCTTCTAGGTGAGCATGACTGGGTCTTGCTTGATCTCATGCTACCCTGGATTAATTTGTCATATCTGTGATTCCGTTTGCAATTCATAACCTACAGGTGCAAAGGTGACGTCCACGGACCTGCCTGACGTACTGGGTAACCTGAGGTACAACGTTAGCCGTAACACCAGGGGGCGCTGTCGCTATGAGCCCCAGGTGAGAGAGCTCAGCTGGGGGCAGCAGCTGGAAGAGCATTTCCCCCGTGCCTCCTGCCACTATGACTACATCATGGCAGCTGATGTGGTGTATGCTCATCCGTACCTCGATGAACTGATGGAGACGTTTGAACACCTGTGCTCGCAGGACACTGTGATCCTGTGGGCGATGAGGTTCCGGCTGGATCCCGAGAACAGTTTTGTGGACAGATTTCAAACCCGCTTTGATATAGAAGAGCTCTATGACCTGCCCAGCCTGCATATTAAATTGTACAGAGCGAAAAAGAAACTCTCACAAAGTCAGTCTGGGGCTGCAGCTTAGAACTGAGGATGAAACTGTTTACACTGATGGGAGATCTGGCTGGTCTCCATGAAGACTGATTATATATAAGACTGATACTGATTTATTTATATTATTTTTTTCTTTTTTTAAATGTAAATCCAGGTTTTGTAAGGGTAAAACATTTGTGTGCTGTTACAGTAAATTAATTGTAGACATGCGCAATAACTTTGCAATGTAATGTAAACTCTCAGTTGGTAACCGTGAGACCCCGTTTCCAGTCTCATGCTACTTAACTATACATAGAATGATAGATTTTTGGTTAAAAAAAACAAAAAACATGCAGAGATGCTTCTAGTCCTGAAGAAGAACCTGCCACTTCCAGTTCCAAAAAAAAAAAAAAAAAAAAGCTTTTACAGCTTGGTCGGTCTTCATAGTCTTATTAGTGTAGCTCTGAAACATGACGTTAGACATAGTATAGACTGGCTCTCTTAAGATCCATTAAACTTTAAATGTGATGATGTAGTACAGCCATATATATATACATATATATATATATATATATATATATCGTCGAGAAAAAACAGGTATCTCCAAAATGGCAACTTTACAGGAGAGGCCAAAAACCTCATTGAATTTGAATGGAAGTCAATGGAACCAGGCATCTTTCCAAGACGTTTTAGGCCTTTTCTGTTGGTCATTTCTTAATAAAATTTCCACAAAGTGTAAACAGCAGCTCATGTGATCAAATGAGGCATAAAAGTAAAAATCAACAAAAATGGAGATACATGTTTTTTTTTGAAGAAGACAGCCAATCCATATATATATAAAAAAATAGCTTTTACAGCTTGGTCGGCGATATACATATATATATATATATGGCCTGAACACACCTTTCAATAGAAGAAAAAAGACAAACAAAAAATAAATCTTTTTGGCCTTAACGTGGTCAGTTTCACAGTTTCAGTCTGAGTAGTAATCCAGAGGAAGTGCAGACTTTGTAATAATTCTGTTTTATGTTCATGGGCACGACTGCATTAAACATTTTCAACAATCTAAAACCTTCAGTTGTTTATTTCTAGGTTTAAATGAAATGTCAGACAAAAACAAAACAGCCTGTAATAAACCTATTTATAGTTGCTTCTCAACCTTTCATTCAAAATGTTAACCAAATCTCACCTTTATTTGAGGTAGAATGATTAAAGGAAACACTAGATCTCTTCATGAAATAAATATTATTTAGGCCTAAATGTGTATTAGATACACTGGAGAGGTTAAACAGGTGTGGCAGAAGTTCCATACTGAAGTGAAAGTATTAGTAAAACTAATATTCTAGTAAAAGTTAAAGCATGATTTACATTTTTACTCAAGTATAAAGGTATATCTTCACTGTCCAAAGAAATCAGTATCTCCAAAATGGCAACTTTACAGGAGAGGTCAAAAACCTCATTTAATTTGAATGGAAGTCAATGGAACCAGATGTCTTTACATAAAGGTTTTGGCCATTTCTGTTTGTCTATTCTTTTTGACATTCCCACACAGTGTAAATAGCAGCTCATGTGATCAAATGAGGCATAAAAGTAAAAATCAGCAATAATGGAGATACATGTTTTTCTTTGGACAGAACCCATATCTAAATTATACATAATGTCAAAAAGTAAAAGTATTTCTTTAAAATGAATGTGATGTGTTGATGTGTTAATGTTTAAGCAGTAAATCTGTTCGTTGAGGATTTGAGAAAGAAATTAAAGTAATTTAGCAGCAGATGCTAAACTTTATAAAAGAAGAATACTCATCCCAAAATAAAATCCTAATTGACTGGAGTTTCCCAGTCTCATTCTCTGGGATGTGTTTGCTGAGCCTGCCAGGGTAATTAATACCTCTAAGTAAGGCAGTTACAGGGAGTCAATTCCAAAAGAATCAATTCTCCAACTCCTGCACGTAGGGGTTGACTTTTGCCTAATGACTCAAAGAGTCAAAGTAATTGGGTTTGACACCACAAAGTGTTTTTTCATCGTTTTTTTTTTTAAACAGGGAAACAAATAAGGGAAAAAAAGCTGAGTTAATCACTGAACATTGTGGAAAAGAGCTCATATTTGGTCTTTTATCAGTCATATAAAGTACAGATACCTACAAATTACTTATATACAGTTATATGCCAGCTCTGGGTATAAATATGACCTGGTACAGGCCATACAGGCCAAATTTACTTAGTCATCCATTGTTAGGGCAATACTCAAGAAGCTTAACGCAAGTGGAGATGCAAATACCCCATGCACAGTGAGTGGGTTCAAGAGGGTTACCAAAAGAAATCTTCCCCAGACAGATGTGAGCCACCTCTGGCAAAAATATAGCACTGCTGGTTCACTGTCGGCACTGGCATTCTGCCAAAGGTGGCCCAGATATCATATTTAATATATGCATTTGACCCACCTGTCCCAAAACAGATCTGGTCCACCTCTGGCACAAATATGGCAGTGCTGCCTAATGGCAAACCACATGTGAGCCAAAAGTGGCCCATATATATGAAAAGTCATATGACCCACATCTTCCAAAACAGATCTGGTTCACTACTGGCAGAGATACGGCAGAGTTACCTACTTTCGCCTGATATGTGGCCCTAATCTGGTGCATATGTGGCCTACATCTTGCAATGGGAATGTTTTTCACAAGTGCCATTAATCCATACAGCAAATGGGAAATGTGGGCCAGGGTCTTCTGTCAAACACCAGCATACTCAATCTATAGTTATACAGTTCCAGAGATTATTGGAACTGTCAGTGGGGCCGTGTTTTACGGTCAGATAGAGCTTTAAGAGGTGGCTATGTTGTATTTCGATTTCAGGTCTAGAATAATCAATTAGACATTAGACATAACAATAATGGCTTTCCAACTTTCCATATGAACTGCTTGTCTGACTGACACTGAACATACTAATCAGCTTTAAGGACAACAGTAATGGACTTCCCAGCAGAGATGTGTTGCACACTAAACCAGAGACACGCATACCTTCATGTAACCTTCATTCAAGTATAGAAGCCTGTAGTTTTGGTCCTTTTGACAGTGCTATCTTGCTGTTTAGACTGTGATCCATAACACATCTGGTTAATATGTTACAAACAAGTTTATCACCGTAGGACCTGCCAGACTAAATGGATGCATTGAAAGGAATCCTACTGATTTAGTGAGGGGACATGTGATATTCCCATCATGACATTCATTAGGGCAACAGAATCCTGCCAACTGCACTGTGCACGTACATGCAGGCATAAACATGCTTCTATGCATGCACAGCATACAGAGACAGGTAAGAAGGGAATGCTCAAGGAATGCTTCTGGGATGCTATGCTCAAGCAACATACGCCATTTCCCTTCAACATCCAAATCCATGTATAAAAGCACACTGAGATTTAGCTAGGATTTTGAGCTTACCAAAGCCAACTGCCAAGAAAGTGGGATACTAGGTTGGAAATGATGTCACCAACGTGCTCCGCCACAACCTAACACGGCTGGGCAGTTAAAACAGCCGCCAGCTTTGTGGTACGTGTTGACCATGAGGGAAACAGGAGATGGAGATGTAGAGAGTATTTAGAGTGGGCAGCTTGCCGAGGGTCAGGGTTACCCAAGATTTCCAAGTGGTCCAGAAGGGGATGCAATGCTGCCCCTCCTATTGGGTTTCCCTTCTGCAGAATCAATTAAACACATAACAATAGTGCAGGGCATAGAAATAAGAGTACCATATAGTATGAAACACAGTTTTCTTCCATGTGGCTAATCAAAGGTGCTAACCTCACAAATCCAAACGAAACACGAGCGGATTTAACAGAAAGCCTGCACGTTTACTCATTTACTCCTCTCAGCCTGAACATACAACCAGTGTACGGCTTTACTACCTTGGTTCCTTTAAGACACATTCAGGAAGGCAAAGATTAGAGTCTAAAACCTTCTTCCTAACACATACGAGAAATACAGTGGACTTCAACTGATTTTGGACAAATCTGCATTCTGAGAAGTGCTCTTACAGACCTACCATAGCTTATCACAGCCTTCCATCTATCACCTTGATTTACTACTATTCTGCTTGAGCCTCGATAATGTTTATCATGATAGTCGTGCCAAGCAGAATCATGACATACTTTCCCCAAATAGAAGCCCCTCCTGTTCTTCCAAATATCCCCACTGTCTCTTTCTCTCCATGTGTGTGGATGTCTACATGCATGCCTGTTTCATGTATCATTTCTAAATATAGGCTGAGCTCCGTGTGATGTTGGGAGTGTCCTGCAGGATGCTGTTTCTCTATAACCTTGCCTGGAAGAAGCCTGAAGATGCAGTTGGAGCACCGTTACCTGGATATTTCTGGAGAACCACAGGCTGAAGGTGCGTACGCTGCTTACGCTTGCAGGTGTGGCATTGGTTACCTCTTCTTTGGAGGACAGGGACCAGCCGGGCTCAGGGCAGAATCCTTTGAACAGATTAGGTAATATTTTTAAAGGGGTTTTAAAGTAATTAGGAGGCGGGTTTAGCTCCTGTTGAAGGTGCTGCGGTTTCATGGGTTTTAAGATTATAATACTTGAGTGAACTTTAATATGACATAGTAGATATGTATGATAGTCATTTTGGGATACTGTACTTTTATTTTAAATTTGGATTGAACAGAATTAGTCAGAGCTACAAATATTTAGGATGCACCAATGATAATGTTTTTCTTGCATGCATCACAGTTTCCATAAATATTGCTTGTTATTTCCTGTAATAATGAATAAACTATGCATGTTGATAGATCTAATTAGATAAACATCACAGTCCACCCCTTTATTCAGTCATAATAACACAAACATTCAGGTTCTAATGCATTAAGTATATTGTCCTTATTCATTTATATTATCTTCATACATTTTATATGATCAAATATTATCTACTAGTGCAAAGACATTTGTACGAAGAGTGTGAGCACAGAGAAGACTGTGAAAGAAGACGGCATGGAAACCGAGAACGGAAAAGAAGGAGAAAATGAAAAGCAAAATGGTTGGTATATTCATAGATTTTTGTTGAATTTGTATTATAATATTTAATTTTGCAATGAATGTTATTGTGAGCGTAAGCACGGCTGGAGAAACAGGTTGAATGTGAGCCAGAACTGCTCAGGCCAATGTTCATAAACAGGTTTTGTTTGTTGTTTTATGGCTCAGATGTTCCTCAGAAAGCCTGGCAGCCGAGTTTCTACATTAAGGTTGACAAGGAGGTTTACTACTTTGCTGATCATGAAATCAGTATCTGGCAGTCTTTTGACAACTGCGGCGCCATCATATGGCCAGCGGTGAGACATCACATTGAGTATGTATGAAGCTTAAAGTGTGAAATATTCTCTCAGCCATTTCCATGTTCCAGTGTTTTCCATCTTCAGTGCCTACACTGCATACTTCGGGCAAACCTAGCTGAGCTCATAAATGCCAGAAAAGTGAAATCAGGTGGTCACATGCCAAGCCATGGCTTAAAAACCTTCCCCGGTGCAATCCTACTAGAGGCCTGGGATGGCATAGCACAAAGCAGATAAACAGACCTGCTGCCAGACAGATGCACTTTATAATTATAGTTATTTTCATACAACACAGACACTGGCTCTCTGTCAGTATCTGGACGCAAACCGAGGGACAGTTAATCTTCTGGACAAGGCTGTGTTAGAAATTGGAGCAGGGACTGGCCTAGTGTCTATTGTGGCCAGCCTATTGGGTAAGTGATTTAATTGCCATACTGATTCATTCTTGCTGTAAATAAACATGTTTGTACATTTCAGCTTATGTGATGACAATATATGGCAACTTACTACAGGTGCCTGGGTAACAGCTAGTGACCTTCCTGAAGTCCTGGCGAACCTGAGAGTCAATCTGTCCAGAAACACAAGGGGCCGCTGTCGATACACTCCCCAAGTAGCGGAGCTTTCGTGGAGCTACGATCTAGAACAAACCTATCCTCGCTCCGTTTATCGATATGACTATGTTTTGGCAGCTGATGTGGTCTACCAAAATGACATCTTAGCAGAGCTGTTAGCTACCATGCGCCATTTCTGCCAACCAGGCACAACCCTAATCTGGTCTAATAAGATTCGCTTTGCATCTGATCTGGCATTTTTGGAGAATTTCAAGAATGCTTTCAATACCACGTTACTCGCAGACATGGGGGAGGTTAAGATTTATGCAGCCACCACAAAAGAGCCTGAGATCACTGTAATGCTGTCAAAACATGAAGTGGAGCAGGAAGAGGAGGAGGAGGAGGAGCAGGAGGCTGAGGCAGAGGAGGAGAATAATGAAGAGGGTAACATTGGGGATGTATCCAATGCCAAGACGCAGGACCAAGAGCAACCAATTAGGGAAAATATTGAAGAGACAAATGATGATAACTGTGAAGTTGAATCAAAGGAAAATGACAATGACAAGCCCCCTGACTCAGGAATGGAGGAGAAATCTGGTCAGTATATAGTTTCTTACAACCTATACTTTAATGGCAAATACTAATCACATGAATTCATAAATATATGAATATGCTTTTTTTCCCAACAGACCCAGACGACTCAGACAGCAATGCACAGGCCATCCTCTACAGATCCTGGGCCCCCAGTGTCTACTATAGACTAGATAAAGAGATCCACTACTTTATGGGTCACCAAATTACTATTCAAGAATCAATTGATTCCTATGGTGGCATGATATGGCCAGCAGTGAGTTCTTCCTTTACAGGGATAATTCATTATAAAACATTTTGTCCCTCAAATGTAGTTGGTCTGCAAGGCATACTGGTGTCTGAGGTTTACTGTTACCCTGTATCAACTAATTAGCACTGTGCTAACATGCATGCCTTTCTTTAAACAGTGCCAGGTTTTCACATTCCTGGCATTTAGCTGACACTCTTATCCAGAGCGACTTACAAGGTTAATGACTACAGGTAGGCCAATGTAGTGTTAGGAGTCTTGCCCAAGGAATCTTATTGGTGTAGCTCAGCATAGTCATCCAGACTGGGATTTGAACCCCAGTCTCCCACACGTAGAGGTGGCACCCTGAGTAGTGCTGTTACCCACTGAGCTACCCCAACACACTATGGTTTTTGATGCTGCATGACTATCTATCACAGGCAATACTATGACAGCATTTGCAGATGGACAGTATGTTAGGAGGACAGAATTGTCTCTACCAGTATTTAAACAAACTTGTTTGCATTATCTTTGAAGCAAAGTCATATTAGATAACTCTGATGTGCCTGACTTAATGGCTTTCCTCTATTGTCTCCAGTGCACAGCACACAGAAAGTAATTTTGTCCATGCCAACATGTTTTTCAACTGGCACTAAAAAAAAGAGATGGTACATCAGAAACGTTTCAACTACCCAGAGCATATGTAGTAGTTTGTAACTAACTAGCGTGTAGCTAGCTGTTGGACATAGTGGGAAGGCGTGGGTTGTGTTTTTTTAATGTTGAGATCAAACCTACATTCTTGCTTATTATAATTTATAACAATGTAAAAAACACTACATGGGTAAAAGCAATTGTAGCCAACGTCTCAAAACCTGGATTTTGTAATTTTATACTAATTGGTTGACTATACCTTTTAACATTACCAAGACTCCAAGCATGTCTCAGTTGATCAGCTTCAATGGTGGTAGAAAATTCCATTTTTCCTCATCTACAAATGATCTTAACTTCCCATTAACTCCCATTATATCAAGAGTTTCTGTAAAGTATTAGCTGAACAAAATAACCCAAACAATAAGTTTGCAAATCTTTTGTGCAGGCTGTGGCCCTGAGCAAATTCCTAGAAACACCAGCAGGTCAAGAACAGATCAGCCTACTTGATCAAGAAACTCTAGAACTGGGCGCAGGCACTGGTCTGCTGTCTATAGTGGCAACACTGCTGGGTATGTCTAATCATAAAGCTGATTATTCAGAAGTAAAATGATGTTGTAAGCAATACTAAAATGGTGTGATTGGTTTGTAGGTGCCAAATTAACAGCTACAGACCTACCAGATCTCCTGGGTAACCTGAGATCCAACTTGAATCGGAACACAAGAGGTCGTCGGAAGTATGAACCTCAAGTGGCAGCTCTATCCTGGGGCCATGAACTCGAGCAAAGGTTTCCCCAGTCTGAGTATCATTATGACTATGTATTAGCAGCCGATGTGGTCTACCATCACGATTTCCTGGAGGAGCTGCTGGTTACCATGCAGTATTTTTGTCAACCGGGCACAACTCTGATCTGGGCCAACAAAGTTCGCTACCCATCAGATCTGGTCTTCATTGAGAACTTTAAGAAAGCCTTTCATACCACACTGTTAGCAGAGCTGGACGAGGTGAGGATTTACTTGGCGATCTACAGAGCACCAGAGGAGGAAGATGACCATATGAAAAGAATAAACCAAACAGGAGGGATTCGAAGAAAAGAAAAGGGCTACTATTACAGGACTGAAAATGGGCAAGAACAGCTGAAGAAACAGGAAGACAAAGAAGCAAGGGTTGAAGCGACAGAGAGCCATGCAGATAAGCAGAATCCACCAGGAGAGTTAACTCTAAATGAAACAGACTCCAGCAATGGCTCTTTTATGAAGGATGAAGAATTTGACATCAAAGACTGGCAAAGTGAAGATGCAATGTTTCAGCAAAAAGAGGATGAAGAGGAAGATGAGGCTCAGAAAGCAGAGAATGACCAAGAAGAGGATTCTTCAGAAAAGGACAGCGAGTCTGAAGGTGCTGGGGAAGATGAAGAATCCCACAGCTGTAGTGAACCCAAATCAATATCTAGCACTCATTCAGAGGAAAGATCAGGTCAGTACCAGCAGATTAAACATGATACTCAGTATGTTGCCCTATAATATATGTGTCTCACCTGCTCACTTCTCAGATTCCGTGGAGACAAGTGCACAGTCTGCTTCTCAGAGGGCTTGGCAACCCAACATGTACTACACACCCGGCAAAGAGATTCATTACTTCTTGGGTCACAAAATCAGTATAGAGGAATCCCTTGATTCTTATGGTGCTGTGATATGGCCAGCGGTGAGTTCGGATTCAGAACAAGGAAATGGATTAACCTGATATTTAATTTCCTTTCACCTAGCATTGGGTTTCTAAGAGGTGTCTTACCACAGCGGATTATGATAATTACACATTTGCTTTTTCTAGGCAGTAGCTCTCTGCAAATTCCTGGAAACACCAGCAGGTCGACAACAAATTAATCTACTGGATAAATCAGTTCTGGAGATCGGAGCAGGCACTGGTCTACTGTCGATAGTAGCCACATTGCTTGGTAGGTCAAAATCTGCTTGGATAGCATTTCATGCTTCATTATAACTCACTATACACATTATACATTATAACTCACTACAGCTTATCATAAATACACTGTGTAATTTATCTGCAGGGGCCAGATTAACAGCCACAGATCTGCCAGAGATTTTGAGCAATCTGAGATACAATCTGAATCGGAACACCAGGAGCATCCGGAGACATGAACCTCAAATAAAGGAACTATCGTGGGGTCACAAGTTAGAAGAAACCTTTCCACGGTCCAGTTATCATTACGACTATGTGTTGGCAGCAGATGTGGTCTATCATCATGGCTTCTTAGCTGAGCTTCTGGTCACCATGGATCATTTCTGTCAGCCTGGCACAACTATCATCTGGGCCAACAAGGTACGCTACCGTTCTGATCTGGCCTTCGTGGAGGACTTTAAGAAGACTTTTCATGCCACACTGTTAACAGAACTGGATGAAGTAAGTATTTACAGAGCAACCTACAGAGCACAAGGTGAGAAAGATGACCTTATCAACAAAGAACACAATGACTGCAGTACAGAAATGGAACATGAGGAGGTGGAAAAACAGGAACACGGAGAAGCAAAGGAGGAGAGCAAAACCCATTGGAACCAGGCAGATGAGCAAGACCCAGCAGGAGCAAAAGCTCCTGATGAAAATGAAACAGACTCCAACAATAGCTGTATCACTGGGGAAATTGACACCAAGGAGCGACCAGGTGAAGATATAAAGCTTCAACATGAAGAAGAGTATGAGGCGCATGAACCTCAGACAGAGGAGGACAAGCAAGAAGAGTACACTGGAGAGGAGGACAGAGAATCTGAAGGTGCCGAAAAAGATGAGGAATCCCAGGATTATAGTGAATCTAGATCAATTTCTAGCACTCATAGAGAGCAAAGATCAGGTCAGTTGGATTCAATTAATCATGGTACTCACTATGTTACTGTATCATATGTGTACATCTTTGGCTCTCTTCCTGGCTAATGCAGATTCCTCGGAGACGAATGGACAGTCATCATATCAGAAGGCCTGGGAACACAACATGTTCTACATGCCTGGCAAAGAGATTCACTACTTCCTGGGTCACAAAATCAGTATAGAGGAATCCATCGATTCTTATGGTGCCATGATATGGCCAGCAGTGAGTTCCGATTGAAAACCAGGAAACAATAGAAACTGATATTTAATTTCTATTTATTCAGCCAGCATTTACTTACTGGTCACTGGAATTCAGCAGATGTCAAACATGATACAGTTCTTAACACTTGCTTTTGTTTCCAGGCTGTAGCTCTTAGTAAATACTTGGAAACTCCAGAAGGACAACAGCAAATCAATCTACTAGATAAATCAGTCCTGGAGATCGGAGCAGGCACTGGTCTACTGTCGGTTGTGGCCACATTGCTTGGTAGGTCAATTATTTGGATAGTGGTTCTGCCCAATACATTAACTCTAATCCACTCTGTATTCATTGTAATGAATTGGTCTGCAGGGGCCAGATTAACAGCCACAGATCTGCCAGAGATTTTGAGCAATCTGAGATATAATCTGAATCGGAACACCAGGAGCATCCGGAGACATGAACCTCAAATAAAGGAACTATCGTGGGGTCACAAGTTAGAAGAAACCTTTCCACAGTCCAGTTATCATTACGACTATGTGTTGGCAGCAGATGTGGTCTATCATCATGGCTTCTTAGCTGAGCTTCTGGTCACCATGGATCATTTCTGTCAGCCTGGCACCACTATCATCTGGGCCAACAAGATGCGCTACCCTTCTGATCTGGCCTTCGTGGAGGACTTTAAGAAAACATTCCATGCTACACAGATAGCAGAGGTTGACGAGGTAAGGATTTACAAGGGAACACATAAGTCTTCCGAAGACAAGAAATCTCCAAACAGGGCCATACAGGAAAAGGAAGACAAGAGAAGAAACGAGGAGAGAGAGAGGAAGAATGGAGCTATAGAGAAGGTTCAAAAACATGTGGTGATGAAGCCGAAAACAGAAGAAGACCATCCTCAGGAACTGGCAGGTGTTACAATACATGGTAGACCATGCCAGTCCTTCAGTGCTGAGGATTGTTAAATTACAGCAGCGCTGGTTTTCCTAACAGCCATCTGTCTTAACTCTCCACAGGTGAAACAGAAACATTGCAGAAAGATAGAAAACATGTATACCACAGATCACATACACTGAATGTACCCCAGCAGACCAAGAAGGTTCACTACATTGTAGGCCATGAAATCAGTATTGAGGAATCCACTGATTTCTATGGGGCTCAGAGAAGGCCAGCGGTAGGTTTTAGCCTCAGGACTAACTGAGACTTATTGCTATGTATAGAAGTTCCTTTCTGAAAATGTAGTGCTGGAAAAGTAATGCAAATATGTTTAATAGCTTTAATCAAAACAGCAGTGATGAATCTGTTGAAGTGATTTTGCTTCTTGCAGGCGCTGGCACTTTGTAGATTTCTGGATACAACAGCTGGTCGCCAGAAAGTCAAGCTTCTTGATAAGTCAGTTTTGGAGCTTGGAGCAGGCACTGGCCTTGTTTCAGTTGTAGCAACTTTACTAGGTGAGCTTACAGTAACACTCTGCTGAGAACAAGGAGCAAAGCTGGTGAAGCTTGTTCTTATTACTAAGTAGTGTAATTGACTTGTAGGTGCCAACTTAACAGCAACAGATCTACCAGAAATTTTGGATAGTCTGAGATTGAACCTGTATCGGAACACAAGACACCATCGGCGGTATGAACCTCAAGTGACAGCGCTGTCCTGGGGTCATAAACTTGAGCAAACGTTCCCTCACTCTGAGTACCATTACGACTATGTAGTGGCAGCTGACGTGGTCTACCATCACGATTTCCTGGATGAGCTGCTGGATACCATGCACTATTTCTGCCAACCAGGCACCACTCTGATCTGGGCTAATGAGATCCGTTGCCCATCTGATCTGGTCTTCACTGAGAACTTCAAGAAGGCCTTCCATGCCACACTGATAGCAGAGCTGGATGAGGTAAAAATTTACTCGGCTACCACTAAAGAATGTGGAACAGGGAAAGATCTGGAGGAGGATACAAACGAAGAAGCCAAGAAACCAAATTTTAATAAAACAGTGTTTAAAGACTCTAATGAGGAAGTTAATGAAGAAGAGAACCATGATTATATTACATCAGCAGACAAAGAGATGGCACAAAAGCTGGAGGAAAGAAAAGGTGGTGTCATAATGAAGGACCCTGGAGGTGAAATCAAGGTACAGGAACTGCATGAAGGTGTTCAAATCACAAATGATAGAGAAAAGAACGGGACAGATTGGTTTAGGAGCATCAGAGAGCAGAAGAGGAGCCATGTATCGTCAGAGACTGATGTAACAGATGAAGATGAAGGTTATGAAGAGGAGACAACGGACGACGATTCTAGTTTTTCTTGGTTGCGATCAAGAACTGAGGACTATACTGAAGGTGAGTCTTTGCACAGTTCCTGCATGCCTATTGGTATCTACCCATAGAGTAGAGGCTTTGGAGCATAATTGGACTAAAAGTTCAAACTCAATTATATTGCAAAGAAAACAATGTCCTTTTTGTACTTGTCAGGTAACACAGGAAAACCGAGGTCGGTCTGCCATAAGGTCTCAGAAACGGACAGGAAGCTGTGTGAAGAGAGGCACTACTTTGCTGGACATGAAATAAAAATTGTCGACAGCTTTGAGCCATATGGACCTACTGTACAGCCAGCAGTGAGTTTTCACAGGATCAAGGGAAATTACTGAGAATGGGCCTCATGCACTGATACGACATACGACATCATCTTTTCATCCATTGGTTATCAAGACAATAGATGAAGAGAAAATCCATTTGGTTCATACTGTGTTTATAAACCGCATAATTGATCACACCTTGAGTGTGTGATTCTGTTCCTGATTCTTACCGAACAACAAATTCCAAACAAGAAATGTCAATGTCTGTTAATATCAGAACCTTGACTAAACCTGCGTTAGTGGGTTTGAGCATACATTTCTTCTAAACAACATTTGGTGAATGAAGCTCATTGGCTCTAAACTTTGAGAATAATAGATGTGTGATACTACCACGATGATGAAGTTAGTGATAATAATAATGTTCTCTGATTATTAAGTGTTTGATTTCAGGCCTTGGCTCTCTGTAAATTCCTGGAGACCAACCAGATAAATCTTAAAGGTAAAGCTGTATTGGAACTTGGGGCTGGTACTGGTATGGTGTCGATCGTGGCCAGTTTCTTAGGTAAGTATTTATTTAGAAAAGTCTACTTTTATAGCATGATGCCACTCAGTCAGAGTAGATGAGCTGACCAATCGGCTTATCAGGTGGGCCTTAAAGACACAGGATTTGTAACAGACCATTCAGAGGGTGAATACAGATATCTGCGCACTCAAGATATGACGGAAACAACCACTAAATGTATTGACGGAGGAGAAAATGGAAGCTTTGTCACAAGTAAATATGTTCTAGTTGAACATGCCACACTATAATAACACTATAACCCCCACACAATCAAAAAATAAACATTGATATGGTCATCTCAGACCAAGTCAGAACTTTACACAGCCTCATTTTCCCATGTTGCCCAACATGAAGTTCACTCAAGATGATATGGAATTTGGACGTATAGGACATTTGAATAATCATGAGGTTGTGTCGTATCCTATTAGCTTTTCGAAGACTGGAGAGCTATCAAGCGATTAATCTAAGCTTACAAGTAAACAGAAGGTTTATATTAAGTGACAATAACATACTGGGGACGTGCCTCATACTGCCTTTGCCTTAAAAAAGACTCACTTGTGAATTCATGGAAGGCAGGAGTAGCCAAGTAGGTTAATTAAAACAATAAGAAGCCGAAGACCCATTTCCCTGTCTAAGGGAGAAATATGAAATGAGAGGTAGTCAGTTATAAAGATCATAAAAGATCAGTCTTACGTGGGGGATTTGCACTTTGATAAAAAGTGTTCCCTTTATTTTTTTGTAGCGATGTTGTATTTTACATTTTATAGATGTGTACTTTCCATAATTTTACTTGGCATATTGGCTCTTCTGTAAAACCCGATATATTGCAGGTAGTATTTTGTATTTATTAAAACAGTGGTAATATAAAATCTTTACATGGTGTTGTGGTGTATAGCTCAGTGTTTGATTATTACAACATCTTCACCCCTTATTTTTTAGTGGTTTATATTTAATTATAAATTTTTATTTTTATTTGAAAGATATGAGTTAATAATATGGTTTGATAATTTCCTTGGTTCATCATTTGGATTCGATTCAATTTATTGGTGGACTTAATACTGTGTCTTTTACAGCAAATAGTGAATGCCTTAATCACTTTATGTGGCACAAGATCTATTCTAACATCCTACATCCTTGATAAACTATCTGATGAATTACGAAATTTTTTAACCTCTGTAGGTTTTTTCTTAAAATGTTCCTGTGAATTTATCAGCATGTCAGGCTAGATGCTGATAATGTAATCAGTTACTCTGGATGGAAACGGTTGTGTTTTATTAGATGGGATTTGATGTTTGTTTGTAATTTCTGAATTTGTAGTAGTTTAAATATGGGTTATCAGGTTGCATTCTGTTGGACTATAGTTCACCATTATGTTTTTATTTATTGTTTGAAATTTAATATTGTAGTAGGGGTGATTTGTCTGTATGGATTGCTCTTGGGATTTAATTATGGCAGTAATATTGGATTATAACTCCTGTTGAAAGTTCAGTTGGGACACCACTCATCAACTATAAAGTATCTCTCATGAGTCCATGGGGATATACTATCGCACTTATGTGGATTTCTCTCTTCTATTTCCTTTTCCATCGTAAAACATCTACTCCAGTTTTATCATTTAAAAGAATCCGACAGGAATAGATTTTAAATGGGATGCGTTGTATTTTATGGTTGTTTTATTACATATTCTCATTGTGCAAAATGGATATTTTTAGGGAATTAAGCTAAACAATACTTTTCAGAAAAACAATTAAAATTACTGATAAGATAATTAAAAAAAAGAGCTGGAGTAGAAGTCTGTATCCTGAATGGTGTCCTAATGCGGAGTTAATCCTCTATGTAGAGCTCCTGCTATGTATTTGTTGTGGTATTAAAGTTGTATGTAGTGATAGTACGTACTTTTTTAGTGCACTCACACGCCTTCTGGTATGTTTGTGACTACATAATAATGCTTCGTTTTCATTCTTTGGATTTGATCTGACCATATTTCGGTTGCCTTTCCCAACTTACGGATGATCTAAATCATCAGCCACCTCATTATGGACAATTTAAGCAGGAAATCATTCTCATTTGTCAGGCGATTATTATGGTCTAGCTTAGTGACCCGTCTGCGCACAACACTTATTTCGTTTGCAGTATCTTATGTATTGTTGATGATGTTTTGATGTTGGATTTAGTTTAAGGAGTAGTCATCATAATGGTCTATGATATAATTGTTTTCTTGCTTATATTTTTTTCTTTTATCTTTAAATTTTTTTTTTTAATTTTTTTTTCGGTGGCCAGTTGGCTGTGCTTTTGTGCACTTTTATAATCAATGTGGATTTTTAATTCATGTATTTCGATTTTTAATGGGCATCACTGTGCTCGATGATTAGTCAATATTTGTTTGCGGTGTCAGTTCTCAGCAGGGGTACACAGGTACAGTTTACATTAATTTTTGAACCTCATGCTATTGTTCTTTATTCAGAGATCAGAATCCCTTTATCCCAAATCAAGTTTTCCAACTTTATCCTTTGCTTTGGTATTATTATGATTTTTTTACAGAACTTATAAAGTATTGTGGCATTAGAAAAAAAAAATTACTATGACTTACTATTGATTTCCTTACTATTTTACACTTGATAATCTGAACCTGCACACTACTGTCTTTACTAGTATGTGCAATGTGCATATTAAATGAATGATCGGATTGTCCACCAGTGTTTCTTTGGAGTCCAATTTAGCCATTGATGACCACATCTTTCCTACACTTTAAAATGGACTAGATTGTGTTTATTGTTCTTATATTTTATGATAAGTGTTATGTCATTTAAAATAACTTTACAGTTGGTTTTTTCAGAGATTTAAGGGTATCCTAAATGTGATTCGAGCTTTCCCCAGGGAATTCACTAGATCATATAAGAATTTTGTATTGCTACAGTACTTTGTTTAGAAGCAATAACTGTCAATATGTTGGGGCATTCAATAGTAATAGAGGCAATCTTTAGGTAAGAAAACTGGCACAATCTCATATCCCACACTCTGTCATTCCATGAATTAATACAGTCTGTAATAAGATTGCAATTTAATAAAAAATGTACTCTAATTTAATTTTTTAATTTGGTTTAAAGTATAAGATTAATATTTATGTTTGATGTTTAAAAAAATTGTCTTCAAACCTATATTCTGTTTAACTTTTTAACTAGTATAAAGAGGAGTCAACATGGCGTCTCTGTAAGTCTATATATGCTGTAATTCTAATGCCTTGGTGATGCACCCACAAACACTAATCACAGCGCAGTCATAACTGGTATTCCATCCTTGTGTTCTAGATACTGGCATCAGAATGGTAATATAATATAGAATATGTGTATGTGTTAATATATGGGATAGGGTATAGGAATATAGAGAATATGGGATAATGTAATATAGGACACCTCCCGCCCAAGGTATAATATAATTAGAGCAATTATGAGTATGATGTTCATATAGATGATGTGGTATATGTTATGTAACTAGAGAATAGTGGGTAGTATGTGTAATATAGAGAATATGTCGCGTAATATGTATAATAGCAATATATCACAGAGAATATATGTAGAGTAGATAATGGGATATGTTATCATAGAATATGGGTTTCTATGTAATAGAGAATTATGGGTATGTTAGAGAGTATAGAACTAAATGGGTATATGTTATATTGATAGAATAAATGAGTATATGTTATATAGATTACTAGGGTATATGGAATATAAGATATGGGTATAGTGAACTATAGATCTGTGCTATATGGAGATATGAACATGGGATTATATGTTATGATTAGATTATCTGGATATATGTAATATAGATTATGGGCTATATGTAATATAGATATGAGTGAGTATGTTATATAGAATGGGTATATGTAATATAGATATGAGGATATGTTATCGAGATATGGGTATAGTTAATACAGACTAGGGGATAGTAATGAGAGAAGGAGTGGGTATATGTCATATAGAATATGGGTATGGAATATATATATGGGTATATGTAATATAGAATAGGTATAGTGTGTAATAGAGAATAGGGTATATGTTGGCCTTATATAGAATCATGGGTAATGTATGTGAGATAGAGACTATGGGTTATAGTAATATAGGAATATGCGTATGTGTGATGATATAGAAATAATGGTGTGAGTATGGAAAATATAGAATACGTGCGGTATATGTAAATAGAGATATGAGTATATAGTATATAGATATGGGTATATGCTTAATATAGAATGATGGGTATATGGTAATGTAGAGGAAATATACGGGAATATGGGAACTATGACATATGGGTAATGTTAATATAGATATGGTATCTGTAATAAGAAATATGGGTTAGACATGTTCTATGTATGAATATGGGTATATGGAAATTTAATAGAAATATGGGTATCTTGTTATATAGTATGATGGACACTATAAGTTGTAATATAGGAATATGGGTATATGTATATAGATATGAGTATATGTTTATAGATATGGGTATATGGAATATAGAATAGGGAATATGGGAATTATGAGCACATATGAGGTATATCGTATACAGGGTATGAGGTATATGTAATATAGATATGAGATATGTTATATAGATGTATGGGTATAATGTAAACAGAATGATGGCGCTATATGTAAATAGAATATGGCGTATATGTATAGTATAAGATATGACGGGTCTATATGGGAGTATCGATATGGGTATATGGAATATAGAAGAATAGGGTCTATGTTAATATAGATATGTGATATGGAATATAGAATGGGTATATGGAATATAGAATATGGGTATATGGAATATAGTAAATATGGGTATATGGAAATAGAATTAGGGTATATGGAATATAGAGATATGGGTATTGTAATATAGATATGAGTATATGTTATATATATGGGTATATGTAATATAGAATATGGTATATGTAAGATAGAATGAGTTAGTATTGTTATCGTGATAAGGGGGAATATGGAATATTAGAAGGTCATGGGTATATGGAATATAGACTTATGGGTATATGTAGTGACTAAGAAATAGTGGGTATATGGAATATAGAATCATGAGGTATATGTAATATAGATATGAGTATTATGTTTATAGAGATAGGGTATATTTAATACAGAATCTGGGTATAGGTAATATAGAATATGGGGATATGTTATATATTGATATAATGGTATATGGCAATATAGATATGGGTATATGGAATATAGGATATATGGGTATATGTAATATAGATATGGAGTATATTGTATATAGATTGGGTATATGGAATATAGATAGGGTATATGTAATACAGAATTATGGGTATATGTAATATAGATATGAGTATATGTATATATAGATATGGTACATGTAATAAGAATATGGGTATTGTAATATAGAATATGGGTATATGGAAATATAGAAATATGGGTATATGAAAAGTACGGAATATCAGCGAGTAGATTATGTGTAATAAGAATATGGGTATATGTTATATAGATATGGGTATATAGAATATAGAATATGGCGCACATATGCTATATATAGTAATCAGGGGTAATGTGATATAGATATGGGTATAGAAATATAAGGAATAGGGGTATATGGAATATAGAATGTAATGGGTATATGAACATTGCAGAAGCTCTTAAATGGGTTGTGAAGACCTCATTACAGGCACCAAACACGAAAGACTTGAAAATGAGGTCTGGGTTTGGAAACTAGTCAAGCACACCAACAATATTTTTCGTAAATGAGGGTCGAATATGAGAGTCACTACTGTCATGTACTGCATCCTGGATTACGTGACGGGTATAGGTCACTCAGGGGACTACATGTGTTTAGAGTGAAGGGTTAAAGCTTGTTATAAAGAACTTTACAGACTTTTAAAAGGCTTGTGACTCATACGTCACTGTGGGCTCTTATGAGTTAAGACAGCGAACTGTCAACTTTGTTCTTCATTGGTATATTAGAACAGAGACATCAACGAGCACATCACAGGTTGGTTTATAGTTGCTGCTGATGATCTTCTGATGCCTGGGCATGAATGAGTGGTTGTGTCCTTTGTTGGACCTTCCTTTGAGTGCCACAAGCCACCCCCCCCACAGTCAGATCTCGCTTATTCCTGATCAGCTCGTCAACATTTGAGTGCACAAGCAGTCAGATTCTTTATCCTTCAGCTCGTCAACAGATACCCATGTACAGCTTTGTGTGTGGGGGCCCAAAACGTGTTTTGCATTTATGAATTATACTCAACAAATGTAAGTTGCAAAGAGCAAAAATACCTATTCTAACTTAATCTCGATTTAACAGCTCTGGTTCTCTGGCAGTAGGACCCAGTGATAATGATGTGTACAGCGTAAATAAAGCTCTGTGATTACTAACTAAAACAACCAGTGAAGTTTTATACCAGGAGTTTTTATTTCATAACATACTGTTATGCATTATGTGAACACAGCAGCTGAATTGTAATATATAGAAAAACAGGAATGGCCCAAAAGTGCTTGAAAAAAAAAGTCTGGCTCCATTAACTTATACTAGAGTAAAGTGGTTTTGCCCTCTCCCATAAAGTTGCCATTTTGGAGATTAGACAGATTAGACAGACTTTAGACAGTGATAATATGTAATATTGATAAAGGTAAATTGTGATAAACTGAAAATGAATTTTACAGGGGCCTCATTTGTCCTGCAACACTGTGCTTGTACCTCTTAACTACAAACGGACTTGAAATATGTTTTAATCAAAGCTGTCCCAAAGCAAAGTCTCAGACATCAGACAACATGCTCAGTTCCAGAAGAACATCACTGGGACTGAATCACGAAAAGCTTTAAAGCTCAACTACACTTTCTTAGACTGTGTGTCCTGACTGATCAGCAGGGGAGAACTGTGTACTATGAATTCCTAGCTGTTGCTTTAACAGTGTCTTTGCCTGTAGGGGCCTGGGTGACCGCCACAGATAAACCAGCTGTCCTGGATAACTTGTCCAGCAACCTGTCTCGCAACACAAGAGGACACATCAAACACGCCCCACAAGTGGAGGCTCTGTCCTGGAACGATAACCTATCACGGTCCTTTCCACATCCAACTTATCACTATGATGTTGTCTTGGCTGCTGATGTGGTATATCAGCATAACCTTTTAGATGATCTGCTCGCCACCATGCGCCATTTCTGCCAGCCTGGCACAAGCCTGATCTGGGCTAACAGAGTGAGGACTCAGACAGAGATGACCTTCAGCAAACGCTTTAAAAGGACCTTCAGCACCACACTGCTGGCAGAGATGGGGGAGGTAGAGATCTATATGGCCAGGACACGTGGACAGCGATGGACCTAGTGCACACTACCCAAACACAGTACAGCTGGAAAGTGTTCTTCAGTTAAATGTAGTCAGAAAGTATCAAACCCAGCTTTGCTAGAGCAAACCCACACAGACCAGTTTAACCAGAACCAGACCAGCATGGAAAGCATGCTGGAATGTGCTGGTTTGCTGCAGCAGAGATGGTTTAATACTTTCTGGCTACCTGATTTACAGCTGTAGTGTATTTAGGTGGAAAGCTGTTCACTGAAAGCATCAACCTCAGCACGAATGTGTCACAACTTGTAAATCATTTGAACAGTTGCTTTTTGTATTGTATGAACATCATGAATTTTATGATGAAATGTACTAAAATAAATTTTACTTTAAACCATTTTACAACTACCACTTTAAAGACTGACTTGTGTCTCTGTATATTTAATTCAGTATTTGAGATGTAATATATTAGAAACTTTTGACAATTAAGAAAGGGGAAAAACTGTATGTGCGCGTTTGTATATACAGGGGTTGGACAATGAAACTGAAACATTTTAGTGTGGGAGGTCTCACGGCTAAATTGGACCAGCCTGGTGGCCAATCTTCATTAATTGCACATTGCACCAGTAAGAGCAGAGTGTGAAGGTGCACGTCTTGCTGGCGCATCTGTGACCAAGACAGCAAGTCTTTGTGATGTATCAAGAGCCACGGTATCCAGGGTAATGTCAGCATACCACCAAGAAGGACGAACCACATCCAACAGGATTAACTGTGGACGCAAGAGGAAGCTGTCTGAAAGGGATGTTCGGGTGCTAACCCGGGTTGTATCCAAAAAACATAAAACCACGGCTGCCCAACTGACGCTGTATTGGCCACAATCATACTAATAAATGATTGTGGTCTAAAACCAGGTGTTTCAGTTTCATTGTCCAACCCCTGTATGTATGTATGTATGTATGTATGTATGTATGTATGTATGTATGTATGTATGTATGTATGTATGTATGTATGTATGTATGTATGTATATATATATATATTGTATGTATGACATATATATATATCATATCTATATATACACACACACACACACACACACACATACATACATACATACATACATACATACATACATACATACACACAAAATTTTCTCCTTTCCTAATTGTCAAAAGTTTCTTCAAGTTTCCCACCTTGACTTTCACAAATCCAAAAACTTTAGCTTACACCACTGAAAAGCAGTGAGGCTGTAAGGATAAGAAGACCGTGGCTTATATAGAATTTAATTCCTCACATGTCTGGTTCCCACCCACCACTGTGAACTATTCTGAGGCTAGTTTATCTGGGAACAGTCTAACATCAATCTTAATCGCTTTATGTAGAAATCCTGATTAAACCTCTGGAACTCCCTTTTAACCTTCATTAATGACAAACATTTACACCTTCTCCAGTAGTTACCTTTTACAGATCAACAAGATTAAAATACTGGCAAAACACAAAACAACCCCAAAACTACACTACTCTGAAAATATGAAAACATTTAGCATTTTTTTAGAAACTTAATTCTTCAAGCCACTTAAAATAGAATATCCAACTTTAATACTTAAAAAATATATATAAAATACCATTCAACAGCACCCGCTCATTCATTCACACATTCTCACGCTCACCATTAAGGCACTTCCGGTTTCAAATAGTTTTATTCTGAATTCTCTCCATCATAATCACATAATTCCCAACATTTACCATAATAACAAAATAACCTGTTATGACTTTCCATACATCTGTTGATGAATAATGGCTATAAAATAATACTAGCACATCTTATAGGCTTCAAATTAAAATGACATTTTTAAAATATTGGCATTACCTATTTTTCCTTTTTCTTTTGCTTTAAACTTTATAAATACAAGACATCCATAAATAGATCCTAATGTCTTTGACACAGCAAGCGAGCGATATGAAACCCCTGACTGGGCTCAGAGGCGGACGGTATTGGTAGATTGTGAGATTTTAAGGCCATTTTTCGAGGAAACTGTTGTTGGCAAAGTCCTGCCAGCGTAACCCTGAATGTCATTCCAAACCAAACAATAGAAACAAGAGTACACATGGACCACACGGGACACAGGAAGGAAGAATGCCTTCAGCCAATGAAAAAAAAACATCTCCCAAAAAAAAAAAAAGATAGGATCCTTAGAGAGGTACAAGCTCAAACTATGACTGTTGCTGGTTATAAACACAATCTCAAGAAAACGACTAAACGATTCATGCCAACTTCATTCACTTAACTCCAACTGCAAACCCGACGCTCTCCTTTGTGGCCATTGAAGACTGAGTATATATTGCTGGCTTGTGAGCATAAAAGAGTCTTTCGTGGGGACGACAACTTGCATACCTTTAAAAGGAAAGCACAGAGCTTAAACCTCTAAATTAGTAGTTAACAAACAGCTGCCGTACAAATTTGCCTTCAGTGTACCAGTAGATTAGGGATAAATAAGAAAATACTGGGCTCGAATTAAGGAAGAGGTGCAGATGGAATTTGTATCACTGTACCAATAAAACAAATGGGCCCTAAGGGTTTTTGTAACACCTGTCGAGTCAGATTCCTGGACAGAGATGATCCCAAGTCCTGGGATCTCCCTACAATGTCCTGTCAGAACGCTGTGTAGCGAAAGGAAACCAACCCTAAAAGATGTTAGTACTGGAAGTCAACAGCTGTGCTCAGTTAACACGGTATCAGTACAGATCAGTACAGAGTGTGATCCCGCTAACCCTTCCATCCAACTTTATAGAGCGTGAAGTGAAGTGATTCTACGTTAGCTACACTACAGCAGTGGTTCGAAAGCCTGCTGTTGCAATACCTCAAACTAGCCTGTCATTTCTACAAATTCCTGATTGGGACTTAAAGGAAAACAAAAGTGAGAGGACTGGCGTGCCAGGCAAACTTCGTAGGCATATGTAACCGAAAAAAAAATTAAAATACAAATATCAAACTAAACAGCTAACCCACGAGACACTCACTCAGACAGTAACGAGCACTCACGCACACAACAACACAGATATACTCGATAATTTCACACTCATTTAAAAAAAGGCAAGACATGGACTCCATCCAATAGTACAAAAGCCCAGTCCAATTTACTCCATATACATGACTGAAAGCTGAGCTTTCAAGCCACAGCTGATCTTTTTTAACCTTTATAAAAACATGCATACATTGTACATATACTGTATATGAGGGAAAATTAGGTACACATATTTATATTGCCTTGATATAGTCGTGTGCATTATGATACCGGTTTCTACATGAACACATCAGTTCAGACATTCTACTCCTGCTTCATCATCAACAGAAAGCAATGCAATTGGCACCCCAAACCACAAAAAGGAGTCAGAGGACCAGTTCTGGAACCGTGTCTAGTTAAACTTGCTGACGGATGGGATGGGTGAAAGGCCCAATGAGCAGACGCTCTGTCCCCCAAAATATATCACAAC
This sequence comes from Prochilodus magdalenae, assembly GCA_024036415.1. NCBI lineage: Eukaryota > Metazoa > Chordata > Actinopteri > Characiformes > Prochilodontidae > Prochilodus > Prochilodus magdalenae. The sequence goes on from JAMWET010002586.1 coordinate 265,972, forward strand.
ATCCCTGTCACCAAAGATACAAAGACATGAAATGGTGCCATCACACATCCCTCCTAGGCTGAGCAAAGTGAGGGGTTGTGTCGTTACGCGGTTTGACAGTGAAGAATTTGAAACTGAAGACTTGCAAAAATGTGGTACGGTACTGAAATGTGTAGCTTTGTGTCCTTTGGGAACGTGCTGCGAAGGACAGGCTGGGCATGTGCAGGGCAGCTCGGAATAACACTGCAAAAAAGCAAGTCCTGGTGGGATCCATGAGGGATCGTGTGAGGAGAGGAGGTTGCTTCCAAAAAGGCAGCTTTGAAACTGGTACTGCATTCACAGGTGTGTGTCCTGTCGTTAGGTGTGTGCGAAATCACCGGGATCTTGTGGGAGGATGGCGAGTTTGGGAATCTGTGTACTTTTTAAAAGGGGGTGAAGTCTGGCGGGTACATGATGGGAAGCCAGTTTTCAGTGTAGGAGGCGCAGTGCATCCAGCCAAGAGACTTCATCAGCTGCAGAATAAAGGAAAGTCATTTACAGGTGAAGAAATGTGTGGAGTTGGTACTTTCATAGAAACATGCAAAACCAGTAAATCACAAAACAATCCAAACACCACTTTACAGACACTGATTATTATAAATCGAATATTTTAAATATTCACTGAAATGTTTTTTTAATTTTCCATATCTAAGACTACAATAAGCTGAAGATGTTTCACATGTTACACTGAAATTCTCTGTTCTTCATCCTCCTCCTCCTCGGTATTATTATTGTAAATTATATTTATGCATGATTGTTGGAATTAAGCGATTAAGTGATGAAACAAGGAAAAAAGGATTAAAGGATACACAATTACAATCATAGAGAGTAGATCTAAGTGCTAATCTAGGTAGTCCAGGCTGACCAAGCTCATAAACCTGTTAATTGTGTTAGTGATATTGTTGGGTACTGTTTCAATTTAATCAATTCCAATTCCGCTTATTAAATCTGGTTCTTACTGATACCAGGTTATCAAAATCAACGCTAGAGCCTCAAATCAGATAGAGAGTTCTGATCACTGGCAAGGTACTGACACACTTTGACAGGAATGGGTCATAACAAGCTTCATAACCATCTACTGGACTAAAGTTTATAAAACACAACAGCTTTCATAAAAAAACAGAGAAATAGCAATAATCTTTATCTTTTTAATGGGGAATTTTACAGCCATTTCAAAATGTCTACATAATTAAATGGTGCATAATTAGGAAGTGTTCCACACACGAGTTTCATGTTTATTTTATATTGGAATTTTTGTTGCTTGAAAAGTTTAAAAATAGAAAAAGGAATATCAACACAAAAAATAATAATAATATTATTAATACATTCAAAGATAAAGTAGGTAAAGAAGTAGCATCTTACCTGGATGCAGTTTTTCCAGTTTTCTTTACTGGGTTTGTCTTCTACTATTTTAGATGCGTATTTCAAGGCTCTTCCATACATTTTATTTGCTAAGGCATGTTTGTAGGAAAATGTCAAAACCTATAAAGAGAGAAAAAGACATTCAAAATAAATACCCTGACATGCAGCCAAGACTACTAATATTTTCTAGATTCTCATATACATGTCATTGTGGTCTCCATACCTTGGAATCAGTGAGCTCAGCCCACTTCTGCACCTCCCAGAAAGCGTCACTAAGGGTCTTAGTCACACTCTGTGGGTCTTCATCTGAGCTGCCCACCTCACTTGCACTGGCACCCTCTTGGGCTGGAGGCTGCATGAGTTGATCAGCCAGGGCACAGCCCTTCCTGCACAGAGCGTCCAGCAAGGAGGACTTCTGTTTCTCTATATCACTGTAAAAGAACAGCAGGATTACAGAGAGTTAGGCTGTATGGTTAGCAGCCCACTGCCTGAATAAGCGTTGTGTCTAGAACGATGAGCAGAGCCATAAAGGACTGAATGATACACAGTATCTCCGAAAGGACTTTCAGAGTAACACAAGGCACCATTATTACAGATTTCTTTACAGAGAAATAACCAATGGGACAGCAGCATACATAATACAGGGTTAGGCGAGACGCACATTTGCTCATGTATAGATCCTCAACGGATACAGTTTGTGCTTCATTACTAATCTTAGGATAAGTGTGTTTAGAGACTGCAAAACTCAAAGAGTATGAGAGTATGCTTAAAAAAAAACAAAAAACAAAAAAAACAACAGCAGGTGAACAATAAGGCTTAGGTCAGTTTAATGCTAATGTTAAGTAGAAATTCCCATTGAGAGACCAATACAAATTAGCTTTAAAGTCAAGGTTTTGGGGACATGAGTATTAAGTTTTCAGGAGCAAGTCACCCACCTCTTGAGCAGCCGAAAACCTTTTAAACATTGTCTTATGTGCTATTTTGCTATCCTATTAATCTAGAACCTGCTGAGCAAGAAGCCATATCTATGAGGTGCTTACCATCTAGCTAACAGCGAAGACTGAAATTATGAACACTAAAAGTGCAGCTCGAAGTAGAAAACCTCAGCATATCCAAAATGTGGTTTACAAGGCAGGCAATTTGACCACCCACTGGCATTAAATATTGTGAAGTGTAGTGTTACTTGGTGTTGGGGTTACTGGTAGTGAATGGTAACGTACGGGTCTACTGTGGGGAATGTAGTGGGTTATGTAGTGGGTTTTACTGGGTTATGATAACGTAGAGCTACAACCTACATGGCAGGTTTTCCGTGTTGTAGAAAACAATTTTTTACCTCTTGATGGAGGCCGCATCTGGACGTGGATCTGTCTTCATGGTAAGATAGACCGCCAGAGCAGTTTGGTCGATTTGAGAGATTACAGTGTCTGCTGCTGCCACAATGTCTCCCAATCGTTTCAGTCGCTCCTGCATGAGGGACATAACTGGGTTAGCTGACAGAAGATCTTGAGTGGGTGTGTATTTAAGAGGGAGACAATTATACCTTCTCTGAATCAAGCTGATGCAGTCGCTGCACATGGAGAGGGAGATAATTCGGAAAGTTCTCCTTTAGCTCATCATACAAAGCACTATTGTCCAATCTAGAGGGTGAAACATGGAAGACGTGGGATTTACACAGGTCACAAAACAAAGGGGGGGATTTAAATGAACAAAGAGGAGGGAAAGAACTTCTGGACTGACTTTGTCATCCATTGGATCTTCAGGTCTCTGAGGGCTTCGGTGAATTCTTCCTTTATGTCTTTCTCCTTCTCTCCGTCCTTCTCCTTCTCTTTTCCTCCATTCTTTGTTTTGTTGGGGGCGGAGATCAGGTGGTAGACAATTGGCACAATATCCTAAAATGGGAAGGGCACAAAATACATTCAAGTTTAAGGGCCACTTTATCATCGGAACCACATTACCCATGAGCTACAGCAGCCTCAGATCCACCACGACTCCCTGCTCATAAATGAACAAAACATCTGAATGATTTGAACATTCACTGACCTTTTTAATCAACAATATTTCACAAAATAGGCATGTCAAGTACAGTACTGTGCAAAAACCAGCACGCTTTGTTTATTTAATTTTCAGTCAAAGCGGTTAGTCATCAAGTACAAGCCTATTATTTTTCAGCATTAAAAAAAAGCACATATTTGAAAATTTACAGAGGGCTAGATGAATACTGTGACCGCTGCCACATTGCCAAAGCAAATCTTAAGTTCCTTATCAGAAGCATTTCAAATAGAAATCACACCAAATTTTAAGTTTGCTTTATTCGGATTAATGAATGCTAACACTCAAACCCCAAACAGGGTTAAAGAAGCCATTGCATTTGCTTCACTTTTGGTAAGAAGAAGAATATTACTCAATTGGAAATCCCCTCATCCCCTATTAACCTCACAATGGCTCTGTGATCTTTTACATTTCCTTAAATTAGAGAAAATTAGATTTTCTTCTAAAAAATCATATGGTAAATTTCATAACACATGGGACCCTGTGATACTGTATTTTAAAAAACTTGAGTCTTCCTGTCACATAGCGCTCCCTCTGCTTGAATAGGGATACAGTGCTATATTTATTACATCACATTTTAACTGCTCTGTGTGAGTGTATGCACCCCCCCCCCCCTACTCCCCCCTCCTCTTCAGTGGGTTACAGTTTGTATCTTTGTTCAATAACTATTATTGAAAACTGTGGGACGTACACCTATGCATAACATTTTAAATGCATTCTTTGTGACAAATTAAGCTTTGTCTCAAAAAAAAAAAAACATATTTAACAGAAAATTTCCCAGAACCTAAAGTACACAATTGAATTACATGTTTCAGTATTTAGTGCTGCCCCTCTTTTCTTTATAACAGGTTCCATTCTTTTTAGAAGACTTGCTAAGAGTTTTTTTTTTTAAAGAAAGCTAAAGGAATATTTATTCCTCCGAAGGAGAGGTCTGGATTTCTGTGTGATTTGTGGTTTTAAATTTCCATGACATACATGGTGGTTAGCCAATCCAGCATATGCAGGAGAATGACAACATACATATGCAGAAAAATCCTGCAAATTAATAAATAGTATGCATAATTTAATAACAGTCACCCAATAATGAGAATGCATAATTAACATGAACTATTATTAGTTCATTCAAAACCTAAACTGCCAGGGTTAACTTGGGGGTGCTGGACCCTACCCCAGTGCTCACTGAGCGAGAGGCAAGAAACACCCTGGAGAGGGCGCCAGTCCATCACATACTCCATAAGAAAGTAATAAACTGATTCTAAATAGTTGTGAAGCAACTGATCACATGAACAACACATGAACTGCATTACTATGTGTGGAGCTTGACTTTCACCTTTCTCTCAAAGACGAAGGCTTTAAGTACTTGTATATCTGATAACGATAGTCTGCGTGGTCTATGAGGTCTTGCACTATCCATTCATATGTTCTGACAGTCCCCTTCCTTTGGTAAGTGGATTACCTTGTATCTAACCTCCTCAGAAACATCTCCATGACTTGAGATTAAATAAACGAAGAGCGACCTTTGACCTTGCACAGTACTGTAGGTGTAGAAATCAGATTATTAGGATTCATATCTGAGGGAGGAGTTAACAACAAGATGATGAACAGCTGACATGACATATGGTCAAGATGTGATGTCTGGTTGTGACCTTTGAGCATTACGAGTCACACACAGCAGAAATGTCTTCACAGAATACCAATGTGTTTACATAGCAGCGTATAACCTCACCTGCCATTGAAACAAATGTGGTATTTACACTCCTGTAAAGTGTTGAATCATTCTGTACCTTTGAGCATTGTATTTATAGAACTCTAGCCCATCCAGTACCTTTTTAAATTTTCCTTGTCGTTTGGCTGAGGCTTGGCCCTGGTGGTCAGAATAACACACAATGAGGGAGAGAAGAGAAGAGAAAACAGGCACACACTTGGATACTCTCTCTCTTTTCCCTTTGTCTATTCTAATCTTCAGCTTTGTTTGAGGCAAGCACTTCATCCTCATAACTCAGTGGTTTAACGGACTTTACACTGATGTAACTAGAAGCCACCTACTGGTGCCTATAACAGAGTGGACTCCTTTTAATGTAATCCTTTATCCAAACAAATGCATTCCCAGCCAAATTCAATCTGACATCAATGTTTCGAAAGACAGACTTTGAGAACTTAAGACGAATTTTTTGTGCTGGGAAACCATCCTAAATCAGTCACTGACTGTAGTGCCTCTTTTAACTATCAGCAATGAAGCAACAGCTTTTAAAAAAAAAAAAAAAAAAAAAAAAAGGCAGAACTGAGTAGATATAGAATTTCTAGATCAGACTTCAGCCTTTCAAACACGTCTTTGAAAACTTTACTTTTTAATTTCATGCTATGCACTTTTGTGGCTTTGTCAGATCTGTAAATTACATATCAGCAGAAAGGGGAGAGAAAAAAATAAATAAATAAAAAACGAGTCACAAGCTATAATGCCTTTGCCCCATTCAGAAACTCCTGTAAGGTGTGTGAACATCCACTCTCACAGGACAAAGTGAGTGCCAAGCAACATGCAAAACAAGGACAGTGTCAAAACTCCTGATTGGTCCACACAGGTGATGGGCGGAGCTCAGTGGCTGCAAAGCCGCTAGAGAAAAGGAGGCTGACGTTCAAACAGGGTCACTCACTGCTTTTTTCCCGTATTCGCTCTTGGGCACGACCAGGGAGCCGGTCATGTAGCACCCAGGACCTGTACCTTTAGGGATCCTGAAAGGCAAGAGAGGAAGCCATGGAAGAACCACCATCACCACCAGATTCAAAAGGCAAATTCTTCCAGAAAAGACAGATATACAGAAAAGGCTGTCTTCCATTATACGTATTACAATGCCCCCTCCCCTAGTTAGAGCTGCATTGTGCAACAAAATCATATTCAATACATTTACACACGTGATCATTAAAATAAAACCAAACCCCAACCCAACAGTTAAGCAGCTGTTTATGAACCCTGGAACTTGAGTGGAAATTTGTCTCAAGCCAAATGCAAGCTACTCAGCAGTAGCACACAGCTGTCAGCTTTGAACCCCAGACTGAAGCAGGGTTCCTTAAAATTTGGCAGATCTTGCGAGACTCTCACATTTCCAGGCGTTTGTATCAAGTGTTAACTCCAGGTCCAGTGCACTGTTGGAACCATGGAACAGTGCATAACATAATAATCAATCCATGGTTTGGTTGGTGTCCCTAGAATCATAACTGTCTTATTACAAGACTTCATTAAAGAGGGAAAAAAAATAAATAAAATAAATTAAAAAAAAAAAAAAAAAACACACACACACACACACACACACACACACACACACACACACACACACAACACAACACAACACAACACAACACAACAAAAACAAATAAATCCTCAGAAAGACGCCTCAAGATGACTCACTTGTCGTCCTGTAGGGAGGTGATGTAGAACGGATGTGAGGTTCCTGGGATGAGGGTGAGGGAGTTTGCCTTCTTCTTAGCCAGCATGGCAGAACGATGCGTCTCATACACATCTAGACTTAGCGTGTTGGAGAGACGGTGGGACACAACAAAGGGCAGGTCCTTCAGCCGTTCCAGCTCACTCTGCTGCTCATGGCGAACTTGCAGTCGGATGGTGTAGTCCCCTTTCTCCAGCTTCAGAGAGTACTAGAGGGCATGGTAAGTGATAAACTTCTGAGCAGGGTATGTACATGTTGTGGGATGCCAAACTGGCTTTACATTTTTGCCATGATTATGCTACTTCAACATTTCCAAACTGCCAAATCTAACCTGTAGATACAGAGTGTAAACAAAATAATTTAACTAAAACCAAACATTAAGCACACTTGATTTATAATAATGATGCAATTACTTTTACAACAGTAGCGTGATAGTACATCAAAACCAATTACAGTAGTGCTGAGGTACCTGGTGCGGATATGCATCTCCAGAGCCCATGAGTCTCTTATTCTGGTCAAAGAGGAGCCAGAGCTGACTGTCAAATTCCGACTCATACAACAGCTCACACAGTGCAGGACAGCTAGGGGTCACTTCTCCACTTTTAGGCTGTAAAACAAAGATCAACGATAAGCTCATTCTTAACACATACACGGTGAACAAACATACACATTCACTTCATGAGAAGTATGAAGCAGTACTGATATGTGTGAGGTGTAGTACATGTTCTCCTCTGGGAACAAACTTTTCTTTTTTTTGTGATGTTGCAACATATTGAGAGAAATGTTTCTTTGGCACAAGCCATATGCTGTGAAGTTTGCTCATTATTAATACAATTATATATAAAATTATATTAAAATTATTTATTTTTAATAGATTCCATTGTTCTGTGAACACCAACAGCTACTCTGTTTGACTGTTTATCTAACTGGTGCTGGTGGTCATGGGTGTCATAGTGTCATAGGTGGTCATAGCAGTCACATGTTCTCTACGCTTTTTGGAAAGATTTCAGAAACTCCTACTGTTCCACTTTGATGGCACCCATGCTTAAATAAGCACACTATCATTTCTGAGACACTTCTTAGAAACATCTCCTGAAAATGACAACTTGTACTTACGCTGTTTTTGCTTGAAATAGAGATGATGGCATTATACTATTTCTGGCAAGCATTACTGATAAAATGGCCAACACGTGCAATCAAGTGTGCCTAGTGAACGTGTGTGATGTGTATGAGGGCAGGGTTGAGAATTGTTTTCATACCTGATGAAAGCTATACGTGAGAACGATTTCATAAAGCTGACGGTTATTGGGCAAGACGTCTCTGAGGCCGAGCGCTTTCATTTTTGAACTCACAGGCCTGTGAAAAAACAGGAGACACAGGACAGGGTGCCAGTAAATATTTGATGAGGATAAAGTAAGTAGCCGAGGCTCCCCATTTACAAGCGCTCCCAAGAGTGCCTGTTCTCTGGCCAGCTGAGACACATTCATTTTCCACATTGTGCTGGGACAGGGTACATCACCTGTGAGTATGTTTTACAGTGTCTGAGTGTTCTTAAAAGGAACTGCTTTCACCACTCAATATTAAACAAGTCAATTAGGAAGCATTTCCAGCCAGGGTCACTTCCATGAAGACATGGAGCCCTGCTCAACTAAGCACAGTTTGAGTTACCTGAGGGGCTGTACCCAGTTCTTCAGGGTGATGGTGGGGGAAACCTCCTCATATCTTAGAGGAGACGTTACTTCAAAACTAGATATGCCCTCAGAAGCATGCTGCGGGAATAACACATAAATAAGTTAGGAGAACTTCAGGTTTGAAAACACATGGTATGTCAATATCACACAGAATATTTAAAAAAGTGGTCCATTTTACTTGTCCTTCATCCACCTACAGGACTGTAGCTGCAATGATTTAGTGCAGTCAGTGTTCCTGCTAGGTATTCAAAGCCGCGAGGGGTATTGACACAGTTGAATGCCATGAATTTACAAAACTCTATATTTGCCATCATTTTGATGAGATGCCATATAAATCAGTTGCTTGTGTCCCTTCATTTTCATCACTTGCTCAATCACACACCTTAATTACAAGATAATACACTCATTTTTGTGTACGACTCAGTTCTGTGTTCCAGAACGCACGTACCAAATCTTAATATCAATTTAAAATTACATCCTCAATATCTGAGATTCTGTGAAAGACGCTGCTGCATTTTTATTTGCTGATACTTACGATATGAAGAGGACAGGGCGACGTTTGCAAACCATGGAAGGAAACCGTGTAGTCTATAGTGACGTCACCAAGACTGGCCCACCAACGTGCAATGCACACTTCTACCGTCCGACTGGGCTAAAGAAGATAAGACACGTTGTTAGCTAAAAGAGTAAATAGATATTAAAGCATTATCAGCAAGAAAAAAAATATTTTTGGGAGAAAAAAAATAAATAAAATAAAGTGTACAGTTTTCCATATGCCCCAAATGCTGATGATCAACCAAGACACATTTAAATTTCCAACAATTGGTCCTTCGACCTACGAGTAGTAGTAAAATTTGATATAACAAATACAGAAAAAATGAAACAGAAGTTGGTTTTGTAGCACCTGTACAAGCACCAGAACATACCTGCTGTATCACTTAAAGTGGAACAAGGATTCTGAATACATACCAAACTTCAGTTTCATGTGTGTGTCCTGTATACTTGTGGCTCCAGATGTCAAGACATGTATGGAACTCTGACAATATTAGAGCCACTATTTTAGATTACTGTCTGGCCTCAGTATCCAAGCCTATTCTCTACGATAGGAAAGGGAATAATTCACCTGAGCATGTGCATAAGCCCCTCTTTTGCAGGAAAACTGTACACATTTATTTTTTCACTGAACTACAGATTTAACGTAGTTTAATATAAAAAAAAAAAAATGTTCAGTGAGCTGGAATCAGAAGAAGGGTCCTTATACCAGCACAGGAAAAGCCTCTGTCAGTGAGCCCTTCTCCAATAAAGAGGAGAACTTGTAGAACTCATTTGCACGATAAGCTCTCTGTTTCACCAGGTGCACAGCATGGAGGACAAACTTGGAGGACACATCACTGGAGTGAGACGTTAATGTGATCTCTGACAAGACAAAACACAAAAGAAGAAGAGAGGGTGAGAGAGATTGACAATCAATCAATGATACCTGATATCAGATTTCTGGGTTAGACACATCCTCTCTCCTCTCTCTACCTACCTGCCCAGGAGGCCCCCTGAGGGACGGTGATAAAGTGGCGCCGTATCTGACCTGGTCTGAAGTGTACGTCTGTGAAGGAGATCTCCTGACTCCGGCTCTCCGTAACCCTACACGGGAAACAAACACCAGCCACATGTGGTTTTAAAAGGGGGGGGGAGAAAAACAGTCAAAGCAGAGGAACATGTACCAGATGCACTTACTTTGTAGGGATTATAACCGTTATGGGCACTCTGAAGAGGGGGCCTGCACCGGGAGCTGAGGTATCATACGCACACACCTAATGAGACAACACGTGTGCGCGCACACACACACACACACACACACACACACACACACACACACACACTTACTCACTTAACTGTAAAAGGCTTTTCATTAGTACACCGTCGTTTTATACTGTGTTCTCTGTACACTAACTTCCTTTCAAACCAACCAAACAGGGATCAACCCTAAGGGGTTAATCTTCACAGTGATTTTGATAATAGAAAGCCTTACCTCCGTGTAATGCAGTCCCTCTCGCAGCCCCTGAGGGTCAACACGGATGTTAACATGCCGACACTGGTTCATGAGCTCTAGGTGTGAAGGGCACTGTACCCAGGAAGCGCCGCAGGTGAGCGCCAGATGCAGCTGCAGCGAGATCCGCAGAGAGTTCTCTAGAGATGTAGACAAAAACAAACACAATCACAGACATGCAGTGAACTATGAGGAGATGAGGAGATACATTTTACAAACAGCTGAGCACACAAAATAGAAATAATGTACACAGTCAAGACAAGCAAGTAAGAAAGTGGGACAGGGTAGAGTGTTTGTGCTGCTTCTCTGAATTCACAAGGTTTTTTACAGACATGCTGCTGTACACAAAAGACATAAATATAAGGCATTAGGATGACTGCTTTAAGCTATGCCATACATATCCACCAGTATTTTAAAAATAACAGAGCTGGGTGTTTAACCTCAGAACAAATACTCAAGTAGACAGGTCCCAACATATGATTGCTGACTGGCCATCTCAATTAGTTAATCAATTACAAATCAACTTCCGGTTCATCACATTTATATTTCAGGGTTTACTTTGAAATAAGGCATCAGAAAAAGTGAAAAGTAAAAAAGTGAAATTCTAAGCACTGTTATCAGAACCCATTTTGGGGATGTTTTCTCCCCAATTTAGTTGTGTCCAGTTCCACCCACACTAGCTAGGTATCCCTCAATAGGGTTGTTTATTCTACACACTTTTCAAAAGCTTCTTTTCATTTTTTTTTGTCTTAAATGGTTTGCTAAACTACAAATGAGTGTGGATTGCTCTAAGTGGCTGAGAATGACGAACTGTTAATTACTACACAATAAAGTTTTTTTGCAACTACTTTAATACTGAAAAAAAATCTCACACATTCATTTATATGAATATACAAGACACAGAATGTAAGAAGTCTGACCAGTGTTTTCGGGGAAGACCGGCTCAATGCCCACTCCATGATCGGAGGGAGCTGACACTTGGATGGGGTCCCTGAGGTAGATGCCTCGTTGATTCCCAACAGTAACAGTGAAGCCCAGGTTACCAGTGGGAGAAGAGGCATGCTGCATGAGGTAGTCAAACGCCTTGTCCACCTACAGAGGAAAGAAAGCGTCAGTCCTTGCATGTACATTAAAGGTTGCACAGCTATTCGTCTTCACTCGTCGTCATTACCCTATTTAGAGTTCCTGAGAGTTCTCTCTGGCAAACTGCGGTTCTTGAAACCTATCCAGTCCAGTTTACTTATGCCTTACTTAAAGCATTACTATTAATACTGTTGATTCTGCATCACTGTATTTCAAGCACTGTCTTCAGACTAGTTGATTTGTCACAGCACCGCCTTGTTTCATTAGTGGATTATTATTATTATTACTGTATTATTAATGAATTGGATTACTCAACCACCAGCATATGTATACACACACACACACACACAATTGTGAAGTACCTGAATAATACCATGGCCCTGCGCAAACACTTCAATGTCGTCCACTTTCAGGGCTGTGTTTTCCAAAGCACGTCTCACAGCCGCAACTGTGGGTCGTACCCCGTTCTGCTTCAGACCTGATAGACAGACACAGAAAGCAGCTCATTAAAACCTTATGTACAATTATGCACAAACAGTTTGAACAATCTTTTACCAAACTCTGTGGTGAATCTTTTTTGAGTATTAACAGTGTCACATTTCGAATTAGAACCAGTTTGAGGGTGTTACAAATTACGCTGCAGTCCCAATGTTTCTAGACACCTGTCCCCTTTTCTGAGGTGAAGAATATTAACAGGGTTTGTTCCTCCCTTGCTGCAGTTACAGCCTCCACTCTTCTGGAAGGAATTTACACTAGATACCACAACATTGTTGTGAGGATTTGGCTACATTCACCACTCCGAAGGTTCGTCTAAAGCTTCATTACTCTAGAGAATGCAGCTTGATTGCTGGGAGGTTTTATATGCTTGACATTGTGAATAAGGACCATTATATGAAAGTGTGCAGACTGGGGGAGGGGGGGCTTCAAACCAAGTCCCATCTTTTTACCTGAGAGTATGAGAGCAATGCCTCCACAAGCGTTGGGAGAGGACATGGATGTGCCATTCATTAACTGAGTGCCACGTAGCGTCCAGTTAGGCACAGATGCGATGGCTCCGCCAGGGGCACTGATGCTGACTCCCAGAGCCCCGTCTGTACTGGGACCTCTGGATGACCAGGTGTACTGGTTCGGGGGCAGTTTCTCCCTCAGAGAATACTCTGCTACCATCATGTCAGGGGTGACATAGGCTCCAACACCTGAATACAGTTTAAGAGATGGAAAAAATAGTAGTTAAAGGTATTGTTTGGAAAAAAAAATTGCTCTTTACAGTTCATTACAGTGGTGGTGATGGGAACCTGGGGTATTAATGTAAATATAACCTTTTTAGTTACTATTCAAAATGACTAGCGAACATACACATCTTTATTTCTACACATCATGTTGATTTGATACAAATATACACATAACAGAAAACTTGACCTGACTTCTAACAGCAAGCATGTACCTTTCCTTCATTAATCTCAATTTATGGCTTTTCAGGTCAAATGCTTTTCATAAAACTATATAAAAATGTCTTGGACATCAGCAAGTGTAATCATAACCATTTCAAATCTTTAGACATCTGGTTGACATTACCACCACTGTAAACAATTCTTTGAGTTCTCTAGAACAGTGCACGTCACATCAAACTAGGCTGCAAGTATTTGGGCAGAAAAGTAACTTCAATTTAACGTGCAGCTGTGTTCATTCTCTGTTTGAAGCTGCTAGTCTACAGACGCCAGCACGATGCAGCGGTATGTAAATATTTCATTGGCTGTTGTACCAAATGACAGAGATAACTGACCTATCACGCTGCTTGTGGTTCCTCCAGGGCAACCCACTGTGGAGAGGCACGGCCCGTTGTTTCCAGCACTCGACACAAAAAGGACGTTATGTTTCTGAACCACCTCACTGATCACTTCACAGATCCTCCTAAAAAGGTGCACACAGACAAAAATGGCCATAAGTTACAAAGACAGTTCCCTACATTCAAGGCAAAGGTCAACCTTACAATGCCATTCTGTAAATTATGCTAATTATGATAATCTGGTATGATTCTTAAGATTGCTAAAACATTTTTACCAGGAAGTCAATAAATGTCAGTCTTCCAGCAGAGTGCAGTCTTACCAACATTCCAATAGGTCTTTAGAATGGTCACTATTGGGGATTGTTAGTCAACACCAATTATGGATTGAAGTAGTCTAAATAAAGCATCAGGAGTGACGACAAAACGTCTCATATTTCGTATTTAGCGTGCCCATTCCTTGCTGTTAGTGCTCCACTATTCTTTTCTTGTTTTAAGTTTTTCAAAGGAACTGCCAGGAACATTTTCCAGACTTCCAAAGCTCAGTCTTACAAGTGGATTCCATTACTTCCTTTTTAGGATCCAAGTAATTCAAACCCATTCAGTGATTTTGAGGTCTGGACTCTGGGTCGGCCAGTCTAGTGTTCTAAGAACAGCAGCAACTTTGATCAACTTTCTATTGATGTACTTGACTAAGTAACTAAGCTTCTAGACAAATATGAAACCTTTTGGACCCATGGAGTCCAGATGTCTTCTCCCAGTGGCATAATGTATAAAAACACCTTTATAGTTTCAGATCTAAAACAAGTGTGAAGCTGGATTTTCTCCTGTCTTTTAAAGACAAAAGCTTTATATAGTGTCTATTTACTGGTAAACACTTCTGTTGGTTGGCCAGGTCCTATAAAGTTTTTAGGAGTTTTAGAATTTAGGAGGACACTGTATTTCCTGATTGTGTGCACAGCAATGTGTACCTAATGCTTAGTGACTGCGACACAACGAGAAACAACTAGAAGGTAGAATGGCAAGCAATAGCTTCACTGATGGTGGTTAGCTGCAGCTCTAAGCACCAGAACCAGTTTCTCTGTGCCTTACCCTGAGTTTGGCCAATGTGTTGCCTCCCCATAACTGTAGTTCACAAGGTCACACTTGTAGTTGATGACCTCAATCATCTGAAAAGAGTGAAATATTACCCAGTTGCGTATCTTATATGGACAATCAGAAAAAGTATAATTTTTTCATAATGTATTTCATTACTACAAAAGCCCCCTGCCCCAAGAATTCCTACCGCTCGTATGAGCCCCGTGCCCGTCTCCATGGTGCTTAGACGAGTGTCTCCTATTTTCAGGGCCAAAATCTGAGCACCAGGAGCCACGCCGTTCCTCTCTGGCTCCTCTGGAAAGTGCCCCGCAGCAATGCTGGCAACATGAGTTCCGTGAGCACCTACAAGACACAGCGTCCACCAAAGAAATGGCACGTTTGTTTCAGGAATGTGCTCCAAAAATATATAGATTTACCATTCAGGAATCTTTATCAAAGCACTGAAGAAAAATGAATGATACCCAGCCCTAGTTTTAAAACAGCCTCTAGGGGCAGTTGTGGGCTGGAGGTTAGGGAAACAGCCTTGTAACCGGAGGGTCACCAGTTCAGTTTCCTGAACCGAAGTGGGTTAAATGTGGAAGACAAATTCCTCTGTGTGTAAAAACACAAATGGCTCTAAAACTCTTTACTGAGAGAATGACTGGCCTTCCCTAAATATCACAAAGTTATAGAGGTATAGAGAATTTCCCACAGTCTCTCGTGTGGTCTTTTAAGGATAGACAAAAAGATGGATAAGTGCTGTATACGTTACTTGTACTTCAGGCGGCCATACAGCACTTTTGCACCATTAAGTGTAGCTGCTTTCCAGACGTTTAAGGTAAATGTACTGCCAAAAATCAAATCAACTAACATTGATTCGTTTTCGTAGCCCTTTGGCAAACACACCTCTGGACGGACACTTATCCAGCCCAAATCTCTGATTACGATCGATCTTCTCACCTCCACTTGTAACGATGCAGAGAGTGTTCCCCTCGTCGTATATATTGATGGAATAATTAAGCATCTCAGCATCTCCCAAAGTGGCGTACTCCTGCCTCTCTCTGTACGAGCTCAGCACCGTACAGGACCCAAGGTCTCCACTCTCTGAGGTGTCCACCACTGCCCTGTAAGACAATAACAGACCAAGTAACACGCTAAATCTTCTCATGGCATAAAATGACACTAGCACTACTGTTAGGTATTAACACCTGAATTCCCAAAACTTGTTGATGTGGTTTATACAGTATAATGTAATATAAAGTTAGCAATGTTAGGCTTGAAGATCCAGTACTAAGGTTAAAAAAAATAATATTTATTTATTTTAAAAAAAGTATATTCCATTTACATTCAAATATTGTTTATATTTAACTACATAATTAGGAAATTGCCTGGTTATGTAATGAATAAGATATACATCGGATTGACATTTTTGTAGTCTGTACTTCTGCATTCATATCAATGTTAGGAAACTAAAGACAAAGCAAAAACATCAACAGAATTTCTTAATAATAGAGTGGGGCTAGACATTTACAGATCATTTAAAGACCATTTGATCCCTTTACCGATTCAGCATTTAACATTTTACGTTGATACTAACAACTAAACAACTTTAATGTCCAAACAGCAGGCAGAACTAAATAGTTTCTACTATTTTGGCTGATTTTGATTTTAAAACCGGTTTGCTGCTCACCTCCAGGTGATGCCATCGTGCCAGGCTATGCAGTCGTAGACTGGACCTGGGTCACTGTACTTCTTCTCCATAGCACCCAGCAGTTCTGTGTGGCACTGTAGCTCCTCCTTCTGCAGCTTCTCCATCTGGCGACCAAAACCAGCCAAATCAAATAACCACAAAATTTATTCAACAACTGTAAAAGCGATTACAGTTAACATGACTATTACAGTCCCTATACAGAGGCCAATAACAAGAACCATATGACTGTCTGGAAAGACTTACATCACTGTTGCCATTTGAAAAGCACTCAGTAACCTGCCTGATCTCTCTCATCATTACTCAGGAACAAGCAAGGCATGTTTAGTAAGCTGTTAAAATTGGTTTTGTCCTAACAGAAATAAACAGCTCTTTGGTGACCTGACCATCTCTCACCTCAAGAACAGAACTAGACAACATAAACCTAATACAAAACGCTCCTTAACTTTCGCACAGCCCACATTCTCTGATTTCCCCAATTGTGTTAATAGGTTGCTTGTAAATTATGTCACGTCACTGTGTTGCTGTGGCATGAACTGCAGATGGTGGGCAGAAAGTGCTTTTCTTTATAGGAAGCTCCATCACAAGCTGCTGAAATGGCTACGGCTTGTATTGTTCGACTGCTCAAAATCTCAATCCATCTGAAACACAGAGGCTTTTTTCAAACAAAGTTGTTGTTCACAAGGAGGAAAAGATGAAAGAAAATGAGAAACTGTAAAATGGCAGCAAAAATGACTTGCAGTCTGAAGATGACTTCTATTCACACGATTGCTGTTGGAATTTTGAGTGGTGCTCATAGAGGTTGTTTTTAATTTATAAGCAGTGACACCCACAGATGAACTACGCCAAACACAATACGCTGTTACTCCAGACTGCAGACAATGTGGACGTCAGATCCTTAATAATTCGTTTTTCCAGTCCACCTTAAACAGTTCAGCAGGCACCAGCACCCAATCACAACCTAACCAGTGTGAGTTAAATGTCAAGAGCCACTGCACATTAGTAATGCTATGTTAATCCACAACAAATCTCTGCTCCTTGGTAGAAGCCAACAACCAACTGACCTGTGAGCGGAACTTTCATTCTGATTGGTGTGAATAAAGCTAGGTCAGAAGACAAACATGTTCCTCTGCTTTCAGTTCGGTTCAAAAATAGGCTCTTTATCCGCTAATTCTATGATTCCCTGTACATACTTTTCTCTTGCAATACAGGGATAACACCACATCTTCTTTTCGCTTTCTGTGCGAATTCTCTTTCTAAACAGTTCCCCTACATTCCAAACTGGGAACTCTATAAAAGACATATTCACCTAGAAAACAATTTATTAAACACAACGTGCAAAATAACACCATTTTGGTCTGGTGCAAAATGCACTGTTCTAGAGAAACTTATGCAGAAGATTAACGGCTCTGAAAGCTCCATTGCAAACATGAAATACCTGCATGTTTTTTTAGTTTTGATACGGGCTTCACATTTTATCTAGAATACGTAAATGCCCCTGCTGAGCCAAGAAAACAGAGTGGACAACCATTTTACCACCATCACCCTCACATATAAACACTTAAAACATGTGGGCTCACTGGTGACTTCAGACAATAAATATAACCGCTACATTAGTGTTGTACACATCAATAGCATCACTCCCCCAGTTAAAGACCTCCAGTGTAGCTAACTAAAAGCAAAAGCAATTAACTCATTGTCTGACACCACAAATGCTGAAAAGTTCACACCACCAGAAAACCACCCCAGCTGATTTGAATCTTCCAAGCACCAGATTAGAAAATTGGATGCAAATCATAAGCTGCCCCTGCGATGCAACATGGTATACACCCCCAATGTTTTCATCTCTGAAGAACTGTAGGGGCTGGGGTGAGCTATTTCACTTAACCTGTGTGCGGGATCCCACATCTTCTCCTTGCGCTCTTTCTAGTTTATGAAAACACACAAACAATATTAAACACAACCATCCACTTTCCTGTAAAACAATTATGCAGATTATTTGCACAATCCCATTTTATTTTAGCACATTATTAATACGACCCCTCAGAACAGAGTGGACGATTTAACCAATCAGACCATGGGGAGCTCACTGGGAAGCAGCCCCCTTAAAGATGCAGTAGCTAACTAAAACAAAAGCAATAACTTTGTTCCAGCAAGCTTTCCAGCTTTGACCAGTTTGAATAAAAAGATTCCAATACACCCCAATTTTCATCTCTGGAAGTAGGCTGTACATTTCACTTACCTGTATTCTCTCTTTGAGAGCCTTAGGGAAAAACTCATAACCGTTCTTAACTCCGATGTGATATTTCCCGGAAGGATTCACCCAGGCGGGAGGGAGCTGAAAAAAATATGAACCATGTGAAAGTCAATGTAGCTAACCAAGGGCTTGGGTGAATGAAACTAAACACCTACAAGTTACCTCTAGTGCAAACACGATGTATGCAACAAGATACTACAGCGATTGAGTTACTGCCATGATGCAATACGAGAAGCTGAGTTCTGAAAGAATGTGGCATATGGATGTGTGGAATAAGTGCTCATATCCAACCTTGAGTGTGCGTCCAGAGAGTCCAGCCACTGTTCCATCCTTGGGCTCCACAACTGTGGACATGTTGACATCTCCGCTGCCAGTTGTATCGATGATGTCCACAATCTTGGGCTTCCCCTCTGTTGTGGTCTAGATAAGACACAATTCAGAGTTTAAGGACAGTGACAGAATTATTCTGGATCCTACACATGACGTGACACATAACCACATATACCAGCAGGAGAAACTCTCTCCAACAGAAACTAATTTTACCACCTTTCTGAAAGACCTTGCTGGAAATCCAGCCCTTTTCTTTATTACAAGGTGACGTCATCTTGACAATCCCTGCTGCCTTCCTACATACATGCTTTGCATCACAGAGAGCTAAATGAGTAAAAACATACCACATGAAACATGGTAAGCTCCGCTCCTGTCTAGCTTGTGAAGGTGGACCTATGAACTTGTTCATACCATTCAGGTTAGGACTCTGGCTCAAACGGCTACAGATGAAGTGCTGCCATAGTAATAGGGAAGGTGCAGTTAGCAGGATGCTGCTCTGGAGGCTAATCAATCAGAACACAATGGGATCACATTGGGAGGCGGGGCTTAAAGACACATGTGCTCTACCAAGGTGTATTCAGACAGCGTGAATACGGACATACAGTTCTGAAAAACTAAACCATGAACACCCGTTCAAACATATCCCAACGAGAACATTAAAATGAGCATGAACGGTCCTGTTCATGTTAAAATGTTATATGATGCATTATGTACTCTGTAGTAAAACCATAGTGAGCTGCTTATGAAGACACCACACCGAGCTACCTAGCAGTAACAGTAGAAGTCCTCCTACTTTAAGGATACTTTATTTGAAGGGGGGGACCTCACTCCTGAGAATGATGTGGCAGCGCTGTAGAGGAGGTGAGCAGGCATGATTACAGCAGGTCAGCAATGGTTGCATTTATCAGCCTGGTTGCCACTTCAAGCTTCTAAATGTGTGTCTCTGTTATGCAGCTATAATAGATTTTATTTGCTGCCTGATCTTTTTCAAGGCTCAGTGTCTTGTACATTCATGACTGTAGGAGTGCCTGCAAAAATAAAAAAAAAGGTTCCCTACAGTTTCGGGAAAGCCTGAGCATTTCAGAGAATTAGAAATGCAGGACAAGAAGTCTTGACAGTTGGTGTGAAATCTGGCAACAGGTGCTTGATCCTCTTTCAGCTGTGTGTGCCAAAGCCGGTGAAGTTGAAGCCTGACAAACATTAGGAATGTTTTTAAGGTCCCCGCAAAGCCACTTACAATCTCTCACAAAGCCGGTTTAGTGTTGATATCAGAGTCTGACAAAGAAAATCTGACTTTCTGGCTGAATTTCCAAACATGCCAAGCATGTCCATTCACCAAGAAAGAACACTGACTAGCTAACATGCTAGCTAGCTAGCTTCACTGCCTTGTGTCAGTAGCCGCTTGTCAAACATCACATGGAAAAGATAAGACTAGACTAAAACACTCTCGTCAGCAAGTGGACCAAGGCTGGGACTAGCCCAAAAACAAACTGTCCAAAGCTGAATAGTATTCCTGAAGCACCGCTGAGCTCATACGCTGCAATTAGCAGCGCTTAGGATGACCAGCTAGCCGACTAGCATCACTTGGCAGTTGAGGATGACACAGCTTACAGCTTCACCATGTTTTAGCAGCCTGTACAGCGGAAATCACGCTAACGAGACGAGACCGAGCATGTTGTGAGCTAGCACTACTTCTTATCCTTTCAGCATAGACGCAGATCGGTGTGTTATACTACTAGCTAGCTATGTGTTATAAGCAAAGCTGAAATCTATCATGCGGCCTGCTTCATTCAGCAGCAGCGCTCCCAGATTAACCTGCATGCCGGGCGCCCCCGGGTCCACTCCTGTATCCAGGACGGCGATGAGCACGCCCCGGCCATCGTAGTCTGGAAAGCGGGTCAGGAAAGAAGCGGCACCGGTCTCTTTCTTCGGAAGCAGCCCGTGTAAAGGGAACGACTCGTCAGCGGAATGAGTAGCCATGACCCGACCGGGGGGTGAGGGATGAAAACAATAAGCAGCGGCAGCAGGGTGGAGCTGCGGAAAGACCGGCGCGGACCACCCTAAGAGCGGGCTGGACTCTTAAAGGAACAGCAGTCCAGGTGCTCGTGTGGAGTTTTGCATGTGTTGAGATGCAAAACTAAGAGTACATACTCGACCATCTATCTTCCCCTGAAGTAATCTTACTACTATAAGGTTATGTTTTAGTTACTTCATTTTAGTGTCGGGAAAGTTCATTTTCGCGAACCGATTCTTTCGAATCGCCCGTTCATATGAATGGAACGTCCAAGTCAAGAAATCCAATGGCAACTTTCTCCAATATAATTAATTTAATTTCCTGTCGGTTTTCCTTGGATGTTGTCTCATCTGGTAGCCATGGGTGTCCGCGTGCTGGTTTGGTCTGCCAAAATAGGTACTAAAACGTGCGCTACAGATGAACGAAACCAGACAGGAAAGGAAGTTTCATTGAGCTTCCTCGAGGCAGCCTTCGTGTCTACCACATGCGTTAAGAGTCTCCTCAGCAAGGGAATCGGAATCATGGGCTCGATCTCAAATGACTCTCTACTCCCTATGTAGTGCACTACATAGCTCATGAAATAACGGGTTCCACATACAGCTGGTCTATAAGTTTAAAACAGAAAGCTAGTCATTTTAAACTATAAGCTATACGACTGTCCTCTTAACATGTTCCCAATTTGGGTGCAGAATCGTTGTTTTGAGACCTATGCAGTGCACAATAATAGGAGTAGGGAGTTATTTGAGATTCAGCCTTAGTGGACTATTACAGCGATCCAGAGACTGTTAAAGGGGCATTCCACCATGTCCCCCCAATATTCCTGATTTTTATTTACTCCCTGAGGTCACTCATAGCCGTTTTTCCACAATCGTGGAACCAGTTCCGAACCTAATTCTAAACAGTTCGGCACATTTCCACCAAAAATAAAGCGGTTCAGAACCCGATACATTCGTTCCCAACTGGAACCAAAGAATAGTGGGTTCTTCAGCACGAACAGTGACGACTTCCGTGGGCGTGTCAGTTGTTGAGGTACGAAAAGACATCGGCGACACCCAGTGGTTGGTCGTGCTTGCTTTCTGGATATAAACAAACATCTGTAATAACAGCACAATAGATCACAGGTAATCTATACGCGCCGCCTTGTTACTGCTGCGTACTGTGCTGCGCTCTCTGATGACGTATCTTGGGTCCAAATAAAACTTGTTCAAGGTTCTACGAAGCCTGAACAGAACCAGGGTTCGTTTGGTCGAAAAGGGCCATCAAGTGGTTTGATACGAAGTGGTTCGTTGTAGAGAAACGGACAGGTTCAGATGTCCTGTGGTGGTGATGGGAACCAGGGGTGGCCATGTCTTCAACACAAAAACGGCAGTTACTATCAGAAAATCAGTGAACAAACATGAGTCTTCTGGGGGGTTTATATGTTATGTTTATGATCAACATGATAATATGATACATTATGTAAAATAACCATACATCTGAAAAAGTTACATTTCTTTTGGGACTATTTTGCCGTATAACGTCAACACGTATCCCTCCGCCAATGATTAAACTATTTGATTTAAATGGTTTTAAAGCCAAAACATTATCACAAAACTACGGCATAACAACGTGTCGGATATCTGGCAGACCTTACCACTTCATGTGATAACTTTAATGCCATCTGTGAGGGACCTTTAAGGACATTAAACTCTTCAGATACTACCACCACTGGTAGTTCTGACTTAAAGTTAAAGATACTCTAGAACGGAACAATTTCACCTCAAGCCACTCTGAATAAAGAAGCTGTAAATTAGTGCAATGAACCAACCCAGGTTTACGTCACAACCATTTAGCTATGTGATTTTTTCCTCTTATATATGCATGCACAGTATAAAAGTCGATTTCATGGAGGTCATTTTTTATCAGTTTCAGAGAAGTAGTATAGGTTTTATAAGGTTAGCCTATGAATAGATATGATTTTAGTGTTATTAGGAAACTTCCGCCTCTTCAGTCTATAAACAGATACTACCAAAGCACTGAGTCAGTTGGAGTTATAAATCGGTCAGGTGGAAAAGAACCGATTCAGAAAGACGATTTGCTAATGAGTCGTATGTCAATTCATTTCAATTCACCTTGATTGTCATTATACCAATACAGGGTTGTACAGAATATATATATATATATATATAGACAAAAACAATGTGTGCAAACAGGACAGTACATGTACAGGACATGTGCAATAAGTAAGAGCTGTATCAGTTAAGTATGTGGTTGTAAACTGTATAGATATATAAAGTGTACAGTGCAGGTGGGAGAATAGCAGTTTAGGTAACAGCTAGGTTGCTTGTTACAGATGTTCAGTATAGATAAATAAATACACAGCTGAGATGTTCAAGTGTACAGGTCAAGGTTAAGGTGCAGTGCAAACAGTCCTGTGAGGTAGTGGAGCCCAGTGTGTGGGCTGGGGTGATCAGGGCTAGAAATCAGTAACAGTCTTTAGTGGTGTAGTCATGTTCTGGTAGGTGCTGCCGGTGTGACCAGTTTTTTTTTTGTAACTTTTTATTTATGGTATTTTTCGTCACAATAAAAACATAAAAACAGGGAAAAAAGAAAGAAAGAAAAAAAAAAGCAAAACAAAGCAGAACAAAGACTTGAGGTCAAGGAGTAAATGCATATCACGTCTGATATCAGGTCTGATGTCTGATTAATCTATGCTGTTGGTTCTGTCATTCATGTAAACGGACCATTTTCCCCACTTTCTTTCTCCAATTTCTTTTTGGAGCCGTAAGGAATAAGTCATCTGCTCAAGGAGGTGTAAATGTTTTACAATGCCAACAAATGTGCCCACAGTAGGTATATCTTTCTGAAGCCAATATTTAGTAATTGCCTTCTTCCCTGCTACCATCATAATTTTTAAGAGATACTCATCATCTTTATCTAGTTCCTCAGGAAGATTACCTAAATACAGATGAAGAAATGTCACATCCACACTAAAACCCAGGACCTTATCAATGACTTCTGTCACCTCCCTCCAGTAAGTCTGGATGGGGGGGCACAACCAAAATATATGGGCATGATCCACCATGTTTTCTCCACATTCTCTCCAGCATCTCAGCTGAGTATCTGTCTGTTTGCCTTTTTGCTTAGGAGTTATAAAGAAGCGAATCAGATTCTTCCAGCAGAAGTCTCTCCACCCCAATGAGTTAGTAGTAGTTGACTGTGTTTTCCAAGCATTCGTCCATATGTCCTTTGTTATTACAATGTCCAGTTCTTTTTCCCAACGCTGCTTCACATATTCTGTGGAGTCCTTCTTAAGAGATGTGACAGCATGATACAGTTTACTTATGAGTCCTTTACTGCTCCTGCAGTTGTACGCTTCAACAAATAACTGAACAACCTTAGACCATTCTTTCTGGTCAGAGTCCCTAACCTCTTTACAGAAATAATCAGACATTTGTAAGTACCTGTAAAAATCCTGTCTCCTCAGCCCATAGACCTTACATAAATGTTCAAAACTATGGAGTTTTCCGTCTTTAACTATTGTACATAGAGATGTGATACCATGATATGCCCATTGTTTGTACCTGAAATCATACAATGATGGCTTATAGTCAGGGTCATAAGCAGGCCAACTGAGTAATTTTACCTCCCACCGGTGTGACCAGTTTGACAGCTCTAGAGTAAAAGCTGTTCCTGAACCTGGTGGTTCTGACTCAGATGTTCAGCAGCCTCTTTCCCGAGGGCAGAGGTTGGAACAGGGGATGACTGGGTGTGTGGGGTCTGAGGATGTGTTGACTGCTTTCCTCTCTTGCTGTAGATAGTCCTGTATGGGTGGGAGGGTAGTTGCGGTGATGTGCTGTGCTTGCTCCTTTAACAGTGCGGTCTTCACATCATTCTCAGCCATGCTGATTCTGTTATGCTGTGTAATCTGGTGATTGGGCGATGTGTTAGATCAGGCGTGATGGCGCAGTGAACCACCAAACTGTGCAGAACAGCCAGAACCAAAGTTGGATGATTCAGTGTAACTACTATTAACCACCAGCAGGTGGTGCGATAACGCCGGCTATGAACAGCTCTTTAACTGCAGCAAATTAGGCCTGAAAACATTGTATTCATCCCCTTTTCAGCTTTAGCCTGACGGTGGGTTGGCAGTGTGAACAGTTCTGTCCTAGTGCTGAGTAAATGCTCGTGTTTCAGTGATGAAAATATCTGTATATTTCTGTATTTTTAAGTGGGTGATTAAAGGGATTGAACTGTGGGCCTGCTATGACTCAGGCCTGGTGGTCCTGTCTGAATGGTGAAACCAGTAATCAGTGGTCTAATCTGAAGTTTGTTGCTTCCTTTAGGTCACCACTGTTTAAAGGAAATCTCTCAGTACACACTGGCGCATGACATTTGAGAACCTGTTTGGTGCGAGCTGTTTTGCTGCTTAAGAGTACTTGTATATTTACATACCATTGAGCTGCTGTAGACAAAGAGAGCCTAAAAAATTTAGTGAGGCTTAATTGCTGCTGTAAATTGATCTTCAACAGGCTTGTGAAAAACAAAGAATTGGAAATGCGATCTGCAGCTCGATTGATCGACTGTAGCGAACACTGGAATGGTGTTAATTTGGGGCCTTTTTGGGTAGACAGCTATAAAAGAGCCCTTCTCAAAAACAGCAGAGGTCTTTAATAATTGGGACATGAATGTTACACCATCTGTTACACCAATGTGCTAAAATTCTGGACTGACGGTAGTGTCTAGATAAGCCCAATGAAGTGAACGACTGCTTAAAGACACCAAGCCATTTAAAACAGATGTTACTTGGTTTTCTTCTAAAAGGATTTGAAGTAGTATGTAAGCATTGTTTCAAAAGGCAGTTCACCTCCTGCGTAAACTCATGTACAGGACGAAGCTACAACAATTGTCAGTTTGAACTGTATTGTTTTTGTGATGTCACAAATGCCTTTACATTCTAATACTGATCTCAGTCTCAATACCTTTAACCTTCTGCATTCATGTTAATTATAAACATTTTCAGATCAGCCTGTTTTTTAAATTGAGGTACAATACAACCAATCAAAACAAAGGTAGTGGGTGACATTGTTTGTTATTCTGTGAAAATTTCTGACATTTTTGCATAAAACAAATGGCTATGAGCTCAAAAAAAAGTTTTTGGGTACAGGTAAATACCAGGAACAATACATGATTATACATTTAGACTGAAAACATGAGCTACAGAAGTGTTCCCAAGTAAAGCATGTTTACTAAACCATTCTGAGTTATTTCTTTGACACCATTGCAGTCTGAGGATGACTCATAGAGGGCATCACTGCTCGCTGAATGTCCACAGTCTTGGCTGTTGGGTCAGGCTGGTACAGAGATAAGACCCACCCTTGCTTATGCGACATGCCCGGTTGAACATGTAAAGATGAATAACGCGCTCTAGAAAAACTCCCAACAAATCTGACCGAGCGCCTCTGAGTTCTAACTTACTGCTCCATGCTTCATACAGAGACATAGGTTATATATTTATATGTATAGAGAGAGAGAGAGAGAGAGAGAGAGAGAGAGAGAGAAAGAGGGAGAGAGAGAGAAGAGAGCACAGTAAACATCTGTTATCTCATCATCTTTTCTCAGTAATGCTACTTCTTTCAGCTTCAACACAAAGATTCAGTCTAAAGCTGATCAATACTGACCACTTTACCTCACTACTGTTAGAGTCAGTAAGATGGTTAGTCAAAGTAGAGAGTGAAAAACTCAGAAACTCAACAGACAGAGGAATGAGGACGACTGGTCAGTTAGAATGGAGCCTTCTTTTTTCCAAAGCTTAAATAAGCTTGTTTCCACTGTTTTACATCTCGGCTCTATGAATGATTTAACACACATGGTCACTGTGTTTACTAGGTCCGATGGAATGATCTCACAGCACTACAAGGCTAATCTTTATGAATAATGAATATGGATTATTTTCCTGCTGAAATCTTTCTCATAGTAAGAGATCAGCAGGTTTCCTTCATCTGGAATTCTCTCTCTCCCTCCTGCTCTTTTTCTCTCTCTCATTCATAAATTCATTTATTTCTATTAGAACTGTACTATCCACAGTAAATGTATCCTGAAATGTAACCAGCTATGAAAGTCCAGGGCCTCTGTGTGTGCACGCATGGGTGAGTATATGGGTTTGAATGTGAATAGCATGTTGTATGTTATTCTATAGGGATTTACATTGATGGCCAATAGCCGGTGCCAGTTGCATGGGTTAATACTGTATACATCAAAGTTCATTTTTCTATGATCATTTTCCAGCACCAGCAATCCGTGATTAAAGAGGATGTTCTTGTTACTGTGCCTTCAAGGCCAAAGTATGCAAATAGCATAGCGGTTCTGATTGGCTCTCCTATATGTCTCATTCATTGATGCTTGAGCTTTAACAGGCTAATGTGTTGTGGGCTGAATGGCAGATGTGTAAGTGGGTTGTTTTTTGTGATGTTAGAAAAATAGTGAATTCTAATCGAGGCTAATATTTTTGCATATACAGGATCTATATGTTAGTTTAAAATATTCCAAAATTAACTAAAACGGTCAACAAAATATGAAGAATATGACAGTTTTGAGTTTCAGAGATGTGATTGTTAATATGCTAGAAAGATCATCTTATTTTCACATGCTAATCTCCATCTGGAATCTCCATCTCTCTTTTCTTTCTGCTCTTTTTCTCTTTTTTTATTCATTCATTCATTCTTTCTTTCTTTCTTTCTTTCTCTCTTTCTTTCTTTCTTTTTTTCTTTCTTTCTTTCTTTCTTTCTTTCATTAAAATTAGAACTATACTATTCACAGTATATGTTTCCTGAAAACAACCAGTTGTGAAAGTCCAAAGCCTCTGTGTGTGTGCTTGGTGAGTGAATGGGTTCGAGCGCATATAGCATGTTGTATGCTATTCTGTAGGGATTTTCATCGATGGGAAGCTATTTTTAGCGGCTCATCCCCCACTCCTTCCCTTGCTCTTTGACTTAAAACAGTAGGAGCACCATCTATTAATCCGCTTTGAGGGTGAACATCTGTCTCCCAGTCTTTTACAGTAGAGTGGTCTCTGACGTGCACAAAAACCCCACAGGACTGAGTCTGTCATGAAAGACAAGCACGACACAATACCAATCGCTTTCTTGACCTGCACTGTGTCCAAAAGTTTGTAGACACCTGCTTGTCCAATGTTTCTTCTGGGAACGTTTGGTAAAGCGTACTATTAGGGAGTTTCCCTTTGCTGCAGTAACAGCCTTTACTTTTCGTACAAGCTTTATTCAACACTAGATGTTGAAACATTGCTGTGAGATTTTGATTGCATTCAGCCACGGTTTTAAATCATAGCTGATTAGTTCTGGTTCACAACTGCCACTCTAACTCTTCCAAAAGTTGTTGAATGAAGCTCCATAACTCTAGAGAACACAGTTCCACTGCTCCACAGCCCAGTACTGGGGAATGTTATGCCTCTCTAGTTGATGTTGGGCATCAGACATGGTGAGCTCATGTGCTGCTGCTCCAGAGGATCCCATTCTATTAGCAGTGCATTTGGGAGATTTTGGAAATTGTATACCTGTGTCAGTAATGAGTACATCTTAAAGCAGTTTGGATAACCACTTAAAACAGCTGTCTGGCTACTTCTGGACACATAGTGCAGCAGTTTGAAGTCTTGCTTAGTTGCACATTAGAGACTTCTTGCAGTAAGTAGGAAAAGGCGCACGCGCTGATGCACAAACACACCCGTGGTGGTTTACCGCAGGGCGTATCCTTCACTACTTTGACTAAAATAACAGCATAAAAGACATGGCTGTCTTGCCCCCGTTATAAATTAGGACTGCGTGCATCTGTAAAACTCTCTACTATCTACCTCAGCTTTAAAGCTTTCCTCTAGATTTGCATGTGTGGCTTCTGCTTCTAGCACGTCTGAGCTCATCAGAGCTTTGACGTCATCATAACTTTGACTATGTACAGTTGATGACCCCGAATAGGAAGCCATAAAGCACATGAATGAAGGCCTTGTACCTGAGGAGGCTTTTTGGCAGTCGTTTTTTGAAGGCGGTCGCAGTCAGAGAGTAGTGCCCTGCTGACGCGCAAGACTGGAGCTGTATAATTAGCTTGGGCACTATTTTAAAGGAGTCAAGTGCTAATCCCTGCTGCTGTGGTTAGTAGGAGCAGCTCGAGTGCCAGGGTCAACCGTCAGCACTTCCTTTTGCTGCATCTGGCACAGCCAGGTTGGATGTGGGGGGCAAATTGGGGAACTTAAAGCCAGCTTAAAGTGGAACAATCAAGTTCTTTAAGGCCTGCTCTGTCATGCGATACTTACAGAGTGTCTGAGGCCAGAATAAGCTCAGGTTCAGGGTCAACCGAACTACTATTTACTTGCCTCCCTTTCTGCAGTGTCTCAGAGCTGATCCCTCTTAACTATTAACAAGTGAACTTAAGACTCCTGTAATAGATTCATACCACAGAATGATGCAAAACATTAGTGGGCACTCTGTGTAATGCTTGGTCTTGTTCTGGCATGTAATGTCTCATCCTGTGTTATGATGTCATCTTTACTGGGATCATGAAAGACCTGCTTTAATTTATAGTATCTCATCATGGAGTTACACATCTGTATATTCTATTCGTCCTTCTTTTGTACTTATGTGTACATTTCCATATATGTTGGCCCATATGTTGTATAGAGTATACATGATGTATACAGCATATGATGTATACAGTATAAACTCACACAATGGCCACCATGAATACAGTCAGGGTTTATACTGTTTACATCATAGTTCATTCTATGATCATTTTTCAGCAATAATACATGATTAAAGAGGACTTTCTTGACACTGTGCTTTTGAGGCCAAAGTATGTAATATATGAATATATGGTTCAATATGTATGACTTTACAAATTTTAAACATTCTGAAATTAACTAATAATCAAAATGTGAAATGAAATGATCAACAAAATATGAAGAAATTACATTTTTACCATTTTACAGTTTTGTTACAGAGATACCTACTGAAGTCAGCATGCTAACCAGCCCTGTCTTGCAATACCACTAAATGCCTCAAGAGGCGATAGTCGGTCACTGTAGCATCTAGTCCAATAAGTCTAACATAAGGGTGTTCAAATCTTGGCTGTATCCCAAATGGCATACTACTTACTACTCATGTTTTAAATCTATGTAGTAAGTAGTATGTAGTATGAAGTACACGATCAAATTATCAAACTGTAGTGCACTGGAGATATCCGGATAGTGTAATACTCCAGTCAGAGTTTCTAGTATACAGGGGAAGCTATCTTTGTGGTGCGCTGCATCTCATCATGCACTGCAGCCTCACCAGCTCTCAGCCTGTTTCAGCCAAAGAGAAAGGTGGTGAGTAACACTGGGGAGCAAAACTGAGTATAAATGTGGGTGTAGTGATTGTAAAGGGGTATGTTTTCATCAGAATGAGCCTCAGAAAGTTAAAATATACAGGTCTGAGGTTTAATAAAAGATGAGCTTGCGTTAGAGGTTCCTTTTTTAAAGCATTATAGCCCAGGTAGCTAACAGCTACGCTAAGCGTATTTAAAGTTAATTGAGTAGTGTTAGCAGCAGCTAGACCTCTAAACAGAGGATACAGTAATAACAGCTCTGAGGTGAATGTGAGGTTAATAGTCATGTGACTGTCTTTGTATGTACTGTAGGTCAGAACTTGTTACTGTACTGCATACTACACACAGGGTATTGATCGAGGTTGGGGTATCTTACACAGTTGCTTCTTTAACTGGGTTTATATACTACATCATACTGTTGATTTTTCTTTGATACAGACCCTTTAAATCTAAGCCCTGTTCATGTTTAAATGTTTAGTATCTGACCAGTCAGACATTATTTACTCTATTTATTATTGATTTATTGTCAGTCAATGCATATGCAAATCAGAAGGGTTTTGGAAAATGTGCAGTGTTCATACAGTATATTGGCAGGGCTGCTTGATGTGGTGGGAAAGAAGCTAATAACAGGGTAAGTAACAAGGAAGCTAGCATGTTAGCATTTCTGTCCAGCTACAGAGCAGCGCAGAGTCTCACAACAATGCAATGAAACGTGAGCCAGCATTTGGTGTGTGTTCTATCAACACACTAAAACGGTTTAATTTAAGGAACCAATGGGATCAAACTCAGAAATATTCTATATCCAATCACAACCTGCTCTTTTGCATACCAGCGCACGAGCCGAGCAGCGTCTCAGCAACGCCAATGGGTGACCGCCCACTGCGTGACGTCGACACGCTGTCGTTCAATCAGCAAAAGCACAAGGACCGCGTGTAGCACCGCCCCTTCCCGAGCCAGTGGTGGCTGAATTTGATTCAGCTTAGAGAGCCGATTCCTCCAAACGTTACTTTTCAATGAATTACAAGACTGATTCTACGTTTGAGTGTTTCCCATAGGAAGTGTTTTTCTCATCGCGTTCATGTACAATGAAATTCGGTGAAATATCATGTTGGTTTTGTTCGACGCCTCTTGTTTATAATAAAGCAGGAGCCAGGAAAATCACTGATTCATTTGATTCGGTTCGACTAATCCATTGAAAAAAGAACCAGTTTAAAGGATCCGATTCGCGAACGAGTCGGTCAGCGCTCGTCCTCCAGTGTGAGCAGCAGTGTGATTTTTCGCTGTGGCTGCGGGAGGAGCGAGCTGAGAGACTGACTGCCTGCCTGGGACAAACGGGAACGTTAGAGACCGAGCGACGGCGAAGGAGCCTAAAAGGGAAGAAGACCCCCGGAGGCTGCGAGCATGGCGGTCGAAGAGGAAGGTCTCCGAGTTTTCCAGAGCGTGAAAATAAAAATAGGTGAGTGCAGAAGGAGAGAGGAATATACCCAACCAACGGCTCGTCTCCGAACGTTTGGCGCGTGAGCACATTTTTCCACATTCAAATTCGAATCACATTCCATACGTTCGGTTTGGAAGCGTGTTCCTGGTCTGTAATTTAAACACGCTTTAATCCCGTTTACGTTCTACACATACGGCTATTCCGCTGCAAGCGCGTTCGGCTCGACATGTGGATTATGTTTATGCCACATGAAACCTGAACGTGGTGGTGCGGACTGGAATATTTCAGGAGCTCATATCGGGGTTTGGGTGCTGGAACCATTTCTGGATATGTGGTCTGTTGAATGCGGTTCGTCCAGATGTTAGCGGCGCGTTCCTCTATACGTGAAGTCCCTTCCAGTCCCGTTCAGGCTGCGAGCCGTGCTCTTGCAGACAGTGCGTTGTTTTCCTGACTGATACAACGTGCAGAATTTTTTTGTTGTCCTTTCGTTTTCTCGGGCTCTTCCTTTTTTCCTGTGCTGTCTGTCCCACATGGGTCGCGGTGTCTGCATCCTCCATAGACTTACTTACATTGTCATACATCCCAAATGAGACATTTTCACACTGTGAGCTCATGAAAAAGGGCTCCAGTTCCTGGTGTTGCCCTCCGGATAGTTTAAGCCTATAGACCCGTACAGACCTTTACGGTACAGACTCTTACATACATATGTGTGTGTGTGTGTGTGTGTGTGTGTGTGTGTGTGTGTGTATTACTGATTTAAGAAGGAGGTGAGTGAAAAGATGCGAGTGGTCCCCTTGATGTCCATCTGAACCCCTTGTGGTACTGGACTGCAATCTTTGCTACCAGATTTGAGTGCATTGTTAGACTGAAACCCAGGCATGCCACCCAGTTGGCTAATGTGGTCACATTTCTAAACTGTCCTGATGTTCCACGCGCAGAGATGACAGCACAGGACACGAGCCCCCCGCTGAGGTTATCTACAGACCACGTAGTCTTAGTGTGCATGTAGGGTTAACTGTGCTGGAGAAGGCTTCAACACACGCTGGTGGTGGGTGAATGCACCACAAGACCACACATTGCAAAGACACGTGTTTTGCTTTGTGCATATCATAGAGCATCAAAACAGCACCCATGTTTCTTTGCACTAAACACAAAACCGCTCAGACTGCTTCTAGAGGAGGGTTTCTAGAAGTGTGACTAGCAGTGAGCATGGTTTGGACATGTTAGGTGGGGGTGTATCAGCCATTAAAGCGTTTACTCCACATCTTAATAGGTTCTTCCGTTTTATTTACTCCTCTGCTGGTTCGTGCAACCTAAAAAACAACAAGCTGCAAGTACTACTATGACGTTACCACATCATGTAATGTATGGGCTATAGAAGTGTAAGATGTTACATTTGGTGTGCTACAGATCACCACTCTGTGTAAGATGGTATTACATCAGTTATAATGAGATGCAAATGATCTCACAGGCTCATTACTTGATAGAGGAGTCCACTACTTCCATTTCTGCCAGCCTTCCGGGGTGTTGTTGCTAAATAATTGTGTGTTGTGTAAAAAGGGCATTATTTGCATTAGCATGCATACTGAGACAGGAAGTAAACAGGATCTGTGACAGAAATCTAGTTGCCTGTGGTTAATGTTATTGCAGGTTTTGTGAGACACACCCTTTTCAAGGGAAACTCTTCACTTACAGAATTGGATGCACATGCATGTTCTCATGCTCGGTCGTTTTTTGTTTTTTTTTGCAGCAGCAGCAAACTGTCTTTAAGGGTTGCATGAGCATGATTTGCATGAAGTAACCAACTTTTTGTGCATTTGCTTATTGTCCAGATAACTAGTCACAGTAAAGAAGACTGTAGGTTGATTATTTGCAGTCATCGTGCAGTTTGGTATGCAAACTGTAATACTGTGCTCAATAGTTCAAAAATACATATACTAATGATAATAATTGTGTAATTACTGTTACTTTATTGTAGTATTTTGTTGCATCTTTCAAAAACACACCTCAAATGTTAAAGGCATGTCTCGTCATTACTGTTCAGCAGAGCAGAAACTGCAATAGAGTAAAAACTATAGGCCTGAAATAATTCCACATACCTTACTGAGCTGGGCTGCTAGGTAAGGTGTTACAGTTGATTCATGGAATGTCACTGGATGTAGATTCATGTACATGCAGAAGGTTGTGTGGTGCATGAAGAAATCTCAGGGATACGTTGTTGAACTTCCACTAGGAAGAGGAGGGTGGCTGATTGTTTCACTACGTATGTGGAGTTCTGCCTCTGCCTCGTTTCCTGAGGGCACCTATGTCTGGAGGAAACTCCTCTGGTTCAGGAGCTTCTGGCAGGGAGGAAACAGGAAAGTGCTCCAAATCACTTCCTGATTGGCTGAATGGACTACAAAGCAGCTTGAAGCAGCTTGTTTTCTGTGTTCCCTGGAAGTACTGGGCTAACGTAAACCAGATGGAAGCACAGATTGGCTTTCGAACAGAGTCCAAACGTTCTGCCACTATTTCCATGTTTCTCACAGCCCCCAGAACCCTAAAAAAATGTTCAGGCCTAAACGTCTTTGCAGACAGCAGAGGGGAGTCAAGCCGTGGGGCGTGTGGTTTGTGGAGGAGGAGCGTGGTAAGTGTAAGGAACAGAGGAGCTGGGCAGAACAGGCAAGGAGGAGACTGGGCATGGTGGTTTGTCAGGGGCTTGAATTGCGGAGTGCCAGAATTAAGTCACTCACCCCCGCTTTAGGAAGCGAAGCGAGGCGTTTCAAGGGGCGGAAGTGTTCTCAGCTTCCACAGGGCCTCCGCTGGCAGCTGGCCAACAGAGTTTCCCCAAAACCTCCAGCGGCTGTTGTTAAAATCACTGACTAAGGGGGTGAGGAGGAGGGGCCTGACCTGACCTGCAACCACATGGGTCGTTTCCTGTATGACTGGTAATCCTGAGGTCATATCATGAGGGAAATGACAAATCTGCCTCCATGTTTAAACCATAGTTATGGCCAGCAGACTTTATCTTACGATTATACTTCTGCATCTGCTTATCTGCAAAGTGTGCTGGCATTGTGCGCAGGCGTTTGTGTAGGTGTCGGGTAGCATACGAACATGTAGCCTAAACACGTACACCAGCGCGCAACGACCAAAACAGAAAATATACACAACAAAGGATAAAGTCTGCGTTTTCTGGAGCTAATCCTCACTTCTTTCCTTTTCTGTATATAAACGAGTTTATAATGTTCCAGCTGTAACTCTAGCTGATCCTCAAAACTGCTCAGTTTAGTTTTTTGCTAGTTTTGGTTCAGATTGAGTATTGTTTGAGTCTTATCCAGCACCCTACACTCCCAGATAACCAACCAGAGTTGGCTGATACAGATGGTTTACAGTTTGCTGTGCGAACTGTAATACTGTGCTCACAAGTTCAAAAATATATATACTAATGATAATAATTATGTAATTATTGTGCCATCTTTCAAAAACACACCTCAGATGTTAGAGGCATGTCTCATCCTTATTGTTCAGCAGAGCAGAAACTGTGCCATAAAGTAAAATATATAGGCCTGAAATAAATCCACGTACCTTGCTGAGCTAGGCTGCTCAGTTTAGTTTTCTGCTAGTTCTGGCTCAGATTGAGTATTTGGGTCTTATCTTACACCCTACACTCCCAAATAACCAATCAGGGTTGGCTTTATGCACAGCTGTGCAGATTTGCATAATGCAGTGTAAGACTTTAGCATGTGCTTCTGTGGCATCTGCAAGTTACACTTATCCATGAATCCCATCTTTACTATACTCTTATGGTCATCTTCTCTGAAGAATAAGGGTGGTTCCACACTAGAACGTTTACTGAGCCCAATGGCCGTGTGTCCAAAGAGCTTGGTTTGCTTGACAAGGTTGAACCCAGGGGCAGTCCAGAGGACTGATATCTAGTCCTCCTGAAATTTGTGGTTTGGGGTTCGCACCACACGACCTCTGGAGCCATCCACAATGTGTGCGAAATCACGTATGGGGTAATATGATCGACTCATTTTGTAAGCCAATTGCTTCAACTTCTCTTTCAGCTCTTTCCTTTTGCACTTTCAGGCAACGGATTGTTGTAGGCAAAGTGTCTAATACGTAGATGGAGCGAAGAAGACGTTCGAACGCAAATGGTTGCAACTCATAAAGCTGAATTATTTCTGTTGCTATATATGTGAGCGGGTTATAAAATCCTCTCAGTTTCAGGTGCTTCTGCATGATCATATGCCATGCATCTAAAAACACATTCTTCACTTGCAAAAAAAAAAAAAAAACAATAAGCGAATTAAATGTTTTGCTAACCTGTGCGCACAAAAGTGACACATGGCATTGCACAACCAATTTGGCCTTAGAAGTAACATACCCGTCAATGGGTTGTTGCTGCCTACTCTGGCATGATCTTGTGTCTGCACATACAGATATCTGAATATATGCTGAGCTTTCTAAATGCCTCTCCAGGGACTCCATGGTACCTTGAAAGAACAGTGTGGTGGTCTTTTCCACCGATAGATGACACGGACCCTGTAAAATCCTCCAGATCTTATCTGGCCTTGCACAGCCTGTGCACCTTGTCCCACCTTGACCCCTCACTCAAGTAAGAATAATGGGTTCTCAATGGAACAAGCTCTATAAATAGGGGCAAATAAGGGCCACAGTAACAAGCAGACCCTTCATCCTTGGAAGGTCCACTGAGCCTTTCAGATATAGCCTCACAGGCTCATTAAAGTGTTGTCACACCTACACGGGTTACAGCGCTAAGACCGAAGTAATCTTATACTGACGCGCTGACACTGACTCTCTGAGCTTCATGCTTATGTACAATAGGCAGTGACATTGCAGATGAAGAAATTGACACTGCTTAGCATTTAGCTAGATGTCTGTAATAAGGTTTGGTATGACTGTACAACATACAGTGAAGTCAAAAGAAAAGTTGTTTGATCTGTACATTGTGGTCAGGTAAAAGAAGGGGCAGCACCAGTGCGTCTGCAGGCTGTTGTTTGTTGAGCTATTTCGGTCCTCAAACCTCAAGCAGAACTGGAAATCTCTTTTTCTGTGAACCTTGTGCAGATCTTGAAGTCTTCACACTTAAACAAAAGGGTGCTTGCATGATCGTAGCTGTCGAAATGAGGCTCTGGATGCAATTATTTACACATAAAAAGGACTTTTGCCTTCTAAGTGCCTCTTCAAGATGCAAGCGTAACTAAAAAAGCCTATAATGCATCTAGACCCTTTGGTGTGAGTTGGAGGTTAACTTCCATGGATGCAAAGATATAGGTGCAAATCTTTGGATAATGCAACAAAGAGGCACTTATCAGAAGTTTGCATATATTTCCGAAACTATCGGCCAACTCTGCAATCAGATCTCACTCATCTGAACCCTAAGGTGAAATTGCCCTAGTTTCAATCTTCAACAAAGATGAAACTGAAACTATGGTTTTACAGAACCATTTGCTATGAGGGAGCGCTGATCATTGATTGTCCTTTTCAGACCCTGCGTGATCTACCTACATTTAAAATTTTAGGTAGAAAAGAAGAGTGTTATACTTGGAAGCCTGCATGAAAATGATCTAAATGCCCAGTGCCAGGGCAAGGAGGAATGGGCTGGAAGTTCATGAATGGAGAGGGCATCTGGATAAAGTCCTGCGCTCTCTCCCTGTCTCCCTCTCTCTCTCCCTCTCTCTCTCTCTCTCTCTCTCTCTCTCTCTCTCTCTCTTTCTCTCTTTCTCTCTCTCTCTCTCTCCCTTTGCCTCTGTATCCATTTCAGCAGACATACAGCCTGCTACCAGAGCATATTACCTCCCTCATCTCCCCAGCACCCAGTCATTAGGTTTCACCGTCTCAGCTCTGTAAAGAAATGCTATCTGACACACGAGACCCGCTTCCTGTTTTGATCCTTTGAGTTGTTGATGGCGATTTGGGGAAGCATGAAATCTTCCTTGGGACTTTTTAACACATGGCCTTCACCCTTATTAAACCCAGGAGGTTAAACCCCTCAGAGGTTGAACCAACAGAGGATTTAAGTGTGTATTCAGTGACAGATGACGTTTGTGGATAGCTGAAACATAGCATTAGTCACAACTGCTATTTTGGGACATCTCATTCCTTAAACTGTGTGAAATGCTGGGAACAGATTTGAAAGTTGATGTACAATGGGCGGTGGTCAAGTCTGTTAGGTTCCTTGTAGTGGTTATTACTTTGTGGTTGTTAAAAAGGGATTTTTGCATATGTCTCCATAATTTAAAAATTAGGATGTAAAGTGATTGTGACTGGTATGATGTAAACTGTCAGAATTGTTTACAGTGAGCGGAATCAGATGTTTAAAGTTGAATGCCTCTACAATAGGTGTAGGAATCAGCAAAGACGCTGTGATGTGACATAAATGGAAAAAAAAGCTGACCGGACACAAAAAAGAGTCGCCTGTGATATAATGTGCATAGTGTGTAAGTGTAATACCTTCACAAGAACGAATGACAGCTGCGATTTGGACACGTTTCTGGATGTAGGCCACATCAATGTTTAGGCACTCTTGCTTCAAAGAAGTGCGTAGTTGGGCCAGATTTGATGGCTGCTTCCCTGGCACAATTTAGTGGAGATTTTCCTGTAGACTGGGATTTTTGCCACTGCTGGTCGACCCATATGACTGTATGCTTCCATAGACCTGCAAATTCAGCTACTTCCTTCACACTGTGGCCTTCGGTGCAATCAAATACAATCACTCCTTTTAGCTTTATACCCATTTTTAACACGTGAAATGAGACATTCACTGCACTGTACCACCACTTCCCAGTGTATGAATCCCTGCAGGTATTTATAGCCTGATCATTGTTCTGCAGGAGTCTGAAGTTACTACCACCTTAAGACTGCCTCACAGAATGCTATTACATGAAATGAATACATTACCTGAGGTGTAAGATGCATTCATGGCATAGAGTTACACGCTGGGTGATGTAAAGCAACATAGTCCCCAGAGAATTTACTCTTACTGTCATCGTAATTACAGCTAATTACAGATTAGGTACATTGTGGCTAGTACATAAAATGACTAGCTTTGTGTAGTAAACAACATGACCCCCGGTTCCTGTTAACTCCACTGTAAAAGACATCAGTTTTAACCGTCTTAACAGTGTAAAAATGTCACATCAGAAATCTGCACCCTATTATCTAGACGATCAGTGAACTCAGAACTGTAAAGCAGGACAGTTAGTAACTTTGTTAAGCTAAAAGACCAAAAACTATTTGTAGCAGACACATTTTGGAAGATACGATGCCTTGTAGCAGTCACACGAGCAAAACTGAAGTTCATTAAAGTCTTTGTTTTGCTTATCAGTGGTGCCACGACCTCAGTGAAGTTACAGTAGCTGAAAGTGTTTTCCGGCTATATTTGGGCATTGTGTCTATGCTCCTAGGTTCTCCTGCTAGAATTAATCAGCCTGACAGGATGTCTTACACATTTTCCCCTCCTTACTGTCTCACAAATCAATGCGGAGAATGAATAACACTAAATGAACAAGTCTCTATTGACCAGCTGCCACGACTCCCTTCTGAGCTGAAGACACATAGCCACAAGTCATCTCCATGGTCCATGTGGTCTTTAGCCCGAGATGAGGGCAGTTATTATCAAGCAGATTAAAGAGCACCAGGGGACAGTGCCCATGAACGGAGCTGTCGTAATGACGGATGCTCCTCCTCCCAACAACCGCCCCCGGGCAACAGAGCAGAACAAAGCGTTCATGTGAGTCAGGCGTCCGTCGCTGGTGTTGTGGCCTATGGTATTAGTAGGGGTTACAATAAAGGAAGGATTTGGCAAAAATTCTGCACAAATTCACACAAAGTTCCACTGAGTGAAAGAAACAGAAGTATGTCCTGTACATCAGTGGTGAAGATCTTGAAGTCTGTTCATTCTTAGCTTATGTCTATTTTTGTTGGTAACAGTTTTACAGTGCCACATAACCACATAAGCAAAGCACTGATGTGATGATAAAGGCATGTGGTTTTCTTGATGTTAACTTATGAGGTATGATCCAGACATTTCTGCTGAAGGGCCTTACAGATACCCACTCTCGGATCGGTGCCTGCTCTAGTGAAGACCATCTTCAAGCGT
The DNA here is from genome assembly GCA_024036415.1 of Prochilodus magdalenae. NCBI lineage: Eukaryota > Metazoa > Chordata > Actinopteri > Characiformes > Prochilodontidae > Prochilodus > Prochilodus magdalenae. The sequence goes on from JAMWET010002586.1 coordinate 305,724, forward strand.
GAATTGTTTATGCTTGTTAGTTATCTTTGTAGATAACAGTGACTGTGTTTACCTCACCTCAAAATCCGATCAAGAACATAATGCTGCAGTAAACAGCATACGTAGATTTCTTAGATCAGATTAAGCCCTTAAAATCGGATTATGAAATCCGATAAAGAGAGATGGACGTTAGTAAAATAGTAATGTCTTTTCAGTGCCTGCAGACCTTCACCCTGATTTCTTTTGAGGTTCTTAGTCTTTTGTCACACATGGGCAGACTAAGAAATGAAAGCAGACAACACCCGCAAGATGGTGATGCTGATCAGGGTTGCACGATATTAGAAAAAACGGCCATTGCAATTTCTCTGTGCTATATATATTGTGATATTATGATTTATTGGAGTTCAGTGCTCTATAATCAGTTTCAGTGCACCAAACACAAAACCAGGTGAGCTCTGTGGCTACTCCACTGTGTATCTTAGAAGCCTTAACTCTGAGTCCAGTAACCAAGCAAGTTTTTCTTTTGTGTCAAGCAGCAAAAAAGATGTAGCATGACACATTTCATTTCATTAATCTTACTAGACATTGCACATTCAGCGATGAGAGTATTGCACATGTGCTTATTGCAGTGACAATGCTAAAATGATGTGGTTCAGCCCAAATACAGGCTTAATGAAATACAGGATTTGAATGTTCTTTATCCTCTTCATGCTGTATATTCATATTTTCTGCCAGTGTTACTTGATATTAAAAACACCCTGTGGTATGACGTTTGAGTTTTACGTCACATCTTATTCTGTGGGGATTTTGGCAGGTTGTAAAGCAGAAATTTGATTATTGCCTGACTCATGTAGACCCAGAGTTCCCCATTATCTGATTACTCAAGTGCATGTAAACATGTTGATTGGATTAACTGACAAAATGTGATTTTCTGCTGTCATTGGATTATTAAGTTCATGTAAACACACTCAGCATTTCATACAGTACTAGAAGCAAGGCGAAGGTCTTTAGGTTTGCACTCTGCTAATAAGTGAGGTGGATGCTTCCATCGCCTGCGAGCTACTTTAGGCCTGTAGCTCCTCTACATAATTTAAAGAAGCAAAGTTTGGACGTCTTGGCTTATTGGTCTAAATTGTGTAGGTTTTTGGCGAATCTGTTCTGTTCACGTTAGCAGACTTTATATTAGCATGTTTCTAAGGAGTCCTAACTGGAACGAGTATGAGCAGTTTGCATTGGGCTACTTTAGCCTTTCCTGTTGACCTTCTTTCAATTCGCTGTCATTAAGATTGTGTTGATTCGCTGCTTTTTCTCCAAGTCCTGCCCCTCTTTGGCCTAGTAACTTTGCTGTTCGGTGCCTTTTAAACTACATCTTGGATGCTGCCCGAAATTCCTTTCTTACTATCTCATTTCCTGCTACAGCTCTCCCTCTCTCGCTTGCTTTCTCTTGCAGCTTTCCTGGGTCTGCTCTCATGCCCCCCTTCATCATTCCTCCACCCCTCCACTGTCTTTGTGCCCTACCATCCCTCTTTCTTCTAACATGGTTTCAGCTGGCTTTGAGTTGCCTTGCTTTAGTGGGTTTGAGGAGGGTTGGACTGCTGGACTGAAGGCTGAAGTCTGGAAACTCCAAAAGGTCTAAAAGGAAATGTATGGTGCACAGTACCTGTGCACTTCCTTGTGTGTTTATATTTACAGCTTGAGAGCAGGATGGCCGTTAGTCAAGTATATGCTTCCTTTTCCATGTCTGTGTTTTTGTTAGTAAAATTAGGGCAGTGCATTCTGTGTGTGCATGCAGGACCGAGTAATGCAACGGCCATGATCTTACGCACGCTGTGCAGGGAAACAAACCTCGCTAGTTAGTTTTCTTTTTATATCATGAGAAACTCCTCCCAACTATTTTTCTCGCACCACAGTCATTTCCCATTTTTTTCTTCTTCTGTATCCTCCTACATGTTTCTGTATTCTCTCCTGAGACATAACAACAACAACATTAGTAATAATAATAATAATAATGATAATAATAGCTCCTGTATAGCACTCCATGATCTAAATAAGTAAAACACTGAACTAATAAAACACAGATATGAATAAAAATAACAGCCCATTATAACATTCTGGGAGTATAGTAGTCTAAACAAACATGCTATAGTCTGGATGTTAAACACACCTATTGAGCTTGCCTTCCCAGTGTTCCCCAGAATGCTGTTCAAGGAGTTATATAGGAAAAGGATCTTCCACTAACCAAACTGTAAGTGTAGTTTGCAGTAAGCCTGCCTCTGCTCCTTGAAGTAATCTGAATATAACGCCTCGACAGGTCAGGGCACTTTCCTGAGTAGGGCTGCAGGATACTGACATAAATGCGATGTTTGATAAAGCTGGACCTGACACCTGATCACGTTGGTGATACGAGAGGCGATACATTATTATTAGAGTAACGTGTCTGTGACGGGATGTAACACAACAGAAATCTAACCAACCTCTCCTTTAAACTCGTTTGTGGAAAATAGAAACTCAGAACAGTTCAATTCAATATTGTAGAAAATAAAAGTAGATAAAATAACAACAACTACTTCCATCAGAAATGTGAGCATGTATCTTGTGCACCGAAAGGCTGAGAAGCAGAGAGTGTTAACTTAATGAGTTGTTCAAAATAAATAAATATAGCTTTACTTTTATAAAAGCACTGAAGCACAACTGTTTTATTTATCAGTTTGTTTTGTGCTGAGTTTGAACTATTTGATGTTTGACTAGTCTCCCTTCAATACCAGGCCAAGGAAAATGCTTAGGTCCCGTCTCTCTGGTCCTGTGAATATGGGGTGATTGAATATGTTCTGCCATTGCAAGTCTGATGATGAGTTTATCGCAGAAGCTCGTATCGTGATAACAATAAGCCTCAGATTTATCGTGTAGCCCTATCAGTACTGCCCTACTGACTGGCTCATGAACAGAACCTGTGTAAATATGCTAAATGCTAGAGACACCCATTCATGATAGAAGTGTGAAGGTAAAGGCAGATGTGAATGTTGGGATGCGTGCCGATGATTTTAATAGGAGTTGCACAGACTAGGCAGAGTTACTGTGCTCTAAGCTTCTCTGCTCTCCAGACCTCTGATGTGGCCAAGCATCTCGTCATGGCTGGCTAAGGTATATTCCGGGCAGATTCCGGGGTCTGTATCTCCGGTCCCCTCGAGTGCTAGCAATGTAAATGGGGACTGTTGATGGAAAGAGAACGGGGCTTCTGACTAGAATTTGACTTTGTGATGGATTTTTGAAGTCACTTGTTGCAAAGCATTCCCTTCTCCTGCGGTTTTATTCATGACGTAATCAGCGATTAGTCAACCCTGATTCGCCTTTCAGCACATGAGTGTTAACTTGAAGTGCTGCCACCCCTTGTGTATGACCGATCTGTCGATAGAAGCCTGAACCCACCTGAGAGAAAATGCCAGAGGATTAATCCCCTTTTTATTGTTGTTGTTATTGTTCGGTGCAGACACGAACCACAACACAATGGCATTACGGCAGCGTTTATTTGGCACAGATTTCAGTGAAAACATGTGGGCTTTTTTCAAGCAGTGGTTATGAACCCACATTCATGTGTTCTGTGAAACTCTGCGCGTTCTTGTAAGATTGCTGTTCTTGCCATGTTTTCAGTTTCACTCAGCTGTGTGGACCACTGCAAACTGCACGCCATCCCAGAAATACCTCTGAGACGTTTAATGAGAAATACGATAATATCTTAACAAGGAAAGATGTGGTCCGTGACGTAACGTTCCACAGCCGAACGCTTTGGTCAGAATTATAAAGTACAGTGGTCACATGAGAAATACAGCCGGGTAGCGTGATTTCTTTCCCACCAAAACCCTTTGCCTCTGCCCTCATATCTGCATTTTGCCATTCATTACTGCAAGATGGCAAGCATCACTGGTTGTGTAAGGCTATCCAGTTGTCTCATCTCTCTCTCTTTCTTTCTTTCACTCTACCTTGTTGACACTTCCCCTTTTCTCTGTTGCTCACATTACCACACAGCATCTCACTTTCACTCTCTGTCTCTCACCCTCACTCCTTCTCTGTCTTTCCTCCCCTCTATCCCTTTCTCTCTCTGGAGTCCTCCTGCCCCAATTTCCTCCTACTGTAATTACTTTTTACCACCTACGCAGGCAAATGTGTGTGCGGCCCTCTGTGTGTATGGTGCATGTGACTTTGTGTGTGTTTATGTTCTCGTGTGACTGTACGTGCAGCTATGCTAATTGTTGTCACTTCATGCTACGTTTTCATACCCTGAAGTGCTGGTATGGTTACAGCTGAAATCTGCATGTTAGCATGCATAATGTATTGTTGCGCCATTTAGCACTGTAAAGAAGTAGGCTGCCGATTAGCCGCCCCAGCGGAAAATTTTATTGCTCAAACGTGGCTCTTTGATGTTCAGCAGGAGACTTAATGGTAAATCTCTTAAAATGGTTAATGCAGAAACATCATTAGACCAAAAGGAGAAATACCTCTATTATCAGCAGATCGAAATCTAAATGATGGGAGATGGTTGAGCTCCTATCTTTATTTTAGTTGCACATAAACGAGTGTTATTTTCTGGCACGTTATCAGTGCTCCACTCCTACCACAAAATCTGCAGGAACTGTGTGAGAATAATAAAGATGCATGGAATAGATTATCACAGCACACTGTTAGGAAGACACTACTCCTGTATGTGTAACTTAATAAACATTGCAGACTAAATTTATCATCATTTATTCTTCTTGATAACCTTTATCTTCCCTTCCAATACCAGTACGATCACCGTCGTCCTTCTGGGTGCAGCTGTTTTTGACGATGCGTGTATATATATACAGGGGTTGGACAATGAAACTGAAACACCTGTCATTTTAGTGTGGGAGGTCTCATGGCTAAATTGGACCAGCCTGGTGGCCAATCTTCATTAATTGCACATTGCACCAGTAAGAGCAGAGTGTGAAGGTTCAGTTAGCAGGTAAGAGCACAGTTCTGCTCAAAATACTGCAATGCACACAGCATTATGGGTGACATACCAGAGTTCAAAAGAGGACACATTGTTGGTGCACGTCTTGCTGGCGCATCTGTGACCAAGACAGCAAGTCTTTGTGATGTATCAAGAGCCACGGTAACCAGGGTAATGTCAGCATACCACCAAGAAGGACGAACCTCCACCAGCATCACGTAGTGACCTGGCCACTATCCTGCAAGAAGAATGGCTTAAACTCCCTCTGACCACTGTGCAGGACTTGTATATGTCATTCCCAAGACGAACTGATGCTGTATTGGCCGCAAAAGGAGGCCCTACACCATACTAATAAATGACTGTGGTCTAAAACCAGGTGTTTCAGTTTCATTGTCCAACCCCTGTATATATATATATATATATATGTGTGTGTGTGTGTGTGTGTGTGTGTGTGTGTGTGTGTTTAACATCTAATGTTTAACATCTGAATTTCTTTAAGATTAAAGATGGCTGTTTATCAGGCAGCTTTTTGTTCATTTTTCAGCAGTTACGTTCTGGCACTCGTGCAGCCAACCGAATGTAACTGCTGCACTAATTAAGATGGGACGGGAAATTTAGTCTTAATTCATTTCTCTAGTCATTTGTTCCATATGTGCGCCGCTTGCCCCTCCGGCCGTCAGACACTGCTGGAATTTGGAGAATGATACTGTTATTAATGCTATCAGTACCAGCTGGTCCACGACTTGGCTCGTACACAAGGCTGAGAGGCCGCGGCCTCGTCTGATGCAGCTGCCCGAGTTAGGCTCCACGGTATGAGAGGAAACGAGCTCGGCTATCTCTGTGGTGTCCGTGTTAAGCTAAGGCCAGCCCCAAATTCAGTGACTGCAACATCCTTGTCTCAGCTGTCCAGCTAAATGTGCTAGCGTTAGTGTTGTTTTCACTGTGTGTCTGTTGTGTTATCCCTTAGAGTGTACTGTAGATTGCTGATTGTGCTATTACTGACAGAAGTCTGTGGCTCTGTTGAGAGCTCTACTACAACTCAAGAGGAGAGTTGCAAGCTTACTGAATCTTCTTCTCAGAAGAAACATGTGAGCAGTAAGAGATCTGAGCAAAAATCCACAGTTTGCCTCTTAATAGATCCTTATTTTTGCCTAGTAGAAACTACAGAGAGCTGGAGCTACGAGGCTAATGCAGCTAATGTGTAATTTATACTTATGTACCACCATAACGTGCATACATACATGTAATACTACAGTACATACTGTTATCCTAATACATTATGCCATAAAACAACAAATAACACTGCTCAACTACATGTTTCATTATAAGGAGAACAAAATTTTCCAGTAGTTCAAAATTGTGTTTTAATTAAAAATAGAATTATAAAAATGAATGTATGTTGCTGATAGTGTTTTATTATGTTATATATAAGAAGTATTAATTAATGAATACAGTTTTATAGTAGATAAGTCCTCCAAAATGCTCACAGCTGTTTATGCAGGTTCAGAACATGAAGTGATTGATAGTTGCATTGACTTTTGTAGTTCAGCCCTACACGATCGAGCCCCCCGCAGAAAAATGGACCACTTTTTTTATTTCAGACAGAGTCTGAATCGTAAGTGTGGAGTGCTAAATGAAGAACAAGCTGTTTGACTGTATTCTTACTGCGTTTCTAAGCTTGTTTGGGAACTCAGGCTTTCATATTTTGACAGGTAGATCACAGACGTCATGTCCAATATAACAAAATGACAGAAAAATGTAATTCAATAAAAATAAATTCATAGTAAAAATGTAGACAGGAAACAGAAGAAAATCCTGGAAATGAATTAACAGGGGTATGATGATTCATATGTGCAGCTTGCGCAAACAGACACTAGCCATGCCTTGACTGATTGGCAAAGCAAGGAAAATACATGAACTAAATTTTTTGCTAAATTGTCATTTTAATGTAACACAAAAAAACGTGCATTACAGCAGAGATATGAGTAACAGTCTCGGGTTTTACACAACCACATTAACCACAACATGTAATTTCCTGAAAAGGAACTTAATCATGATGAAAGCTCTTTTAATTCATTTTTCCCTCTTGATTTGATGAAGGGAGGTTTGAATGAGTCAGACCAACCCTCGGGGGGGGAAAGAATAGAAAGAGTGCCATTTAAAGAGGAATAGACAGACAACAGCTGCAGAGGGTTGAAAACAGAAAGAGAGCGAGAGAGGTGTAGGAACTGAGTAAGATCTGAAGTGATGAGAGTGAGTGAGGGAATGAAAGAGGATGAAAGAGATTAAAAGTTGGTTTTATGAGGAGAGATGACAGATTGCAGAGGAAGCATATATTTTCTCTTTTTTGCAAAAAACACATACACACACACATACATACACACACACACACACACACACACACACACATACATACACACACAAACACACACACACAAACACACACATACACACACAAACACACACACACACACACACACACTCTCAGTGTGGCTGCTAAAGCTTTATTTTCAGTGTATGTTTTCCATGGCAATGAGAGAGCAGCTCCTCCTTTCTCTCGCTTATTTCTCTCTTGTGCGTGATACTGATATATACACCCGTCGACCACTTTATTAGGTACACTCCTACACTCTGTAGTTCTACAGTTACAGGCTGTAGTCCATCTGAATCTCTGCATACTTCATTCCACTTTCACTCGGTCTTCAGGCTGCCTACATATATTGAGTTTCCAAGGTCATAACAGGCAAACGTGGCAAAAGTTGTCCCGTCCGGTCTGAACCAACAGGAAGGCTGCTGGAAAAGAAGTCACAGAAACCTTTAATGATGGTTATAGGAGGAATATGTCACAATACAAATACCTGCTGTGTTTGGGGCTGGTCAGAGTGGCAGTGCGAACTCCTGCCCAATGCTGAAAGCACCTGTAATGGACCTCTATCAGGGTATATGTGCGCTGTTTAGCTGGGGAAGTGGGGAAGTGTACCAGGATGCTCTGTGGGAGTAAGACAAACCAGTGGAGGGAATGAGATGCTCTGAGCAATGTTCTGCTGGAAAACTGTGGCTCCTCACCATCCCCCCCGCCATCATGCGGCTACTTTAACCACAAGGACTCTCCTTACGGGACATTCGGCCTACTTGATTCAGATGTAGTTTATGTGGTTTTATTTGTGCAGAAATGATTTAACACATTTCAATCAGGTGAATTCAGTGGAGCATTTTTCCAGTGTACATTACACACACACACACACACACACACACACCAGGTCTTGTCAGGGTAGAATGCAGATGATTGTAGGCCAGGCAGAGTAGTGACTGAATGCAACCAAGAAGGAAAACAGACACGGCAGGAGAACACACACAGACACAATATGACTTGCAAACAGGACACGCTTTCAGACTTCTCTCCATTACTGCTGTCTCTGTGTCTGTCTTTCTCTCTCTCTTTCTCGCTATCTCTTTCTCTCTCCCCCTCTATCTCTGTTTTATTCCCCTCCCGACTTTCTCTCGTTCTCTCTCTCTTTCTTAGGAAAGAGAAGGGAAACAGATATGAGGGCACAGAGGGTTGCGCTTCCTGTTGTGGTGTTTTCCTGTGGTTGGGAGTTGTGACACGTCTGACTTCAGTTTGTTTAGAATAGCTTGTAAGTGCGTATATATGTGTGTGTGTGTGTGTGTGTGTGTCTATGTGTGTGTGTGTCTGTGTGTGTGTGTGTGTGTGTGTGTGTGTGTGTGTGTGTGTGTGTGTGTGTGTGTGTGTGTGTGTGTGTGTTTCTGTGTGTGTGTGTCTCTGTGTGTGTGTGTGTGTGTGTGTCTGTGTGTGTGTGTGTGTGTGTGTGTCTGTGTGTGTGTGTGTCTCTGTGTGTGTGTGTGTCTGTGTGTGTGTGTGTGTGTGTGTGTGTGTGTGTGTCTCTGTGTGTGTGTGTGTGTGTGTGTGTGTGTACAGACATGTTTACTAATAGACGTCTTGGTACACTTTGTGGCTGAATGGATCATAGTGTGTGTCATCACTCCTGGGCACACTGTAGTTTTCTCATTGAGATACACGCACACACAGCGTGCACTCTGTTAATCCCATGATGCTGTGGTCTCCGGGCCGACCTGAAAGGCATAATCCAATCAGGATCTGTGTGATTATATGCGTGAGTGGGGAGGGTGGACAGGAAATGATGAAGAGGATTCTAGATCCGCCGCTGGCCTGATGTCACTATTACCCTGATCCGCTTTTGGCACCAACACCACAGACAGTGCAGTTTCTCCTGATCTGACTCTGCAGATTTTAAAGTGATGGGCAAAAATCAGATTTACGCAGTTACCCAAAATCCAGACAATCTTAGTTTTACATTAATGCTGCTAAAGGCTGTATATTCAGCATCAAATGGAATAGAGAAGTTGGTGCAAAGATGGTACAAACGTTGACCTTATCTAGACAGCTCTGCTCCAATGTGCACAAAGACGTTGTGCTAAAGGAAGCCATTGGAAGGAAGAATGCAGAACAAGAGGGATCGTTCTGAATGTCATTTGCTGTTTTAGCAGTCTGTTGATCTCACTTACAGTGTCAAAGAACGAAACTATGTAGCACAAACAATGCATCACTAAGTGCTGAGGACAGATTTTGTTCCTGAGACTAAGAGTGTGTTGTGTTCCTGAGAATAAGAGAATTACACTCTCTTACGTGCTGAAGAAAAGATACCCAGAATGCCACTCCTAACCCCAATGAACTTCAGCTTCCATAACAGAGACATCCTGTCAGTAAATGTCATTACCAGGAGTAAACATGCTCTTCTCTGTAGGGCTGCCGCCTGAAAGTCAAATCATCAATCTGAGACCTGTCAGTCGAGAAGTGTGTATTATTATGTTTCAGCCAGTGTGGATTATTTACACAGGATACAACAGTCATGATCTTACCAGAATGAGCAGCAGTAACATTCCAATTGTAATTATATGTCTATCGTTTATCATTTATCATAGTGATAATAATATCATCATATTGCCCACCTCTACTCATCATCTTAATTACTTAAATTATTTAAATGTATGATGTGTGTTAAATCTTAAGCATCAAAAACACCAGAACTGAAGATAAAAGATTTATATTAGATAATTTATGTACTTCTAACAATAGAGTAATGTTAATGGTCAACTCTATCAAGCCACCTGATTCACCTGCAGGACCAAAAGGGAGAGATGCAGCTTTGAATGAAACAAGAGATACTGTGGTAACTAGCAAGCTGCAGTTTGTCCTCCTGTACGTTCCATCCGTCATTAAACTACAGTGTAAATGTGTCTCTGTGACCGGTGCATTGTTTGCTGAAAAAATGTTTATACAGGTAGATACTGTTCTCTATAGATGAAAGTGTGAGCTGAAGTCAGACTTCAGCTATGCTGCATACTTTTGTGCATGGCCTACCTGCTTTGTATGTACTTTTTGATGAAGTAGAAACTTCCATTACTTGTTACATACTGTAGCGTCAAAGCTCCAGTGCAAGACGAATAAAGCAAATGTATGGGAAGTGCAGCAAACATATCCGGGAAAGCGTTTTCTTCAGACGATATCCCGTTCAAATTTGTGGGTACATGTTCTGTTCTGTACTGGATCTGCACTGAGCTGTTTATACACTGTGTTAGGGCTACAGAGTTGAGTCCCTGGCTGCAGTGATTTCAGGCCAGGCTTTTAAGGTTAAGCTTTGCACTGTAACAGATGACTTTAAATACTACCCTTGAGCTTTAAGGGGGCTTGTCTGCTTATAAGTGGAGCCCACTATCAGTGCTTGGAGATTTCAGGTCATTATGATAATCTAGGCAAAGTGGTGCCACTAGAAAAAGAGTTTAGTTACTGAAATGTTGAACTGTTTCTTTCAGTAACTAGAGGCATTTGCTGTTACTGTGATGGTTATTGATGGTTATTGCTTTAGGGACTTGTTCATTGTAGAAACACATACATGGCCAAATTTATGGGCTGCCCACAACAGGCAGTTTTGAAAATCTGTAAATTGGAACAAAATAAAGAATAATTATGAGTATTTTTATTATTTAAACCTGCTGGTTTTATAGCAGTTACATATTCAGTATGTCTTAGTTTCTGCCAGAGGTTGGTGACAAAGCCTTTGTGGGGAATTCCATCTTAAAATCGTTGGATGATTCAATCTTTGAGATGTAAACACAGTCATTTAAAGTGGTTTGGTTTCGTGGTTGGTTGTTGAGAAACCTACCAGGGGTTCTGAAGCATATTACAAAAATATACCCACTTTATTTACCATTGCTGACCAGTAAGTACACACACACACACACACACAAATATGAAAACCCAAACCACACATCAGAGCTCCTGGTTGCTTCAGTAGTTTGTCTGCTAATTTTAAACGTCCTGAGCTCTGAGCCTCAACCTCAATCCACACACAACCTGAGAGCTGTAGCTCCTGTTAGAGTTGATGGATCTCTCTGTGCTCGTCTACTGAACTGCGTTTTTTGGCAGAATGGACTGGTAACCAGTACGTGCGTCTTTAGGTCTCACTGGCTAGAAGAATAAAAGCACCATTACTACTACTAGCATCATTACTTCCTCCGTTTGTTCCTCCAGCATTCTCAGTGTTAAGTAAAAGCACATTGGACTTCCTGTGAAGGTGTTAAATCTGAAAACTGTCCTCAGTGTAAAAAGCCAAAATATTACACTGTAATTAAACCCATACAGTATTGATCTGATCGGAGTTCTGTTCAGGATCCAGTTTCCCTAAAGCATGTTTGTGTTATGATCAGATCTTTACAGGTGGAGAGACTGTTCAGTGAGGCATTATATCACTTCGCATCTTGGGCCTTGCATAATAATGAAAGTGGATCTAGATAATGGATCGGAAATGTACAAAATGGAAAGAAACTAAATGATCAGTTCCAATGTCGGGGCCTTTAGCGATAATTATCTCTAAGTCAATAAGTGGTCCCACTGCTGGTGGTCTAGTTATGTATAAACAAGTAATTCAATAAACTGTGGTTACAGAATAAGACCCAGTTTCCCAGAAGCATTTTATATTCTTTCCGGTTTGGTCCACTTATAGCATCACTGCATTACAGTAATTTTTTTTTTTTCCAGCCACTCTTCATACCTCAGAATAAACCCATCTGTTTGTTACTGTGCCTCTAAAACTGAGCTAAGATAAATGAGTTCTGTTCTGACTGACTGCTCTGTATTGTGCCTCACTCAGAAAAGCACTCAGAGCTGAAACACTGCTTACACCTTCAGTATGAATGGGCAAAACTCAACTGCTGTTGACTGAATAGGTAGCTGTATGTAAACAAGTTGGTTCTCATGACATCACAGGTTTTGACAGGTTAGTTTCCATGTATGGGCTGTATGCACTGGCCAGTTACAAGTATGCTTTAACTCTTTAACATTAATTGTATAGTAATAATAATAATAATAAAAATGACTACTTTACAGGAGAGGGTTAATGGAACCAGACTTTTTCCCAAAGGTTTTTGGCCCATTTCTGTTGGTCTATTCATCAAGATATTTCCATGCAGTGTAAACAGCAGCCGCTGTGTTCAAAGGATGCCTTAAAGGAAATAATCGATTAAAATGAAGATACATGTTTTTCTTTGGGTGGCAATGAAATGGTATATGAAATCTTTTTCCAAACAGGCAGGCTGTGTGTGGGTTTCCATAATACTGTACATGTCATTGGAGATCATTCAAGTGGTAGAGAAATTTTCAGTGTGATGTCCATGATACCAAGGAATCAGCTTTGTGCCAAAAGATAAATAAAAAGAAAGTTCCTCCAAATGTTAATTTACACACACAGACACACAGACACACACACACACGCGCGCGCACACACACACACACACACACACACACACACACACACACACACACACACACACACACACAGACACACACACACATGCGCGCACACACACACACACATACACACACACACACCACAATACGCCCTTACTTCCTCCCAAAGTGTTGCGCTCTTCCTCCTCAACTGTTCTATCACATTGTGTCCCTGTATGTTTGTGTGTATGTGTGTGTGTGACCAGATAGACCACATTCTTCTGCTTGGGAGTGTTGTCGCACATGGCTGTGGGTATTGGGTTCATAAAGGAAATATCCCACAAAGATTCTTTCTGTTACCACACACACACACACACACACACACACACACACACACACACACACTCACTCACTCACACACACACACACACACACACTCACTCACACACACACACACACACACACACACTCACACACACTCACTCACACACACACACACACTCACTCACTCACTCACACACACACTCACTCACTCACTCACACACACACACACACATAATGTGCTGTGCAAAATTCAGAGACCCTTCATTTGTTTCATTTTCAGTCAGAATGGCCATTTAGTACAAGTTACTCATTTTTCTGCAATAAGTAAAAAAAGAAACATATTTACAGAGATTTACATCAAAGTCTTAACATCTACATCTTACAGAAAATGTTCAGTCTGTAGAGGGTCACTGTTTAGCCTTATTACAGCTTCCAGCAACTAGTGGATTTAGACAGATCTGAAGCAGGAGGGGAGCTTGGTTTTCTCTCAGAGATTAGAGTTCAGTTTGTCTGAAAGGGAAAGTTTTGCTGGGTGTTCCGAGTCTTGTTGTTAGATGTCTCCAGTTTTGGAAACTGGATGGTCGTGTACCTTATCTGCTCAGAAATACCCCTTTAGCCATTCTAAATCCTGTGTGAGTATTAATATCTCTTACATGGGTAACATAATGCCAGTGACATGTTTGGGAACCTTTTGTTGGGAGGTCTGAGCTGTAACCTGTCACTTTTATGATTGGAAGCACGGAAGAGTTAATGCGGTCACTTAAATGATGATTGTATATCATGATTAATGTGTAAAGCGTTTGCGTCATTTTCCGTTGTGTGTTCTGCTTTTTCCTGACACTGAAAAACGAACCATTTGTATCTGACAGCTGTTTTAACTGGAAATCAAATAAAGGAAAAGGTTCTCTGACTGTTCTCTTACTGTGACATGTAATAGTACTTATAGAGGGAAGCAGCTTGTTCCACTGCTCCCATTGAATGGTGGGGGGCTTATTTATCCTTCGGGGTCAGACTTCAGTACTGACCCTTAGATTCTCTTCTCTGGCTGTGTGTGTGTGTGTGTGAGAGCGGTCATGAATTCCTGTCTGTGTAAGGTCTTAGAGGAAAAGAGCTCCCGGACTTTCGCAACATTCATCTGCTGGTAGTTCCCTTTCATGTCCAACTGCCTTTGTGTTTGGGTGTATGAATCCCATGACTGGGCGACTAGCGTCTGTTTTGAGTCAGAACACCAGAGTGGGAAAAG
>JAMWET010002586.1:325000-381200 GCA_024036415.1 Prochilodus magdalenae
TTTTTTAAGTTTTAAGTTTTTTCGGCAGTTCGTTTTTGACTTTTTTATTAGATTCAATGGTTCAGATTTGGTCCCCAGATCATTAGACATGGAGTATCTACCAGCTAACAAGTTGCACAGAACTAGCATCTTCATTTCCTTGTGTATATTGTCTCAAACCAGATTACATTTATATTATTGACGTCAACAGTAGTATATTTTAATACATAGACTTTTCAGGCTACAGAAACAAATGTTTTGACAGTGATGTATTTATAAATTAGCTTAAATGTATGCTGAAAAGTTAATGTTAAAGTAAAAACTCTCTGTGAACAGGTTTCCAGGATGAGTGGATGGCTGTGTACAGGTTTCCAGGATGTGAACAGGTTTTCAGGATGAGTGGATGGCTGTATTTAACCAGGCTAATAGACCATTTTTATGTGGATAGCTAGTTAATGACAGAACGAGCTGATAGAGCACACAAAAGCTGTTTTTTGTATTCTGCTAAATACTTAAGATTAATAGAAATGGATCTGGCTTAGGATATTCCAAGCACTAAAGAGCTAGTAATGTAAGACGATAGGCTTTAGTGATGTTGAGGGTAGCAGTAGCTCATACAGGATGAACTGCATGTAGCGCTTCAGTTTGTCAGAGCACTGTCCCGAGGAAGCTACCGCTCACTGACTGTTCTACCTGCTTAAGAATCGAGGGTAACATTTTGTTTCTGCGGAAAGTAAAGTCAGACCTCTGTGTTTAGAGTTGATTACTTTATCCTCTGTGTAAAAAGGTCTCATAAACCTCTTTTCTAACTTTTAATCAAAATGGTTCTTTTCCCTCTGCTATCTGCTCACATAAGTATGGCACATAGGTAGTGAATTGCTCGTGAAGTCGTGAACTCACTCTGACAATTAGCTTTGGAACTGTCGATGATAAATGGCTTGTGGAAATATTTGTCAGTGATGATGAACAATTGTTTCAGTGTTGACTATTTATATTTTGAAACATATTTTAAACATGTAAGCTCAAGACCTTAGATTAAATGGTCTTTAGGATTCTGAGAAGCGAGCACGAATTAGGTAGCTTAGTTATATGGCTTCCTGGCTTAGTTTGGCTTAGTATATGTGAGATTTGAGTGTGAGTGTTTGACAGGCAGGTTAACGCAAGCTTAGTTACGGTGCTCACAGAACCACAGTGGAAGAGTGGAAACTCTTGCGCTTGTGTTTGCATCATTACATCAAGGGTCAAACCCAACCAGCCATGTTTGCCCAAAGGCTGACTTTACTGTACGGCCGGTCTGAGCCAAGCTATGCTCCGTTTAGAGCCATAACACACACACGTGTGGAGGGACCACCAGGAGGGTGCTTTAGAGCCCCCTGAGTGTGCCTTTGTGTATGTGTGTGCCTGACGTCTCGCTCTGCTTCACTCCACTGGGTCTTATCTTCACTCCCCTGGTACATCAGCGCTGAAGCCGACCCCCTTGCCCAGACTTGCTCAAACAGCGGCTGGCTGGAAAAATAGCATCTAGATTGGTTTTGGTTAAAGTGACCCCCCCAATTGTAGACCGTCAGATGGGTGCACTGGAGCTACAAGGCTCATGTGGCGAACAAGTGAAGAACACTAAATCACACTTAAAATAAAAATAAGAAGGTCAGTAGTGAAGCAACCATCTTAAGTGTTAGACTTACTAGCCCATTTACGTCCCTGTGATTTATTTTTGGCTCGGCTCTGATTTGCTGGTTTACAGTGAGGCACTACGATGATCACACAGAAGAAACATGTCGAATAGACAGTAGTGAATACGCTAGGTTGTAGTTAGCTCCACTAATGTCAGTTAATCATTTCTTAATAATAATTTAAAACAATTTGTTGTTTGTGTTTTCACTCAGAGGAATCTGACCTCTGCATTTAACCCAGCCGTGCAGTGAAACACCCACATACACACACACACTAGTGAACACATAAATTAAAAGGCTGTGAACCTACCTGCCCGGGGAACAGCCCAGTCCACTTTGCCCAGGGAGCAGTCAAAGGTTAGGTGCCTTGCTCAAGGGTGTTTCTGTCATGTCCTTCAGGTCACAAGACTGGTTCCCTAACCTCTATCCCACGACTGCCCCACCTTGCTCCCGTCTAATAGGTTATGATACCTATACTGACTAGGAAGAGCCAGATATGGTGTATAAATGTTAGTTTAACCCAAATCTGCCAAAACAAACAAACAGTTTTCCCCCGAAGCAGCCTTCTATGCTATTATGTGTACTAGCCTGCCAAACTCATACTTAGATTAGTACATACTGTAGATTGGTGTATAATAGTACTAGGTTAGTATGTAAAGTATTATTAGTGTCTGGTACACTAATTAGTTGTAGCCAGTGAGTGAATTAATAATCCTAATCGACACTAGAAAAGAGAAGAGGGTGGTTGACAATCTCCAGGGCGCATACATGAGTGTATGCTTACTCCCAATACAGATGTGATAAAAACAGCACGCTTTGTGTTTGGCCAAAGACAACACACTTTATTTAACTCTTAACATAATAATATTATTAATAATATTACACAGACTGTATTTAAGCACTTCCCTCAGAGCCAGTCACACCGTTTTTGCTTCCATTGTTTCATATCTTGTCACTGCATCATATTACTTGATGCAGTGATGTACGGCCCACTGTTAATCAGCTTAAAAAGATAAATGAAGAAAGCACGAAAGAGAGAAAGAGAAAGAGAGGGGGAGTAAAGACAAGGGAAAGGAGCAGGGAGTGAGAAAGGGGAAGGGAGGGCAGACATATGTGTCAAACATTGGCTACAGCTGTACTCATTAGTGCGCCTGTGTGCCTGTGTGTGTGTGTGTGTGTATGTATATGTGTGTGTGTGTGTTTGTGTGTATATATATGTATACGTGTGAGTGTGTGTGTATATATGTATATATGTGTGTGTTTGTGTGTGTGTATATATATATATGCATACGTGTGTGTGTGTATGTATATGTGTGTGTGTGTGTATACACATGTGTGTGTGTGTGTGTGTATGTATACGTGTGTGTGTGTGTGTGTGTGTATCTATACGCGTGTGTGTTTTTTTTCATATATTTCCAGTACAAAAATGTACTATTGCTATAACATACAAGGTGTGCTATTATTACTTGCAGATGCTTTATATGTATTGCTATGTATACAATATGCATGTTATATATGATGTGTGTTATATAAATATATGACATATAGACAGATCTGTTTATGTATTATGAGCTCAATTTACCATATAGGTGTGCTATTGCAGACTGAAGTCCACTGGATTTGCTGCAGCGCTGCTGAAGTGTCCACTCACTGTCCACTCTATTAGACACTCCTACCTTGCTGGTCCACCTTGTAGATGTACAGTCAGAGACGACAGCTCTGCTGTTGCACAGTTTGTATTGATCATCCTCTAGTCCTTCATCAGTGGTCACAGGACGCTGCCCACAGGATGCTGTTGACTGGATAATTGTGGTTGGTGGACTATTCTCAGTTTAACAGTGAGGTGTTTAGATCTTAAGGAGTGCTGAGATTGAGTTTGCACTGAACTCTGTTCTCCCACGAGTAGCTTAGCCTGTTGATATAATACCACACAGGGATGTTTAATGGAAACAACTATAAAAGTAGGTTAGCTCAGGCTCTACTGTTGCTGGTCAGAGTCCTTCAAAGTAAGAGCCCCAGGCCACCTAAAAAATAAAAAGGCATAAACCACGTTACCACGTTGCACTTGTGTTTCATCCGGACAGAGACACATTATACCATTATTATTCTTTTAACAGTAAATTATCGCTTCTCATATCCACATATATCATATCCAACTTCATGGTCAATATGGTACAGCTCAGATATACATATATATATATATATATATATATATATATATATGTGTGTGTGTGTATATATGCCCTGATGTATGATGTGTGTGTGGGTGTAGGGGAGGTGGTGTTAACAACACTGTGAACACTTTTGTAGGAAAGCACAGCCACCTGTGTAGGACCAGTAGGCGCTCAGTATTAACATCACTGTAGAACAATGTTAAATCACAGCAGGTTCTGCAGGAGTTTGAGTGAAGTTGCTGACCAGTCCAACAACTGTGACTAACCTGAAGAGAAAACAGCCTCCAGCCTTAATATGTCATCAAATCACAGAGCGAGCGAGCTAGAGAGAGAGAGAGAGAGAGAGAGAGAGAGAGAGAGAGAGAGAGAGAGAGAGAGAGAGAGAGAGAGAGAGAGAGAGAGAGAGAGAGACAGAGAGAGAGAGAGAGAGAGAGAGAGAGAGAGAGAGAGAGAGACAGAGAGAGAGAGAGAGAGAGAGAGAGAGAGAGAGAGAGAGAGAGACAGACAGACAGACAGAGAGAGACAGACAGACAGACAGACAGACAGACAGAGAGAGAGAGAGAGAGAGAGAGAGAGAGACATACAGAAATAGAAAAAAAGGGAGAGAAGGAAAGAATAAAAGCTGTGTCAGCAAACCGTACAGACCTTATAGAAGGAGGAGTAAAGGGGTGAAACTGTCTGTTTTAGTTGTTTGGAGTTGCAGTGTTCAGACAGTCATGCCGATCTTGTACAGGGTTTGTAATTGTGAGTAATGTTCTGAATCTGATTGCTGAGGAGATCATAAACCAGTCAGTCTGTTATCAGTTCAGCTCTGTAGAGAAGCAGCTGCTCGCCGTGATTTATCCCCGAGTACTCTGAGTGCAGAACAACAGTGAAATCTACTGGCGTTTATTACCTCACCATAACCAGAGGTGCCTAACCAGAACATTCACCACTCGGTGACATACATTTATTGCAGCATGTCTTGATAATGTCAGAGCATTAATGTACACCCCCTACATGCACAGCTACAGTGGGAGTGTTCTGTACTGTGTTGTGGTTGCGTGCCAGTGTAAGAGGTAGAACGAGGCCGACAGGAGTGGGTTTGGGCACGTGTGAGCAGCACGCTTTCTATCTCCCTCACTCCAGCTCTGTCTTTCCCTCACTTTCACTCGCTCGCTCTCCCTATCTCTGCTGTTTCTCTAGAGTAAACAACATGAAGTTTTTGATAAGGAGGGATAATTAAAGGAATAGTCTGACGTTTATCAGGCTGATCTCTATCTGCTGCATCTGTAGGCTGCATAAGCAGATAGTGCTGGTGTGGAGAGCAGGGCGGACAACATTGTTCTCATTGTGTGATGCTATGTGAAGAGTGTGTAGTGTTTGTAGGGTAGTTGGAACACGATGACCTATTAAATGCTCAACTTGCATCCCAACTTTACTGAGATTTTTAGTCTGTAGGCGGAGCCTTGTTATAGCCACGCCCCTAACTAAGCTGTGCCTGCTAGTTTTGTACTGGCTATTGTTTTTGGGTTCAGCTCAAAATGAGCTAAAACTGTCACTTGTTAGTGACAAAATTAAATTAAATTTTACTTTAAATTAAATTAAAGTAATTAAAGTAGATCAGTGTAGTCACTCAAACAAAGGGAGATCCAAGTCAGTTGAGTCCAAAATGTGTTTTTCACTCTGGACTGTGGTATACTGATCCATCTCTAGTCTCTCTTAAGTCTGCCTCACACTGTTACTAATAGCTAAGCATCATTGTTTTGGGTTAGTCACAGTATTAAATGGTTATTTGCAGCAGCTTATATTATAAGTGTATTTTGAGTGCACAAGTCATTATTTATGGTAATAGACAGTGCAGGAAAGATGGGTCAGCTAGAGATGCAGGACGAAAATTGCTGGATTGTTCCTGTAAGGTTGTTTTTCTCCATCAATCAGACTAAATTTACATTTTCAGCACTCTCTAGCAAACCCCAACAAACTGATCGAGCCAAAGGCCTGATGCTGTGCCGTGTCAGACTGGGTTTTTATGGAGCTCTTCACAATGTTCTCATCCATTTCACACTTGTATGTTAGGCTTGTCAGCTCCTTTCAGGAAAGCATGAAGCCAGTTTCCAACATTAGATCACGTTTGCTACAGAACAAGCCAGTGTTTTATGCTTGGGCTCAGTCTAAATGTGTGGAGGTTGTGTGGGAGTGAGTTGTCAATATAGATGGATGGCATTTCTTCTTTATATGTTTGATTAAAGAAACAAACTGAATAAGTCCATACATACAAATACAGTAACAACAGAAGAAGCATGTTAGTATTATTAATACAGATGAAAGACATTTCTGTTTTTTGCTGTATGTCCTCTGCAGATATGTGATCTGGCTAATCTTAATATTGAAGTATCCATGAGGGTTAATGAATGGATATCTGATTAATTGAAAAAATGAGAAAAAAGGACTTTATATTACTTTACGCATCACAATAAACAAAACACAGTGAGCCTGTCATTGGTGTGTACCGAAGTGCAAAATGGTTGTGATATCTAGTCGCCTTAAATTCACAAGACTGTAATCAGTCTATGAAGAAAGAATTGTGAATTTAATTGATTCACCAATTTAACTGTCCATTTTAAGTGTTCACTTATCATGTCCTGATGATTTTTTTGCCTGAGGCTATTTAAAAAGGCATGTTTGAATGATGTACAAGAGTTGGAACATGATTTTACTGAGACCTCATGCTATTTTGTCTGGTGTTTGAACCTCCTGCTGTAGTCAGGGAACAACCTGAATCGTACACAGCTTTACTTTTGGCTTTTTGTGAAGGCAACCAGCTCAGATCAACAAATCAAATTAACTGTTGAAAACAGTGTCGCGTATTCTGGGTACAATAAAAGTGCTATTAATGTAGAACATCTATTCACCCTGTTGTGCTCTGTTATATCCATGTGTGGGAATTCTAGTGTCTGGCTATGCTGTGCATGAAATACATCAATAAATCAGGGATGTAAATGAAGGATGTCATAACTTTTGGTAAATGAGCTTTACCATCAGTGAGGTTACTTAATTAATCATGAATTCACTTTGTAATGAAGTATGATGTAATGTTCTCAGTTGAAGAGGTGGGTGTCACCTTTAGGATGAAATCAACTTTGAATAGTCTTTTTTTCTAGTCTTATGAACATTTTTCAGTCCCAATATCGATACATAAACTTTTCTTATTGATACCCAATACAGATCTGATTCTACTGCTGCATTAATAAACCATATACTCTACCATGTGGGCCAAGCAAAGGCACCCAAAAGGAATCAACCAACAGGAATGAAACTTGGTGGGTGGGTTTGACATCATGAGACATGCGTGCAGTTTAAGTGTTATGCTCAGCTGCACTTGTGATGTGAGCATGGACAGACCTTTTTGCTGTACCTGACTGACTGTGTAAGGGTGTCCTGTTGTGGGTGGTGCTTTCCGTTTTGACTCATGTGTTGGTAGCATCACAAGCGATTTGCAAGTAAGGTATGCCTCAGAGAAGAGTTAGAAAATAATTTGAGCAGTTGGAGGAGTTGGAGAGTGGTCACATCATAGGGCTCCGGGAAAGCAGGATGGCCTTATCGAGGTATCACGCACCATACAGGTTGATTGGATGCACTTACAACACTTCACCCCTAATGCAAAATCTACAGGAACTGTGTGAGAATATTCAAGCTGGATGGGATGGATTATCGTAGGACGCCATTAGAAACCTCTACAACTCAATGGCGAGGTGCATGAATACAGACTTTACATGCCTGTCAGGATGTAACAGAGTTTGCATGGCTTGGCTATATTCCCCCCTTATTTTACATGATATAACATAGTGAATACCCAAATATTTCAAATACTGATAGCTGCTATGACCAAGTACCGAGTACCTGTACATATCTCCATACCAGAATCTCAATTAAACAGAAATGAATGAAAATGTTGGGACATTGTCTTCATTAATAGCAGAAGTGCACTTTCATAGTACTACAACACAGCTGATTACACAAGTGGTGAAAATGTTCCTACTGTGTGTTTTCTGAGCAGTCACATTTAGACAGACAGACGGATGATTGATTGGTTCCTCCATTCTGTGGCGAATCTCCCTGTATGGCAGTTAATAACCCCGGTCTCGGTAGCACTCAAAATAATTGGATGTATTAGTTCTGTACATTCATTGCCACTCTCATTTGTTGCTTTGACCGCAGACCACATGCTCCAGGAAGAACAAATTACTGGCCTTATATTTAGATACCATGCAGATGCTACATTATATCCATTATACACACTGCTAAAAGGAAAATGTGCTTTTTAAAAGTTACTGACACATGTGGTTCATCAGGCGAGACATGTTTCATGTCAGTCGTGTGCTTCTTCACTTTAGCACTGTAGGCTAACATAGACTTCTGTACAAATACTGACAGTCTTTGAGCACTGTTTAGTGTGGTGCAAACTGCATGCCTTAAGTACTCAAATAGACCGGCTAATTAGGTTTTTGACACCACCTGACTAGGAGTGGCTAATGTACTAGTATTAAAAGAATACCGGTGTGATGTGGATTTAGCCATACTGTGGATAAAGTGATGAAGTCCGAACAAAGTGAAAAACACTGGACCCCTGAAAAAAGCTTTTATATACCCCACAAAATGGTGTTTAAGACAAAACTGCTGTGTTTGGTGCTGCTTGCAGCCATGCCTGTGTTTATACCTGCTTCGCTGAGTTTGCGCCCTTAGGCTTTTTATTCAAGTGAATTTGAGGAGAACTTTGCAGAGCAGGTTCTGCTGAGCAAGCTCTACAGGCGGGTATCTGAATCCATCTTATCTTTTCACAGGCAATACTGTGACGGCAGAAGGTCCTGCACTGTATCAATAATAATAATAATTCTAATATTAATAATAATAAAAACAGCAATACATTTAGTTAAAATTACCTTTCCAAAAGATTTATTGTGTCTTTTGCAAAGTTTCAGAAAAATCAATTATTTAATTATACAATTCAACATATTAATTATTCGTTGAATTCTTCATTTGTTTTTACCGTGGTTGATGAAGATGTGTTGCGATTGGTTGTGTGTCCTCAGGCAAAGTAGCTGTGAAGAAGGAGGACCTGCAGAAGTATCACGGCAAGGACACCTGGTTTCCACTGCAGCCTGTCAGTGCAGACTCAGAAGTGCAGGTGGGTGCACCCCCAAAATGAATTTTCCCTCTCTTATCTCTCTCTGTCTATCCCTCTCTTCCTTCCTCTATCTAATGCACTCTATCTCTGTTGTATTTGCATTGCCCAGAACAAAATCAAGCATGCTGTTCTCTCTCACAGCACAACAGCAGTCTGTCTGTCTGAGCATTTGTGTGTGTGTGGTGGTGTGTGCCGGTTTGTGAGCAGACCAGAGCGCCAAACAAACAGAGAGTGCATTGACTACCAACAAGGAATCAGATTTAAACCAACTGTCTCTTTACATCCTTACCATTCTTTATGCTTTGCACTCCTTCTAGTGCTTTTGATACTATGAATTCACTAGATCAAATATAGGCATTATGTCAATATAAATCAAATAATATAACACAGTTATTGCCAAAAGTCAGTGAAAGACAAAACTGTACAGTAGTGTGCAAAACAGCACCCTTCATTTATTTAATTTCCAGTCAGGTACAAGATATAAATTTTTCAGAAAAGATTAGATATAAGATTATTCACTTACATGAAGGGGAAGGGGAAAATTAAAAAATTTGATTCCAAAACTGGGTTCAAAAAATAAACTTAAAAATGAAATAAAACCAAAATGAATAAAAGATGGGACTATTAAAAACCACAAAAACCACACCACATAACAATCCGTGATTAAAGGAGCAATGTGTAAGATTTCCAAATCAAAAATGAAATAAAATTATCATCACAATGTGAAGAAATAAGACGTTTTAAGATCTATGTATCACGTTGCAGAGATATCTGCTGATGTTAACCAGGTAGCCATGTCCCGTCCTGTCTGTAATACCACTTTGTACCTCCGGATAGTAAAGTCGCTCAGTAATCCATGTTTGACATCATTGGAGACCGCTCTTGGCGAGTAAAGAGGTAAAGTTTAAAGCTTACTTGTATTCTATACTAATAAGATCGGAGGACGGAGAAGGAGAAACTGTGGGCTTTCTGGTGATATGTGGCCCCCTATTCTTTGAATACTAAGAATTTGATAGGTTGCGTCGTCTTACACATTGCTCCTTTAAACCTTCCTTTTTTTAAGGGAGAAGAAAATAAAGCTACTCTTCCTTCAGTTCTGAAAAAATGTGTTCCTGTCCGTGCACAATGAGAAGACAACCCAAATAGGAAATTGTAGATGGCAGGAAGCCACTACCGAGAAAAGGAAATCATCAGATAACAGGAGCTCCTAGCCGGTGTGTGTCTTCTGAGACCTCCTCTTGACTGCGATTGGTCCAAACATCACATTGTTGCTTGTGCTTTACTGAGGTCAGCAGCCTTTACTGCACATTGTAAAGACTGCTAACAATATTGTTTTGAAATGTTTGGTGAATGTGCTCAGGCCTTGAGCTTGTTGGTTTAGTGTTTGAATGGCAGGTGAGTACAGTTGGGTACAGAGCTAAATAAAACATGTGCCATCATTTAAAAAGTCAGCCTACAAACCTCCAACTGCTTTGTTGTGGATATTGCCTTCTGTACGATTACCCGGACATCCTTTCATTAACTCATTACAGATGAAGAGAATTAGTCAGAATCAGTCAGAATGCACATCCTTAGTCCTCACTTGCGTGAAATCACATCAGCGAAAACGAGTAGGAGGATTTACTGAGCTCTGTCACACTGCCACAGCGCGAGCACACTCAGATTCTCTCTGCAGCCTGAAGAGACATCTGCATTCAGTCGGCTAGTTTCGCCCTAAAGCGGATCTCCAGCAACACTGCTGTATTCATTGGCAATTGTGAAGAAAAGAAGGTTATGTGTGTGAGAGAAAGAGAGGGAGGAAGAGAGAGGGATGGGCTGAAATGAAGAGGAGAGATAGAGCATCTCTCTCCCGTCTCATAGAGAACGCATTGTTTTGAGCCTGTGACAGAGAGAGAAGGAGAAAGAGAGAGGGAGAGAGAGGGAGAAAGAGAGAGTCCCCAGCCGACTGCCAAGGCTCGTTTGCATATTGATGATGTCGGCTGACAGTGCAGCTCTCAGAGCCCTGAAACGGTTTTTAACACGCAAGCACACACAAGTACGCGCACAGCCAGACTTCACAGGCTGCGGTGCCTCTTTAACTGTTTATGAGAGCGTGGTTCTAAAGTTTTACAGTTTGATAAACAGTTTTAACGTAACCCACGTGATCATCTGTGGCATTTGGCGTGTGATTATTTTTAGATTAGCACTAAAACTAGAGATTACAAGATTCAGTTATCTAATAAACACTAACCAGAAGTGACCCAAATGTTTCTACAAGTGGATCCCTGGGACTTCTCTCCGCCCACACAAACATCCAGGTGTAGGTTAGGCACATGTTCCAGTGTGGTTAAGGACAAAGTACGTATTTCACCATGTAACTAAAAGCAATAAGCATCTCATGTCAGTTATTTTCTAGCAGTCAGTGCAGTGTAGTGTTTTTATTTTTATTAATTTATTCACACACGCACCAGTTTTAGTGTTTAAAGTGGGAAAAAAGGAAATAGGCCATTCAACTTCCTTTACACTATGTCCTTTGGCATGCTCAAATGCAATTGCTGCTGCTAACCAATCATTAACATCGGTTTTGGACCCATTTCCCACACATAGAATGAGACATTCACTGCACTGTAGCACCTCTTCTCAGTCTATGACTCCCATTACACACACCCCGCAGGCACTTATAGCCCCAGCATCCTTGTGCAGCACCATCTGCAGGAGCCTGAAGTTACTATCACCGTAAAATCCCAAGGTGAATAAGGTTTGGTCTGATGAGCTTCTGTTTCCATGATTCTGTATCTGACTATGTTAATGTGATCGAAATTGTCACTGAAACTCTGATTGATAGATAATCTATATTGAGAAGACAAATTAGCAGTTGAATCTCTGTATTGAACAGTCAACAGTTCTCACTGGGAGTTACAGGCCTAATATTACCTGATTAATAGTCTAATATCTCCAACACAAAACAAAGGAGGCAGACTCCAGATATGAAACGTGTGCTGTCTAACCAGTATCAGTTTTCTTCCACCTTCTCCAGCTGTTCTGGGGTCCAGCACAAACCCTTTAAAAACATACACTCATCGTCTCCCCTCTCTCTCTCTTTCTCTCTCTCACGCTCCCACGCTCCCCTACTTTGCTGTTGTTTTATTTTTACTTTTTGCATTTTTTTGGGCGGTGTGTGTAACCATGGTAACGCCATCCCCTTCCTCCACAGGGAAAGGTTCACCTGGAACTGCGGCTGAGCGAGGTCATTACAGATAGTGGAGTCGTCTGCCACAAGCTGGCAACCCGGTGAGTCAACCAGTCACGCTCTCTCTCCACTCACCTGCCAGCCAATAGGAGCAGTTATCTGATTGGTGCGTCAGGATGGCAAAAAAAGTCAGAAGTGCTTCCAGAGCGGCTTTTGAGCGTGAAGCTGGGCTGTAACTGGTTTGTCTTGCTTTGGCATTTACCATCTTCCTGCTGCATTAGGCCAGAAAAAAAAGGTTGCTTTTCCGTTTAGTATGTGCTGTCTTTGGAGCGTCACTGCTGCCCAGTTGTTTGAGTGAAAGGACATTCTGATTTCTCCTATTTCTCTCTACAGGGATGTTTTATTGATTGACATCTCAATATCAGGGTTTGCTGAGTGTGTGGAAACAGCTGTAATATTCGGTGTCACTTTTGACAACACGATCGTGCGTAACACAAAGGTTTGGGAAAGCGATAAGCTCCTAATGCAGGTTTAATACCCTTTCGTAACCAGTAAGCTTTCATTGATTCACAATTCGGCAGGATTCTGTCCATCTTCAATTCAGTGAAGTACTATTCCAGCAGGATTACTTTTACATGGGGAGGTGGGGTGATGTAATTATTACCAAGGTTTCTCCATGATTTTAATCCCACCTAAATCCGCCATCTCAGTCATTTCTACTGACTGTTCTCTCCCACGTCAGGAAAGACTCTGGCGGCTTTTAGGAAAACGAGCTGTGGATATTATCCCAAGGTATATTAATCTTGACTAAACTGTGCCTTGTAGATCATATCCTGTGGAAAAGTAGCTTATGCTCAATGAGACATATTCAATTAAACTTATAGCTTACATAAATAAGGTTCTGGACATCCTGTTTTATTACTTTTGGTTATAAAGCTAAATCTGTATGATAAAGAGGAACCTCACCTTCTTTCCCGATGTCTGCATAATTCAGTGGTTGAGATCTTTCAGACATGTAGTCATTCAGAGAGGTTTGATGTGAAATGATTAGTTGCAGAGGAACATGTCGACTCTTGTTTTCTTTACAGTGGTGGTGATGGGAACAGGGGTTGCTGTGCCTATAACATAAACATCACCATTTTAGTCACCACCAGATCTAAACCACCATGTGCACCTGCATGTGTCCTGTGCAGAAGCTCATAGGAGCAGTAAACCTCCTCCGGTCAGAATTGTGACTAGTTCTGAAGTAAGTTTCTCTGGAATTAAGGTGTTTGAATGACTTGCTCTGTGTCTCACCTATTTAAATAGTTTTTGTTAAAAGACGTTTGGAAAATTGGTGTCATCACCCATCCCAGCTGCCTGGTCAGGGTTGCCAGATTGGACCAAATCCATCGCAATAGCATTTTATACTAATTGCAGTAACAGTGATATATGGTTATACTGTTTTATTATATGTTGTTGGTAAATAGTAATATAATGATGGTAATAATAATAAAATAGATAGGAAAAACAAAGATTATCATCAAATCTTTCTGTCATTCTCATAGAATATTAAAGACTCTTTGATGGAATATTCAGAGGAATAAATATTGAATACTTGCAATAATTATATCATGATTACACTGCCATATCATGTCATACCATGTTGCTCTCATGTCAGACCTGGATTCTATATGGAGAGTCATTGCGTCATATATTGTTTCATTGTGAGCGGCTTCATTAAGCCAGTGATCGGTCTCATTCTTTAGTCGCTGTGGAGTCGGATTGGAGCTGAAAGAAGGAAGACCCCGGAGACTGGAGCTGCTTTATCAGAGGCAGACAGGCATGCTTTAGGCCTATAGACAGGTTAGCCAGCTGCCAGCTGCGGACCAGAAAGAGAGAGAAAAGGGGGGGCGGAGAGAGAGAAAGAAAGAAAGAGCGGGGCACGTGCAGTCTAATCTGTTTTTTCCTGTTTTCCGACTTGCCTTATTTGTCTACCTTTGTGTGAGTTTTGTACAGCTCAGCACAAAATGGCTACCTTATACAAACAACACAGCGGGGCGCTCCCCAGGGAAGAGCCTCGCGTTCTTCCATTTTCTCTTATTTCTTTCTTTTTATAGCACATGGTTTTTGCCTTCTTCCGCAGGGCTTGTATTGCAGCTTCAGTAGAAGCATATCCTGTATGTTTACAGGAGCATTATCTAACAGAGGGTCTTATTTTTTTTATTTCTTCTTGTTTTGTTATTGCAAGGATGCTCTCTCTTTTGCAGCATGTGCTGGACTTGAGGGGTGCAGGATAACAGGGAAAAAAGACGTGTGTGGTGTGTGTGTGGTATATGCTGTATTGAATGGTAAATGTGTATGTGTGTGTTTTGATGCTGAATGCAGACTTTCAGCTAAACCGATATTTAAATCCCTAAAAAAATCATATCAGAAATGGAGGAAATGCAGAAAATCCCCTCACAGAGCATATTTGCTCTTTTCTAAAACACCTCAGCGTATCAGCCTCTTAGCCCGCCTCTGCTGAGAAGAGCATGCCAGATGAAAGGTCCTTTTTGCACGAGAGCCCTGGTAAAACAGTAAGAAATGGAGATAAAGGGAGGAAGAAAAAGAGAGCGAGAAGCACTGAGGCATGGCCAGCATCAGAGCACACCAGAGACAAACTAATCGCCATTAGGCAAAGGAAAATGCTGTCAGGGGAGGAAGCTACCAGACAGCCTTAGGTTTTCCACGCTTCTGCTGCTGGAGATACACAGATCAGACCCAACACTGAAAACAACTCCGTGTATCTACACTCAGTGTACATTATATCAGCACTGCTTACCATGTAGGAGCACCTTGTAGTTCACAATGACAGGCTGCAGTCCATCTGTTCCTCTGAATTCTTTGTTACCCTGTTCTTCAATGGTCAGGATGCACTGGGTCGCACCACCAAAGAACATTATGTGGGTGCTGGATCACTGGAGCACTGTAGTGACTCTGTTGTGGTGGTGGTGTGTTAGTGTGTGGTGCTAGTGTGAGTCCACTCTATTAGAGTCTCCTACCTGGCTTGTCCACCATGTAGATGTAACGTTAGTGATGATAGCTCATCTGCTGCTGCAGAGTTTGTCACATTTGATCAGTGCTTTAAATAATGTTTGACCTTCAGTTTTAAGTATTTTGGTCTCTCCCTATTAAAGATATAAGGCTCTGCTCTTGAATGGCCCGGGAGATTTGCAAAGATGTCTGACAAGTGAACAGGCTTAAACATCTTGCTCCACTGTATAGCAGGAATGTGAAAATGACCTTTGAAATCCAAATATTTGGCTGATAATTCTTATAGAATATACTTATATTGAGGTTTCCGAAAGACTAACATAATTATTCATGGTAAATTGCAATTGTAAATACAGTTGCTTGTTAATAGATTAATTAGATAAGCTCAAATTTGAATCGAATAAAAAAAGATAAATAAGCTCCAGATGTAGTCATGTATTTATGTATCAAGTAATTAGAAAATATGAGTTACTTTAAATAATATGATAAAGATATTTTCATTGCGTCATCTCAGAATTCACACAGACAGAACATGAAAGTCATATGATATCTGAAGAGTGAACACATTTTCTAGTTTTCATTGCCACTGAAAGCAACAGTGGCCAGTCAGTCTATATGTCATATGTACCCAACGCTTCCTCGGTTGTAGAGCCTCACACTTGTTCATACAGCTTGTTTTGTCTTGTTACAGTGGAGATTTTTTAAATAGAATCTCAGCTTTCCACTTTGCTGCTGTTTTCGTCAGTTTGCTGCTTGTTGGCACAGTTGTGCGAGGACTGTACAGCAGTGTCAGGATGAATGATACTGAGAAAAACTGATGTTTATAATTTTATTATTGTATTTATAATTGATATTAAGTAACTGTATAATGAATAATGCCTTAATTCATTATCTTTGACGGGTGTAGATTAATGTTTGACACACCAACAATTTGTGATTCGAAATAAACTATATTGTACAGTAACGTTGGAGTTGTTCCTCACTCGATTACAGTACTCGTGGTCCTGTAGTGTGCTGTATAGATCCTCAGCTATACTTTTAGCATATATATGGCAAACAGATGCCGCCCTGTGTTCTCAGTAACACTCTGATTGGGGCAGATAGGCTCGGGGGTGGCATGTCCAGACTTCGTTTAGAAGCAGCGATGACTCACCACTCAGTCAAAGAAGTAACTAAGCAAAGTGGCGTCTGCAGACATTAAAGCACATGTGTGTATGAGTGTATGTGTAGCAGGATTTTCGGATATCCGCTTGCGCATGTACATGTAAGCAATGATGTCAGCACCGTGTGAAATAGTGCTGGCAAATGCCTCACACTCAGAAACTGAATATATACAGTGGAGTCTGTTAGTAACTGGGTAAGTGTTGCTTTGGCTCTGTGCATCAGCAGATACATACATGCTTTTGGGCAGATTTTGAGGCAGGTTGCCCCTCCTAGCAATCACAAATGGCCTGTTGATAGTGTGATCTTAAACAATGGTCTTTCCAGGTTAACCTGTAGTGATGGTCTGGTCTATAATACAAGTCTCACTACTCCCATCTACTCCCAGTTCTGAGGGGCTGCCCTTATGATGAATCATAAACTTTCTCTGATGAGAAACGCAATGTTGAAAACGTCATCCTATGAAAACAAAGCTGAACGGAACTTGGCAGCGTGTGCGGAAGAAGCCACAAGCATGGCAGCTAAATTAAGGAACGGCTGGTTTTCAGCTTAATTGGATATGACTGATGTCCAGACAATCAGTCTCGTATAATTACTATGTGCTGTGTGTGGGTGTGTGTGTGTGTGTGTGTGTGTGTGTGTGTGTGTGTGTGTGTGTGTGTTTGTAGTTACACCATACACCATACTTTTATGTGAGAACCTAAAGGTGCCTAAAGGCTGTTCTTGTGTTTCTATCACCTGTCGCAGTTCTTTTTTTATTTTTTCATTTGAAAAAAATATATATACATACTGCACTTCATCTTTAGCTGGAGGTATGTAAGAAAAAGTGTGCACTTTTTGTTTTGAAATGTGAGAATGTGTTCATCAGATTTGGCTTAAATGCCAGTCAGTGCATCACTAGTTTTCAGCAGCGGTTAGTCGATATAGCATACTTTCCATATTTTATTTTTCATCTTATGTAGTATTTCACATTGACTGTACTCCACAACAACCTATTTAACACAGTGATTTGTTCATCCATGGTTCTTGCGGACAATACCCACAGTTTGTTCGGAAACTTGAAATTCACTAGGTGTCATATAAATGTATTATCGATACATACAAACATGATTATGAATTTTTCTTATGAAGAGGATATTTGAGAACTTAAGGAGTTTATTTTTTTAAGACAATTTAAGAGTGTTCTTGTGAACTTCCTTTCATATATATTAATAAATGTATATGAATCTTTGAAGACATACTGCAAATATGTTTCTTCATGTCCAGGAAGTGCTGTAGCAGTACAGTGTGTCTGTGTATATAATATACTATTGCACATCCTGTATATGCATGTCACCCCAGACATGTCCAAGAACATTAGCAGGTCCATAGTTGGCCATTTTCCCACAGCAGTGCACACTGGGTAACGAGCTTAGTGACACAGCAGAGCTTGTAGCAGAGCCGTGTGCCATTCATGTTATTCATTCAGCCTCCATTTGAAGTTACTACTACTATTGGGTTTGGCCCAATCGCTGTCACAATTACACATTAAGTCAAATCAGTGAATCCACAGGAAACTTGGTCTTGCTAAGGAACTCAGCTGTATTCACTGTGTTAAAACAGAAGTGCTTGTAACTTTTTGTTGTGTTAATGTTGGTTTGTGTTTTCTCTAATGATGGACACACATGGTAACTGGTTTTAAAATATTTTCTTTTGGTGTTGACGTTGTACAGTGCTGTGTGTCTGTGTGCTATGTATAGTTGAACTGAGCTCTGTCTGCAGATTTTCGCAGCAGTGGGCCCCCAGCAGGATAGAAGCAGGCCTGCAGTTGGCCAGTGGTGGCCCAAAGCTGGACGTCAGAGCCGAGCGTTGTATTTTATGGGACCGAATCTAGTGCACGGCCAACGCGGCCAGACGGCGCTATTCATAAGAAAACAGGGCTTTAAGCACCACACTAGGCAAGTGCCTGATACTGCGGCTATTAGCGACGCAGTTTAAACCATCTACTGCTCCCATTTATGCTGTAACTAGATCACATTAAGTGCTCACTCAAACCCTTGCAATGCACGTTTAGGGACAGACCTTTAGCACGGCTCACTACAGTACCAGCCATCACGCTTTGGCTCCAAACCTATTACTTGTCCCAATGGCGATCTACAACCCTTAATAGCTCTTAGAATCTCAGCATAATATCTTGTGCTGGTGATCCTAGCATTTTCATGCTCAAATCTTCTATCTCCTAAATACTCCATGACTTATCTAGTCACATATGTATTTACCCAATGACTTACTCCACACGAACAATTCACTACGCTAAGGTCACTGCACATAGGGTAGTTTTCTGAGTTTAACTATTACTAGTATCCACTACCAGGCTTGCACTCCATCACGATAGCTACACTAACAAACCTTGGATATAACTATCTTTTTCTTCATAGGTCACTGTAGCAAAATCGCATTTCACGTCTCTGCAGTGTGCACATGAGCTGATAGTTTAATTCAGACATAAACTAATAGCCGAGTAAGAACACCTGGCCTATAGACAAATGTGGCTGAAGTGTTGCCACTGTAGCTCACCCATCGATGGAGCGATGCTGTAACTTATCATACGCTTTCCTGAGTATGGGTGTACTACCAATCCAATCTAAAAACGTAAGAAGATGAATGTCATACGCATATCGTATGCTACATATGAAAGACTCACCATTTATCATTGAATCACTCCATTACACGGTATATACATAACAGGCTATAAGATTGACAGACATTATCAGATATATCATGAGCATCTGTTTGTACAATTTGTTTTAGCAGTGCCTAGGATCACCCGAGTTACAAAACTTGCAGCTACCGAAAATGACAAGTTAAAACATCAATCAATTACAATGTATATGCAGTTCTAGCACTGCCTTTACAACGACACACTTATGTTTCTATGATCTTGTTTTAAACCCAAGTCATTTAGATTCAACATCAAGTAATGAGTATGCCGTTAAGTTTATGCTACCAATGTAAGATTGGTAACTGGTAACTAGATCTCATGGTACATTATACTATGAGGCCGGTTTCTGCTTTCAAAACCCTCCAACCTTACACAATTTCATAATAATATCTCTATCTAACATTAATACGTCACAACCCCTGCCCATGTTAATATGCGTAAAAGGATGTATAAATGATTATATTGTTTAAATCTAATCAGTCATCTTTAATATATTCACATTAGTGACGTTTATTTGCTTATTAAAATGAAGACACACCTTCTTCGACAGTTATGTGGGAATGTTTTGCTAAGCTATCGTATATGAAAACGGATAATGCAAGTCATGGTATTGCCAAAGTCGTTCTTGTGTACAAGACAGAAAGCCGTTCTATCTTGCAGCGTTTTGCTCAAAAGTTGGACTAAAAATCGCGCAATGTAGCCAGAACTTATTACATGCAATACATTTGTTGATTGTTTACATTACGGTAGTTGACAGAAGAAAGGCAATGACTGGCAGTCATGTGATTTAATAAAATTAACATATAAATGTTAAGTATCATATTAGGTCCCCGTTCCCCATGGATAAGCCGAACGTGTTAGTTGTTCTAAGTCTGAACGGTCTCCTGTTGAGTAGAATTCTGTCAGAATGACGCCTGAATATGAAAATCAAACATGAAGTGTGTGAACAGCTTAAGTAGTGTTCCGTCACAGCAGCAGATGATAGTGAACGGGCTTTTATAGTTCCCGGTCCAGGACTGCCGAGTCATAGTGAGCGGTAGATGTAAATTAGACTATTATAAGCTTGTTGACCACCTACTGCGGCATGAAGAGCCTTGCACAAGGACTAAGGATAGGCGTAGTTGCTTGTAATATGAGTGTATGCAGTGAATGTCATTCACAAGTATTCTTCTTGTAGCAATTCCGACCGAAACAATGTGTGATAGCTCTTATTCCCTCATATGCGTCCGCTGAATGCGTAGGACTATTACTTGTCTTACCCGGCTTTATTCACTTCCATTTAGGGTCACACACAAATATGCTCATTTCATGGGACCTCAGCACACTAATGGCACAGCTAGGAGGAATGCCAGAGCTTCTATCTAACATCCGAATATTTGACTGTTGATTTTACCTTGCTAGTAAATATCTTAGGCAGAAAAATGGTTAGCAGGTTAGCGCATATTGTACTGTCCCGGTCAAGACTATTGCAGCTCCTGCACAGGTTGAACTTCTCTGGTGTATATTATGCTGACGTACACTATACACTTTGCCGAAGACTAGCGCCGAATTTTTTATGCTTTTATTGGCATTCACTTGACTGTTTCTCAAGCCCCTCACGCACCATATCATAGTACCAGTATCTATTGATGTAATAAATGTATAGATACATACTATTGATACGTTTTAGAATGCTGTAAACTAATATCCAGACGACGTTGTATATGAGTGTCCAACGATACTGGTGTTAAAACTGCCCAGTGACAGAAAGCCTCAAACAGACCTGTTACTGCTGATGAAGCTGCCGGCACCCTAAGCCGTGATTGATGCCCATTGTATGCGTTTTTAGGCTAATCTAGACAACATATAGCCGCACCCTACCTAGGCCAGTTAGTAAGCCACCACCACAACACTGCACGCCTTTAGCTTAGTAGACAAGACTACGGCCAAAAATGTGACACCAGAGTATACAGGGAGAATCTGGAGAGGCTGATAGTGAGTGGCCAGGATGCCTATAGTCTGTCACATGCGTAGTTGGAGTAGGAAAAGCCGTCCCTGCGTTGCTCGGTAAGCAAGTAGCCATCGCCTAAGCCACCTATTACTATTGCCCGACCCACTAATGTGCTCTATATGTCTTGGCCTATTCAAGATGTAAGAGAGACATTTAGAATAGTGACACACACAAAGTTTTAAGATTCTATCATTGTTTTTATTATCAACAAACAATGTTTATAGAAATACCATGGATCTGGTACCTTATCTCACCATTGAATATGTCTGGCACCCATACACAAGTGCTATAATCACGCTTATATATTAGATATATATAGAGCCCCCAAGAGGATAGTCTGCGCCCCGGCAGTACGAGCTGTATGGGACCTAATTACAACAGCAAGCAACGCCCTCGGGGGCCCGTCTGGCTGCGGGTATTTTGCGAGTCTTACATAGATGCAGCCTATATTCAAGAAGTTACAGTATAGACACAAAGTGCCAATTTTTTTCAGTCACTTGCCCCTTCACTTTCAACTCAACACGTTGCCACACTGGACATATCCTACTTTACCTTCCATGAGTCGCATTCATGCTAGTTCTATTGTATCCTTTATAAAATTAGTATTATCGATAACTGAATATATTAGTGTTTCTGACAAAAACGATGTTTGGTTGATGACATAAAGCCATTTTATGATCAGGCATGTGATTGTCTATTCTCCTCACGTTATTGTTATAATCAAAAGTATAAAAGGGCTGTACATCGTTTTTTTTAAGAACTACTGTGTTGTAGGATGTGAGATTAAGGAGGAATCTTGTAAGGAGGAAGAATCCATTTGCTGTGTTGGTCATGATGATGTGTCGAACCAGCCCAGTGAGCCCACAAAGCAGTCAGAGCCGACGCTGCCCCAACCGATACTATCGCGATAATCAGCAAGCAGCATTGCAGATACCAAAATGCGGGTCACAGCCATGCTCAGAGCCTGTAAAAAGGCTGCCAGTTCTCTTTTTTTTTCTCTTCTTTTGACCAATATTTGGTCTCACAGAATTCCTTTCCTAGATGTGGTCTATAAGTTTATCTGTGCTAAATGTATACGGGGCCTCTTAGCAGTTTGTGGTTTTACACACCTGATAGCATTCAGTATCAGCTACTTCTACGTCCATCCTCTATCACAGCCCACACAGCCGCATGCGCCTACATTCAGTACAACCAAGCCAAGACGGTGAAGATACGGTTTTCTGGATTTGTATATCCTCTTGCATTGACCATTTGAAAGGATTGCCTAACAATTGTGCGTTGCCTTGTTTTGCACACAGGCAGCCGGTTTGTAATTGTGCGGAACCAGCATCGTTACCAGATAGACGGATCAGGTGGTCCACTAGTCACACACAGCCAGGTCCTCAAGTAGCTTCATATGAGTGACGTGTTGCGTGTCCTGTAGGTGCCGAACATGCATGATGTACACTAGCGAGTAGAGTCCGAGCGACTCCTACGACTAGACAGCAGCAGCAACAGGCGTCACTGGCCAAGAACAGAGCTCAGATCCCCTATGGATCTTAGGATGCAATGTGGCTGCCCTCACAAGCAGGCTGCCAGGGTTACTGCAGCACTAGCACGAAAACAGGACCGCTTCCGTGGATATACTTAATAGTGTGGAAATATTCATACTTAGGTCATTCAGGATTTGTCAATGCATTAAATAAAGTTTTAAACCTAATGTTAGCAAAACGCTAAGCGATTTGCGAGTAGGAACCTATGAGAACTAGGGTAAATATCCAAGAAAACGCAGACGTCACTCAATAGGTTTGATTGGATTCTTGAAGATGCCTCACAAAAGCTATATTAATACTATTTGACTTATATATATACATTATAATATTATATATCATATATATTATATAAATATACTATATATAATAAATAGAGTCATATATATATATACATAAATGACCTGTGTTAAATAAGGATCCCTACGCCATCTTGTTTAATAATTTCAAAGATGTTAAACCTGGCTAAATCCTTGTTTGATCTATGGACTCTTTATCAGCCCCACTCAGGAATGACACATGTATTACATAAGTAGCTTAGGGTCAGTTGAGGAAGGCACAACAGAAAATAAGATGAATGCTGAAATATGTGACACGCAGCCAAGACCAGAGCAATAATAAAAACAGTCAAGTCGACCGGGGCAACAGCGGGTACGTTGCGGATTGGACCATTCGTCAACATCGATATCATTGAAAAGAATGACGATTGCCACGTAGGTATCTATTAAGAAAAAATTAACAAAGTGATGAGCCTGAAAGAGGAGATAACAGCTTACACATATTCAACCATCCTTATCTTCTCATAAGAAAAGAACCTGCAGCCACATATCTTCTTCACAGGATGGGAACTGCAAGGAGCACCCTGTATACTTGAGCCTTCCTCCACGGTTTGACTGCCATGTGTTCTGTATGGCACCCAGTCTAAGACTAGTAAGCTGTTAGAAAAATGTTTGGGTCAGCAAGGTGGTGCTGACTGAATGATATTGGAGTTGCAGTGCAGAAGTCTTCCACACCTGAAACGCTTAACGCTATTTATATGGGCCTTAGAATGAATCAACAAACAGATAAGAACATAAACTCTCTACTGTGGGGCTGAAAGATTCATAGATTTAATTTAGAAAAAGTGAAATTTTATATCGAAATTGTGCAGTTTTCAAATTGCAACAACCAAACATTTTTAAATTATAGCTTGTGTTTTCAACAACATTGTCAGAGGTGGTGAAATGCAACCCAGTTACACACAGCTTAGAGCTAGGCCAATCAGATGCAGAACACAATTCACAACCATGACTTTCTGGCAGACTGACACACTACATTCAGGGGTCAAGCATCAAGCCAAAAGCGATGACCCAGAATAACAGGCCTATACAGGCAATATAGTCAGTACACAACAATTAGATATGTTCCCCAAATTTTAACATGATAACAAAAACGATGTTTTGCTGTATTACACTTTACTTCTATTTGTTACAGTATTATATTGTGTTTTACAGGCAAAAACACGCTTACAGGATACATAGTTTGAAACTGTTGTCTTGAGTGTGTAAGACTGTGCTAAGTGATTTTTAAGGCATGCCATAGTTAGTTGGACATTTAAAGTGTTTTGATTTATGTTCTTTTTATGGGGGGTAAACACTATACGGACATGTTCCGTCATTACTCTCATGATTTATCATCCATCTAGTTTTTAGTTTTTAGAGTTTCACATACATTTAGAGTTTCACATTCACTCTCACACAAAAACACACTAAACTGGGTGGTACCCTTCTTGTCACCGGGGTGGTACTCTTCAGTTCCTGTAGTTAGTGGATGTAGTAGTACCATATAACACCACTGTTTTACATTTCAAATAACAAGTCTCTCCTAAAGCCAAACTTTATTTTATTTCCTGTTTTAAACCATTAGATCATTAAAATGTAAAAATACGTATATAGAAATAGATAGATAGATAGATAGATAGATAGATAGATAGATAGATAGATAGATAGACAGATAGATAGATAGAGGACATAGTCGGATGGACTTAATAACGCTTGGCTTTTTCTTTTCTTTGTCCAGAGTGTTGGAGTGCCAAGGCCTGCCCATCGTTAATGGACAGTGTGACCCCTATGCTGCAGTGTCCTTATTGGGGCCGTCCAGGTAATAGCTGTCAGATCAGCTTATAATGAAATTTATAAATTTATATAAATTTATAAATTTATAAATCAGCTTTAAGAATGATGATGAGAAAAAGTCCAGTGTGTGTATATGAATGTGATGCACTGAAATCAGCTGAATTTAGAACTTCCTGTTTACTCATTTTGTGTTGACGTAATGTATATTATTCAGATGATCAGATTATTATAAGAGTAGCAGCACTACTGTACGAGAGGCACTACACTAATGACTGCACTGCCATTATGAGTGTACTATTTTCATACTAGTTAGTCTGAGGTTTTGGATGTAGCCCTTGTAATCATGCCTGATAGGACCCATCGTACTGTATTTGTTTTAGCTGAGAAAACATGGCCTCGTTTTGGTACTGAAGACCAAGCGCATGCAGGATCGTTACTCATTCCTCTCTTGTCCTTACTATCATTCATCACAGGTCAGAGGCCAAAAAAACCAAGGTCAAGAGGAAAACTAACAACCCCCAGTTTGATGAAGTTTTCTTTTTTGAGGTAAGAACTTTCATTCACAAAAGAGCACAGGTGTCCTTTGAGACACTCTTAACCATTTTACCCTGAACATACATTAACCACTAGAACCATTACCTGGACCATTACTGTTACACTCAAGTGAATCCTGAGCTTTTGAGCATGTGTTTAATTACCGTCAGCTTTGAGATGCAGATTAGACACAAGTGAGTGCTTAGGGGCCCTTACAGTCCTGTTAATAGGTTGGTATGTTAATATGGAGATAGACAACTGAGGCATAAATCAACACATAAGCCTAAATCTTTATTCATGTAAAAGATATGTTGATCTCAGAGGACACAAAGTAGTAGACTAGATTTTGACTATTTCAAATGTGTTCATCATGTCCACATAAGTAAAAACATTGAATCAGTACAGGTACTGCCAGAACGAAGTACGAGGACAAAACTGATCTATAGTATTTTGTTTGGATTTGAATCACTTTTGAATCCTATTCATTCAGTGCACCAACTTCTTCAGCACAAAGCTGATATGATACCGGTATATTTGGAGGTTTGTCACTAGGACTAACCCAGATGTTTCGTTTTGAGTCTTCAGCCACAACTTTTAGCAGTTTGTGGTTTTCCACATGAAGATCGTCCACACCCTCATATCCTCCTCCATGCAGACACAACAGTGTAGAAGTGATACACAAACGTGACGGTGAGATAGTCTGCTGTTTACAAGCACAAAAAACTGATGGAGGTCAGGAGGTAAGCTGTTTGAGGGCTGTTACAATCTGACACTAGCAAATCACAATACCTTCCTCCGACATTAGGCCTGTAGATTGTGAGAAGTGATAAGTCATGGTTTACCGCAGAAGGAAAAACAGAGCGAACGAAAGGGCAAGAAGGAGGGGAAAGGAGAAAGAGAACATGTCCACGCCCTTGCGCTTGCCCTTGCTTGGTGAACTGTTCCTTTCTGAGAAACCACAGCAGGGCTGTTGATGTTTGAACTCTCGAGGGAGTGCCGCCTGCGGTACGTGTACCAGGCTTCCAGGCAAACACGATAGCATCTCGCCTTGGACGAACTGACCACTCTCTCTTGGCTCTCTTTTTCCTCCTCGGCTCTCTGCTCCACCCTGATGTATGCCTGTCCTGGACAAAGCTGTCTAAAAGCCCCCATGAGGCTTGCACGCGAACACACATATCCAACACTCAAGCCAGAGAGTGAGAGGAGACAACAGCGTGATTGATTCAGACGATTTCAGACACACAATTCACTCCATTGATCTCTTCCTCCTCGCAGTTGCTGTGTTTCCCACACACAGGCCAGGCGTCAAGCTGCCTTGCAATCGCGCTGGACACGCAGCCTGTCGTCCATCACAGTGAGGGGTCTTCTGTAATTATGGCCCAGCCACATGCTTCAGAAGCCAAAGCTGAAAGTTCTTGCGGTTTGATTGAGGGGCTCTTGTGTTTGAAAAGAACAGTCTGAAGTAGAATTGCATAATTAGACATGCAATTGTTGTAATCTGAGAAGTTTGCTAAATGAATTCAAGCTGAAGTACTCTTGAAAATCAATGTGCTTCGTTTGCCTGTTTTACCACCACAGTTTTGCAGGTTGTCGCTGTATGTGGCTGCTCCACTGCTGGCTTTTTCATCTGATTCAAAGACATTTTCTTGTATTTTATTCAAGCAGTCGTTCTCACCCTAATTGAGCTGTGTACACATTCCTCTTCACTCATCTGAAACATCCTACAGCACCTTCTTTACATTTCCCCAAGCTCAATTCTCCACATGGACTTATGAACAATAGAACAAACATCGCTGACTATAAATATAGCAACCACTTTATATATATAGCAAATATAGCAAACCTCTAACACAATGTCTGTTTTGGTGACACAAAAAACATAATGAACAAGAAAATTAAACAAGACCTGATAGACTACCAGAACTGCCACCATAAGGGAAAAAGGTGTAATTCAATCTTTAATTTCTGAGATATAGAGAAAAATATAGCTAATTTATTCCTTTTGATCTAAAAAATATCACAGGTATGTCTGTCTTTCCACTGTAAGAATGCTATTGCACAATGCACAACACTATTAGTCTAAAAGGATGTGTAGCTGTCCAGAAACCATTACTGATAAGAAGAAGCTGCTGGTGATCTCAGAACAAGAGTTCTGATCTCAACATTGCTAAATAGGTTTGTGATTATTGGAGCATAATAAGCAGGAAGTGCAACCAACAAGGATCCACCATGACAGGCGCAGGTCTAATGGCCTATTAATTTTAAAAGTGGAGTTGATAACAGGTTTAAAGATAGGGGTAGGGATCTTTGAGTGCAGACCATGCCATGAATCCTAGTCTTTTCATCTGTTAAAGCTCTTCCTCATTATCAAAAGCTAGGAAACCTGTAGGCAGTGAGCCTTGAACAGCTTCACCTGCATGATAGTGTTGAAGCTGGTATTGTTTTTGAACTGCTGTGCACCATTTACTCAGAAACCCAGACATCTCTGTAGTTTCCACCATTGTTGGTCTCTCGTTCAGCCATGAGTCATTTGTTAAATTTGTCCTTCTCCACTGAAAAAAATGCGGCCAGTGATGACAGCAGCAGCTAGCGGCTTGATGAACGGAAGTTGAACACTTCCCTCGTCTAGGACCAGCCACAGCCATGCATACAAATAACTGTAGAAACCTTGCTTTTCAACAGCGATTGTGCTGTGTTCTCCAGGGGAAAACCGCACATCGCGCCCAGTGTTTCCCAACACTGCTCCTCCAGCATCGACATTGTAGTGTTTCCCCTGCTCTGACTCACCTGTCTCCAGCTCAGTGAAGGAATAGTTTCCCATGCCCTATATATATATATACAATTAGCATGACAGGGTTTGCCTTTTTAGACTGGAGCTATGAGGGTAATGTATAGTGTACTGCCTAAAGTATGTGGACAGTTATTGAGTTCCAGTGTTTCAGCCAAATTCGAACAATCACTATATGAGTAGTAAGCATGAGCAGTAAAATGGGCCGTACTGAATAGCTCGGTGAGTCCAAGATCTTGTATTTTGTATTTTAAAGTTAAGTGAACAGGTGTCTTGAGTTCTACTTCACGGCTCCTGCAAGTGTTCATTCATCTGGACTCTTCCTAAAGCGTTCGCAGCCAAAGTGCGCCGTCTTCCACTTCTAATCCTTTGGCTAAATGCACCTGTCTGGCTCGACCGGTTTCTCTGTATCTAGGATAAGCCTCCATGTCCAGCAAGGGCAAAGCAGGAGGCACGTGTGGAAAGCTTGACCTGGACAACAATAAAAACTAATTCTGGTCTGCGTTTAAACAAATAAAGCACTGCTTGTTATTTTTATTCACGGATAACTCTACAAAGCACAAGGAGGAGTCTCAGAAGGAGTGCTGCCACTAAAAGAATGTCTTACAAATCTTGACTGGACTAGCATAGCATATTTTGACTGGACTGCTTTCTTGTGTTGTTGTTGTCTGTACACTGAACTGAAGGACTATTGACTGAACTATTATAAATATTAGTCAGACAGAAAATAGCTTATATGCTAATAGCATCAGTTCATCAATGTAAATACATAGTTATTGTTTTGTTGGTACAACTAAAACTAAGCACTTACTGTTGTTTACTAGTATTGTTGACATATTAGTAAAGAAAATACGTTGCTCAGTTCTGCTATTTTGACCTTTAGTTACAGTTTTGCGTTTGTCAGTTTAGCGTTTTATAGATCATATAATGTATACAGTGATATCATGTTATATCATTTTCAATTGTTTTGCTTAATTTGGTTATCATTCTTCCAGATTACCAGACCACTCAGCTACACCAAACGACAGTTTGATGTGGAGGAGGAGGACGTGGACAAGCTAGCTCTCAGGTAGGTGTGTGCATGTGTGCATTGGTGTGCTTTAGCTCATTTAGTGTGTTTTAGCTTAGATGTCATATGGTCTCAATGTATCTCAGAGACCCTGATAACGTGTCTAATCCTTTTTGTCAGTAATGTTCTACACTCATGGATTAAACAGGTCGTAGACTAATGGGGCATGTGTGTGTATATGTGTGTTAGGTCTAACTGGTTTGTTTTGGTCTCTCAGGGTGGACCTCTGGAATGCCAGTAATCTAAAGTTTGGGGACGAGTTTTTAGGAGGTGTCCGGGTGCCGCTGAAAGTTTTGGGCCAGGCGGGTGTTCATGATGCATGGTAAATATACATATTGGAGTACGCTCCCAATCATTGTATTAACCCTACACGTCTATAGTTATTGCTTTTTTTTTAGACTACTTGGAGGTAGACTACCAGGCAAAGGTTAAGACACACTTTCTCGAATTAACGTTTTTCATCGTGACATTCTGAGCTACAAGCTTATACCTATAAGCAAATATGTGTAGTGCTGGTATGAATTCATTTCCAAAGTGAACATTTTATTTTAAAAGCTTTCTTATCTCCTAAAAAGTAGTTTCCAGCAGCAAACAGAGTCTCACTATGTTATCACAATAGGAAGAAAACCTAGATTTTCTGAACTTTAAATGGGAGTTAATGGAGCAAGAACATTGTTTCTGGTTCATTTTTAAGTTTTTCTTTTATCGGTTTAGTATAAAAATTATTTGTGCAGGGAAGCTGCAATTTTTTAACTCTGTAAAAAAACACACTAACACAGTTTGCAGTCATTTACACTGCCAGGTGACGTTACCCATGCTGAATTTGGCTACCCTTCTCACTGGGGTACTAAGTCTACTGAACTATAACTTGTAACTATTAGAGCCAAATTAAATTAAAATGAATTATTATCCAGTTATTAGTTTAAAACAGTGTGTGTATCATGTTAGCTTGCCATAGTGATGATGGTAACAGCCATTTAAGGACCAATTTGCTACAGCGCCACCCTGAGACAGAACAGCGCAGCATCTGTAGTTAGCAAAAAATGACTGTGTGTAATGCAATT
This sequence comes from Prochilodus magdalenae, assembly GCA_024036415.1. Classification (NCBI taxonomy): domain Eukaryota; kingdom Metazoa; phylum Chordata; class Actinopteri; order Characiformes; family Prochilodontidae; genus Prochilodus; species Prochilodus magdalenae. The sequence continues at coordinate 355,128 of JAMWET010002586.1, forward strand.
AAACAATAACAGCATATTGTTATAATAAGATAATTTTGATTGAAAGACATTCAGTGAGTCCAAAACGTTCATTGGTAGGACCTTCCAGGGACCCCTGTATTTTGCACCTTGGAATTAGCGCTTATTATTCATCATCTACTATGAAGCTAGAATGTAAGGTATGTAGTTACAGTTCTGTTGTCAGTGATAGATGCCTAATACCTGCCATATTCAAACCCCTTTTCCTCTCTCCTCAGGTACTTCCTGCAGCCGAGGGAAAACGGTAATAAGTCTGTGAAGGCTGATGAGCTGGGCTCTTTAAGACTCAATATCGTTTACACAGAAGACCACGTCTTCCCCTCAGAGCGCTACAGCCCTCTGACAGACCTGCTGCTGCAGTCTGCACAAGTGGAGGTGAGTCTGTATATATGAAGGTGTGTGTTGCTCATGAGTTCACTATAAGAGATTCGTGCTGTTACTCTTATCATGACTGAATACCATATATATGTGAGATAGCATCAGAAACCACAGAACATCTATTAGTGATTACCTAACAACTCAGCATAGTGTACGACCAAGTTCATGATGATTGTAGGAAGCAGCTTGCTTGATGACACAGTTACATGTTAGGTACATCAGCCTTGTCTTACAGGTACCGATTTAGAAATGCCAAATATCAGGTAAGGTTTTAATTGAGGGGGGGCTGTTTGTGGTGAAATCCTTACCCTCCCATAAGAGAGACAAAACTGAACTTAGGGCCCTGTTGTTTTTTTGTTTTTCTAAAATAAACTTTTCTGATAAAATGAAAGCCTTCGCTCAGAAATCTTCCTTTAAACATTTCATCATTTTCATCATGATGTAGATTCCTCCCAATGGATAAACTGTGAACTCTTGTAAAAAAAAAAGGTGCCACTCACTCTATACCATGGATCACTTTATTATTTAATCGGCCTGTACCTCAAGGCCTTGCAGGCGTTGGTTGCAGCTCATTCAGGAGATGCTTGGAGCACCTTCTTCCATGGTCTAAACTGTAAACTCACTTTATATAGCCTAAATCTGTATAACCTAGTTCACTGAGCCACATCACTCTGGTCTAAACCTGAAGATGGTAAAAGCTTTGATGTTAAGTTAGCAGTCAGAGAATACATGCTGTTAGTAGCCATTACGTACACTGTATGACATACAAATTTTGAGAACATGCGATAGATAACATTTACCCTTGCCTATTGTGTCAGGTGATGACACCCAATTTTTCTATTTCCTTTACACACTGAAACATGATTTGGTTTTGTTTCTTATAAGACCCAACAAATAATTTTTTTTTAATCAATTTACTGAGAAAAGAGGAAACTTCAGCTTAGGAATATCTTAGAGAAAAGCATTGGGGTAAATCTCACAAAGATCCATTGAGTAGATGAAACGATTTGTCTATACATAGGTCATGTCATAGTCAGACTTTCCACCCGAAGATCCCCAAAAACTCCACCACAATTCAAGCCCACATATTAGGAATGCCTGGGACATGATTCTTTATTGCCCAATCTGTCTTCACACCCAAGTCTTCACACCCATATTGCCCAATGTCTGTTCATTTTTATTAACTGAAGCTTTTTAAAACCAAGTGTCATAGAAGATGTTGTGACGAGTGTGTCCTGTTGTAGCCTGTCTCGGCGTCAGCAGCCCACATCCTGGGAGAGGTGTGTCGAGAGAAGCAGGAGGCGGCCGTCCCGCTGGTGCGCCTCTTTCTGCACTACGGCAAAATCGTGCCTTTCGTCAGTGCAATCGCCCATGCAGAGATAAACCGCACACAGTGAGTAACACGCATACTCGACAGCCACACATTGCTGCCTCTATGGGGGTTATGTGTTATGACTGGAGCCTGACTGATATGAAGAGCTTATGGCTGATACCAGTACTGATTTTAAAGGGCTAAAAGTTTAAAGAATTGAATATATCAGCTAATATAATTATTTATTTCAGTGTTATATTTATACTTTTTTTTCTACTCCAGTAGTTGTAGGTTTGCATCCCAGTAGGTCCTAATTAGCCCTCAGCAGACAGTCTTTCATTATCAGATCACTCAGTGCTCACATGGTGGTGGTGTTTCCACACAGTTCCTGTAATGCTGGATTTTCAAGACTAGCTGAAGAAGTATAACAGTTCTGTTTGTGATCCTTGGGTTTCAGTGATGCATTATTAAGGCCAGAGTTAGCAGACACTTGTTTATGGCAATGCTAAAGTCTGAGTCTGTTCCCCCCCGCCAGAGACCCCAATACGATATTCCGAGGCAATTCGTTAACTTCGAAATGCATCGATGAGACCATGAAGCTAGCAGGAATGCACTATCTACAGGTCACTCTCAAACCTATTATTGATGAGGTGAGTATCTGTTTGTCTCTCTCTCTCTCTCTCTCTCTCTCTCTCTCTCTCTCTCTCACTCTCTCTCTCTCGCTCTCTCTCACTCTCTCTGTCAGTCTCTCTCTCTATCTCAGTCTGTCTCTTTCTTACTATACATACTATGTGTATATAGAATAGAACAGAGCACAATCTAATCTTCATCACTGTAATGTAATCATCGTCACTGTACAGGTAAAATTTACCGCTGAATACTATTGGCAAAATAAGCCAATACAAATATATATTTTTTAATAAAAGTTGACTCTAAACATACTTCTGCATGCAATGTACACAATGCTATATTGTTAAAAGGAAAAGCATATTTACAGAGAAGTGCATAACAGAGTGATATAAAATGGTGTAATCAACATAGAGTAGTAGTAGCAGTACTAATATAAGATGCATAATGTGCAAGGACAATTAATATTCAGTATAAGCAGCAGCAAACAGGGTGGTATCGTTTAATTAAACATATACACTCACTGAGCACTTTATTAAGCTCCACATACCATATAGGAGCACTCCAAACTATAGTCCATTTGATTCTCTACACTGTTTGCTAGCCCCTTTTACTCTGTCCTTCAGTGGTCAGGACCCGCAAAGGACCAACACAGAACAAATATTTTGTGTCTTGTGGATCATTCTCAGCACTGCAGTGACACTGACATGGTGCTGGTGTGAGAGGATCAGACCCAGCAGTGCTGCTGGAGTGTTTAAACACCTCAGAGTCACTGCTGGACTGAGAACAGTCCACCAACCAAAACTATGCAGATAGCAGTTGCATGTGGGCAGCGTCCTGTGACCACTGATGAAGGAGGGTGACCAACACAAACTCTGCAGCAGCAGATGAGCTATCATCTCTGACTGTAAATCTACAAGGTGGAACAGCAAGGCAGGAGTGTCTAATAGAGTGGACAGTGAGTGGACACAGTGTTTAAACACTCCAGCAGCACTTACAAATAGACACACACTGACCCTGATCATACATACAGTTTCCAGGCTCGGAGGGCTTAGATGAGTGAGTGTGTGAGGTGCCTGCAGGATCAGTCTAACTGCTCTGTTGCGCTCCTACAGTAAATTATTTAAGGTAAACTAGAATCAGTCAGTCAGTGAATGGAGAAAGTCAGCAGCAGATTCATCCATAATGAAAATAAAATCTTTAGTTGGACATTATACTGACCACATCAGTAAAATCAGTAAGTGTGATGTACTGTATACTGTACTACTGTGAAACTATGCTATTCTCTTAAACTGAGAATCTCTCATAGCGCATACTGGTGCAACTCTAAATAGAAGTTAAAGGAAAATGATTTTTTTCGTCTACAAGAAATTTGGAACACTGTCTGTTCAAAATCCAGAATTCACAGTCACAGTCCGAATGATAAGAGGACCACCAAGATCATAACCTTTTATAAAGGATAATGAAAATGTAAAATGTCCATAAATATAGAGATATTTAGTTATTAAGCCATGGCAACGGTATGCATGTCTGTTTCTTCCTCTCTGTATCTTGCTGTTTCTCTCTCTGAGCCAGTTTTCATGCTCTTTGTCAGGTGTAAACCTGAGTGTATGTGTCTTTGTGTGTGTGTGTAGATCTGCACTGATCACAAGTCATGTGAAATCGACCCAGTTAAACTGAAGGAATCAGAGAATCTGGAAACCAACAGGGTGAGTCAGACGGCTCTCTTGCTTTACAGCCTGGGTGTGTTCTGAATGTTTACACAAACACAAGTGTGTTCTCTGACATGCGTGCTCACAGCCCTAGACCTTATACCTTAATGGGTATTTCTACATGCAGAATATTTGCGTCCATGTTCATTTCCATCGGTACAAACAATGCCCTGCAGGAATGTTCCAGCCCCACGTGCCTGTGTGTGTTTGTTTATGTTCCTCCCTTCCTGTGTCCTCAGGAAAACTTGCGGCAGTACGTGGATCGCATCTTCAACGTCATCACCACCTCTGGCGTTAGATGCCCCACCGTCATGTGCGACATCTTCTTTTCCCTCCGAGAGTCTGCCGCCACCCGTTTCCAAGGTAACTACGGCATGCATAGCAGCGCACCATGACCTTGAGGCTGGCAGCTGAATCTGCCAAACCACACGATAACCACTTGCTTTCCTTAGGTGCTGAATTGAGTTTACACTTCGGCATAGTGTTGAGTGATATGTCGTATGCCAGTGTGGGTGTCACAGCAGCACTGATCAGTATCAGTAGATAATAAGTCAGTTAACCACAGTGTGTTACTTGCTGGATGTGTCAGAGTGGTGTGAAAATACAGCTCAAAATGCAAAAACAAAAAAGTCATTTTTATTCTGGAAATATCCGTCTTGCAAAATGCATCCACCTAAGTCATGGTTCCTGACTAACGTTCAGCCTCACATAATCTCAACAAATGTTAATGGGGTTAACAACTTTCTCTTTTAGTCTAGATTTATATACTGATCTTTCACATGATCAGTGCCACAAAAATAAGTGCTGTGTTGCGGGATGGTAAAAACGTCATTGTGGAGTGGCGGTGGCAGAAACCATGGAATGCAATGTCTATAACTGACACTGAACTTTTATATTTTCTGTGTTAAACAACCAATTAACCCACATGTGTGTCCTGTGTTTATACCTAGTGTTGATAATGGTAAAGTAACCATAAATAATATAACCAGTATTATTAATTATTAATATTAATAATAACCAAAAAGAAGGTAGATTTTGGCCCAAAACTTTATCCCGATTCCCGGTTTGGGTGACTATTCTGTGCTACACCAATAGGAGTCCTTGGGCAAGACTCTTAACATCACACTGGCCTACCTGTAATAGGATTAACCTTGTAAGTCGTTCTGGATAAGAGCGTCAGCTAAATGCTGTAAATGTAATGTAGCTTTCTGTGAGCATTTCACCTCAGGTCATTCTGAATGAATGTTTACATCTGTTATCATTTAGAAATTTTGAAAAATCAGGGGATTTTCCCCCATTCTTAGTAAGGGTAGGCTCTCCATTGGTAGAGGTACTGTTCAGAAGCATTATGAAAGTGAAAAGACTTCAGAGAGTTAGTCATTTGAAATGTCTTTGGTCTATTTACAGTAAATTTCCTGAAAGAGGTTTCATAATAAGAAAGAGTTTCAGCTGCCACGCCTTCATCTTTTCATCATTACACATTTCCTGCTGTATTCTTATTCAGTTTTGTCTCCTGTTTACTGGCTCTGTAAGGGAGATGCACACATTGTAAACTCAGACGGGCAGCTTTGTAATGCCCACATCACCACCTGCTGGACACTGATGCACACTGGAGGAATTTATACCCAAACATGTAAACCTTAATGAGGTCGTTTGTGAAGCCTGCTGGAAAAATAACCAATCATATCTTGTCACTTCCCAGCCAACTTAGAGAACACACTTAACCTCCTAAGACCCCAGCATTCTCATATGAGGACATTATGTTTCTGCTTCTCTGCACCATGATACTTTTTAAAACGTTGACCCTTTGGCCTCAGTTGCCAAAATAACTTCCTGTACAAAGACAACGTTTAGTTTTTATACTTGTTAGGTCCTACTAATCACAAATAGCTATGAGAAATTTAATTGCACACCAAGCAAGTCCGGGTCTCAGGAGTTTAAATACATAATAACACAGAAAGAAAATGCCTTCTTTACTTCTTCAGAGCTCACAATGTCTTTTACTGCTCCTGTGACGTTACCAAGTCCTGTTTTTCCTATCACAGCGACAATACACAGCTTTGTAGAGGGCCTCTGTTTTTACATAAACCTCCTAGAAGATTGTGAAGATGACAAGAACAGAGAGGTCATTCTCAAGATATTTGTGTTTGCTTACAGTGGACCAGGACGTGAGGTATACAGCGGTCAGTAGTTTTATATTTCTGCGTTTCTTCGCCCCAGCGATCCTATCACCAAACCTTTTCCAGCTTCGACCGCATCATCCGGTGAGTTTGTCTTTAACATATACAGCTGAGTTTGCAGCCCTGACTATGTGCCTTGCTCCTTCATCTTTTCTCAGACAAGCTTGGCTCACAGTGATAGATAGAAGGAACTGATTATTTAAATGTTGGCTTGGAGTTTGTGAAACCGGTGTGGATGTGTTCACATGTATCAGTGCTCCTGAACATCCCTCTTTCTCTTTTTTCATTCAAAAGGATCCTTGCACATCACGGACCCTCACGCTTATCTCCAAAACCATCCAAACGCTGGGAAGTCTCGCCAAGTCCAAATCTGTAAGTAAATCTGTATAGTTTTTTGCACTCATGAGTCCTGGGATTTCTGTCCTTTTATGTCTTTATGATTTGTTAATGATTTATGACTCTACTTCACTGCTGTCAGAATACCCTGTATCTACAGTCTAGTCCTTGTTCAGTTTTTTAAATTACTTTAAAGCACCTTTAGTTCTTTACATTATGTGTAAATCTGATGAAGAATAAATCACGCAAAAGCCCCAAAACCACTTTGTAAAGAATCTGGTGACGCAGACGTACAATACAAATAAATAATGTTTTAATTTCTTCTGTAAAGTGGGGATACGAGGTTTTGTTCTGACAACAGTGATAATCTCTATCCCTTAATTGCATGGGTGCTCACCACGCAGGTCATTAATACATGCTATCAAGTCACATGCATTTATGAGTTTGTTGTGCAGAAAATTGACAGAATGCTTGTGGGTACAATCATTTAGCACCAAAATATCAAGAATAAAGATATATAGATAATTAACAAACCAACACTGTAATGTATTGCTGGGCCATATGATGATATTTATGTGATATATTTATTGATATATGTATATTTATTGTGATTAATTACAGCATATTACATCACAATACGCTTTTCTAAACATATTATGGATATCAAACAGTACTCCAACCCTCCCTACCCCTGCACCAAATGATAGAGGGAGTTATCATTCTCCAGCCACTGATGATGTTATTAAACCTTAAGCCTGTGTGCATTTCTCTGACTGCTTTTGACATATTCCTCCTAAGCACATTGGCCGCGTTGTGATAATGAGCCTTCCTTTTTTCCCCCACTCCAGGCCAACTTTAAAGAGTCTTACATGGCTGCCTTTTACGACTACTTCAACGAGCAGAAGTATGCGGATGCTGTGAAGAATGTGAGTTACTCCTATAGATTAAACGAGGAAGCTTTGATTTCAACACATTCCCTCTTCTGAAGATTTTGTCCTTCTCTGAGTCTTTTCTCTGGTCGTCTGTAGTGACTGTGTACTACTGTAAAATTGACTTTTTTATAAGTTCAGTGAATGTTGTCCATTGATGCAGCTGAAACTCTTATGAGAATCCTCATGATTGGATTTCTTATTGGTTTCATGCACACAGTTTCTGGACCTGATTTCATCCTCTGGAAGGTGGGACCAGAAGAGCATTGAGACACCGATCATGTTGAAAGAAGGGTAAGTAGCATGCAATAACACTGTACAGTCCTAAGTTTACACATTAACCCCAAAATGTAGTTGATATGCTAAGGCATGTATGGTTTCCAGCGTGTGCTTGTTTTGTTTTCTTTTGGCTCCACCATTATGGACAGTTTTAACTGAATAATATATTGTAGGCACTAATTCTGTCTAAAACCATATTCTTAAAACAGAATAAAAATCTTTTTGCAAGGAAAGTAGATTATTGAGGCTTTGATAGGACCTTGTACCACTGAACAGCAGGTTCCCATGGAGGGTAAATGTGTGTGTATATGACTGGTGTACCTGTAAGGACACTTTCAGGTGTCTTTTTCTTGTATTCCTCTGCTGGGCACAGGAGCGTTAAACTCACTATTAAGAGGGTTGATGGGAAAGGTTCCTGCAGGTAAGCCATGCCTGACTGGATGGACCTGTGACCTTGTGACCCAGATGTGTCCCATAACATAAACTCCCAGCCCTTTCCACTTCCCTGCTGTTTGAAACCGTAGAATACGAAGTGCAGTACAAAGCAAATAACATGCTAAAACTACCAGCTACAAAATCCGCTGCCTGTGTTCTTTCATATTGCTCTGTGGCTTCTCAGTTTTCCTTGACAGCCCCTCCTCCCTTTGCTTGCCATTGAGACTCTCTCGCACGGCATAGCATGGGCCATTCATAGACACACTCTACAAGCGTCTTACAATGAAGTCTGTAGCATTGTTTGAGTGCAATGGTTTAGCTGAAATATCCGGTGTGCTGCAGAATGGTGGTCAGTGTGGCTGAATTTTCAAACCCATTTACATAAATCTGTGGTCACTGAATTTGAGCCATATGAAGATGCTGATTGGGAAACTCAGGATGAAACAGTAAGAAGTTTACTGGTCAAAACTGCAAGTCTTAAATAATATAGAAACAAAAGTAATTAATGCGTGTGTATTCTCTCTCGTGTGATCTGAGGGGCTTATAGGGAATGTAGTTCAGGGAATCAGTAGAGGTGTAGAGTCCAGCAGACAGCATGACACTGATGACCCTGTGTGTTGAGCTGCTAGCGAGCAATGAGGGGTTTAATGGGGTGTGTGATGTCCCTGCTGTGCAAAAACTTCAGCTCATTCTTAAAGACAGCTGAGAAATTATACAGCATAGTTTATATATCATTAGTAATTTTACAACTGTCACAGAAAGAAAGCCTTTACACATAGTAGAATATTTGGATGTGCTTGCATACCTATGGGAATAGGAATTCAGTTCACTTCTGGTTTTATAATCATCAGAATCTGAATCAGACTTTATTGGTCAAGTATGTTCACACATACAAGAAATTTGTCTTTGGTAACATTAGCTCACAGTGCACAGAGAGTGACAACATTACACACAGTACCAAACACACATCCTAACACACACATACAATACCTTACATACCTGTAAAGCTTACATTATGTGTAGCTATGTATATTAAAGTGCATAGTGCAGCAGTTCGCATGTAGAGGCAGATTAAGGCTTATGAAGTCCAGCGCAAGAAGAAACACCAGGCTGAGACACTCAGTACAGGGGATGGAGTGTTGCGTGACACTGTTACTAAGATAAATAAGATACATTAAAAGTCATATACTTTTTTGTCCCGTATATTTTCAACAATATTGAAAGAAACAAACTGAATAAATCTTTGTAGTGCACATGTAGGCACATTATGTCCATTGACTAAATTTCTGAACACCACCATATGTATTCATAATCATATACTGTTCTATATGTGCTGTTAACAATAGTTTGAAAAGGTGTCAAATCAGTGTTTAGACAGAGCCTGCTGTTCATACCAAGGAAGAGAGATTGATAAACATGAAGCTCAGTGTTAACATGATGTCTATGTTATTATCAGCTGTTTAATTACGACAAATAACAAACAAACAGGCATTTCACCAAAGCCTTGTATTCCAAACCTGTATTCTTCATCTGTTCTCTCCGTCCTGTCTCCTCTCCGCTCTCCCTTAGATTTATGATCAAAAGAGCACAAGGCAGGAATCGCTTCGGCATGAAGAACTTTAAGAAGAGATGGTTCCGTCTCACCAACCACGAGTTCACGTACCACAAAACCAAAGGTAACTCAAAAGGTTTGTCTGGAGTTTTTACTTTGTGTTAGGTATCTCAGTCTGTTGTTAGTCTGTCGTTTGTGTTGTTTATTTAGTGTGTGTGCTGCATGTGGCCGCAGATACCAATGTCTGTCTATCTATCTATCTATCTATCTATCTATCTATCTATCTATCTATCTATGCAGCATGATTTACTTATTTAGCTAAAAAAGCAACCTTTTGAATGATGTGTGATGGACTCCTCAAGCATCATAAAGACAATATCAAAAAGGCTGTCCCTGATTGGGGACTAACCCTAACCTTTGTTTTAGTTATGAACTTAATGTGCCCTGCACCATGTTCGGAGTGCACTTGCCATGGCAGTCCAGTAAAATGTGACCCTCTGTAAGACAAAAAATCCAGGGACATTAGTCCTGCTTTGTGAGACCACCCTGTAGGTGGTACACAACAAAGCCCAGGGTTTATCCACCCAGTTACTGAAGGGTTAGTGTCCTGTAACTATTAGAGCTTTAGCTGCTCCCAGCACACCTAGTCCAAGTAATCTGCTCATTAATAGTCCGTTATTGGGTGGAAATGGGTGTGTTCAATATAAGAATAGCTCTACTATGGCAGTGGGCCTCCACGACTAGGGTTGAGAAACACTGATATAGACTATGTTGTGGAAGTTGTGGAAGGGAAAAATGTAATATTCATGATAAATTGTTAAGGCATTTCAGGAATGTTTACGCTACATAAAACAGCAGGTTTCAGTTTTAAATGGTGTTTGAACATAAGAAAGGTTTTGATATGTTAGCAGTGTTATACTCTTCATATCTGTGAATGCATACTACTAGTAGTTCCTGTAACACTATAGAAATAGGTGATTACTGTGTTTGTCCCATTTAGATTTACTGTTGAGTTTCTGAGGTCTGTTTGTGTTAAATACATTTTGGGATGTGTGCTGTAAATTTCCCCACTGTGGGATCAATAATGGTTTATCTTATCTTTTGTGCACAGGTGAAGGTGCTCTGTGCAGAATCCCTATTGAGAACATTCTGGCTGTGGAGAGGTTAGAGGAGGAGTCTTTTAAGATGAAGAATGTAAGTTCAAACACGTTTGTTGTATACAGGAGGAAGTTTTTAAATAGCATAAATACACTACTGTGATAAAAATCAAACAGAGCAGTAAACACAGTAGCAGAAATGCACACAAGACCAACTCAAACTAAAGACTACAGCTGCATCCAATTCCACATACTATCACGCTAATTAGTATGTCAAGACTAGTAGGCCACACTTAGAAGTCCATTCATCAGAACAGTGTGGCCAGTAGTTTTAAGTGCAGCCTTTGTTGCAGTAGAGAATCATTAGGTGGGCAGGACGGAGCTATGCGTGGAGGTATTTCTTGACAATTCCCAAGTTGTTGGTATTGATAGTGCTGTATTCTGTCAACATCCACTGTTGCCATGGGAAATAAGAGAAACTAAATCCCATTAACTTTGTAACATTGTGAGTTACCATTTAGACTATTTCTACTGGTCCAGTCTTCATAAAATATGATTACATATACACGAAAAAAAGTGATAATACATATACATACAGTATATACATTGTTTTTTGTATGATGGCAACAGCAGTGCCAAACAGTGTAACAATGTCTTGGCTTCTTGCCTATCTTTGCTCTCCAGATGTTTCAGGTCATCCAGCCAGAGAGAGCTCTTTACATCCAGGCCAACAACTGTGTGGAGGCACGCGACTGGATTGATATCCTCACCAAGGTCAGCCAGTGCAACCGCAAGCGCCTGAGCACTTACCACCCCTCTGCCTACCTCAATGGCCACTGGCTGTGCTGCAAGCAGTCCGTAGACTCAGCACCCGGCTGCACACCCTGCACTGGGTGAGTCTGTGCTACTGTCTAATGCTCTATTTTAGTTGTTCATATTATTAACATTACAAGCCTCCAGATCTCCCTGCTCACTGGCTGTGGCCATTTCTAAACCATGTCTTAAAGGAACCATATTAGACACGCAAGCTAGTTCGCCCAATCTCGCTAGCAAGACAGTTTCCTGAGTTACTAGCACAGTATGATTTAACTTTTGTGATGACTTTCAGATCAGCTTATTGAAAGCTGATGATAAAGATAATTGAAAGCTGTGTAACCATGTACATCTTATCAAATTAAACTTATTCCCTCCAAATCTTCACTAACAGTTAAGAAATTTAGGAATATTCAGGAATATCTTCCCTTGTCTGATCATCTAAACTTAATACAATAGCTAGACTTGCTGAACTTTTACCACACAGCTCTTCTTTATGAATAGGATGAGGCAGAGTAGAAGGGCCTATATGTAAACATTTTCCAACTCACATTTAACATCACATGTGAGATTCCTGTACAAGTACAACAATTAGAGATGTAGGATAATGGTTTTAGGAGACGTCAACATTGTACAGGTGTCAATATTTGATATGTATGTATTGTGGTCTAGAAGAGCAGTGTGTTTTGGTGGCACTGATCTATTATGTTGAAATATCTCCATTTTATTCATTATTCATTTTTCTTTCTTTGTTATCCAGCATAAATCAATGCTTCATATCTCATATGAAGTACTTAATATTTACAGCCGGTGAACACAGCAAAAACATGTACACTACAGTAATAGTTACAGTACGTTATTGTTGGTTCTGTTGTTATGGGATGTAGATGGAATAGAGAATTTGAATCATAGCTAGGAGTTAGAAGCAGCATCAACAAGTGCAGGTATGCAAGAGTTGTAAGAGTAAATGGCTGAACACTGGTGCCTCTATGTCTGTGCAGTGGCCTGCCTGCCAATATACAGTTGGACATAGACGGAGATCGAGAAACAGAGCGGATCTACTCTCTCTTCAGCACCTACATGTCAAAGCTAGTCAAAATGCAAGGTACGTAATGTTGTGTGCTGTATCATCTGTACTGTGTGCATTAGTGAGTGTAACCTGAAAGATTTCAGTGCCATTTCTCTATATCTGACCACAGAGGCCTGCGGCAGTAAGTCCGTTTATGATGGACCTGAACAGGAGGAGTACTCTACCTTTGTCATAGACGACCCACAAGAGACCTACAAGACCCTGAAACAGACTGTCTCAGCTGTGCAGACACTGGAGCAGCAGCATGCGCAGTACAAGCGCGACAAGTTCAGGAAGACCAAGTACGGTAGCCAGTGAGTACAACTTAAACTCTTTCCTGGGAAGAGACCAGTAAATGTGCAGTTCTGCTGATGATGAGTCCAGACAAAAATATGGGTTCTTACTGTAGAATGTGTGGGCCATATGCTAGGCTCAGTTGTGGAGGGCCACATCGCTACACAGCTTAACCATGTCCTTACTTAAGAATTTTTTTTTTTTTTAATGAAATTCTTAAAGGAATAAAAAGTACAGAATTTCCCCCTTCTTTCCGGAGCAGTGTAGAAGTTAAATCGTGATTGAGGTGTGTTTTTTAAATAGCTAGTTCAGCCAAACTGATTTACCTAGGTCAGCATTGTAATTGTGTGTCTAAATTACACACCATATTGAGCCAAGTTTGTTTGCCTATGTAGTTTGCCTAGGTTTTTCAAAAACTTAAATGCAGGATGATGGTTTCTATCTAAATAGATTTCCATGAGAGAGGAGTGCCAGTAAGCCAGCTTTACATTCGTAGAGATGTATGAAAATGTGTGTTTGAAATGATAAATTATATTATAACAACACGGCAAAAGTGCTGGAAGGAATGGCCTGGTGTGAACACCTGTTCTCTGTTGTTAAAGACACCGGATAAGGTTTTTATGGTTAAAGGTTTTCATTTATTGTCAGCGTTTTGGACACGTTTTGATTTAAAAACTGACTCATTATTTGTTTATTTGTTTGTTTATACAGGGAACATCCAATTGGTGACCAGAGCTTCCAGTGCTACATCCGCCAACAATCAGAGAGCTCCACCTATTCGATCTGACTTCATTGCCACAATGCCATTCTCTCTGCAGTAAACACCATGGCAATGGCCATGCGTCACAGGAACGCACGTGGTGATTGAGGGAATGAAATAGAGAATCAAGTGAGAGTGAGATTAAGTGCGGAATAGTCTCACAAAGCTATACCTTTTGTATGACGTACAAACCCAAACAACAGCTTTTCCACTGAACTGTGTGTCAGCGGCCATGCACTTTAATCGTCACACTTGCCCCGTCGACGATGTAGCTCTGCCTCTCGACACGTTTTAAAAGTTGATTTTTTTTTTTTTTTTAAAGAAAATGGGGGGAAAAAAACCGAAGGAAAAAAACACATTCACCAATGAGGGACTTTTTTAGGTCTTGAGTATTTTATTCTACCCCTCGTAATTCTTCAGGACCAAACTGTAGGCCCAAGAATGCTTTTTAATTTTTTTGGCAGCAAGAAACTCACTGGTGCATGCATACTAATGCCTTGCAGCCAGTCCCAGTTCCCAAAAAATAAGAACCTACTGACTGCAAGTTTGGGATTTAGTTGAAGGGTACACATGCTAATAAAAGCTGATGCTTTACACCCAGGCAATGTAACTGTACCAATGACAGCATACACAACTCTTAAAAAAAGTGCCCAGGTCAAAATGAGTGAAGGCTTAACTGTTCGGAATGTCGACCAGACTGGATTCAGAGGACTTATCTGAATCAGCTGTCAACAGTAACCATTGTAATGATGGAGACGCATTGTCTCAGAACGATTGTCATTATGGGAGTTCTCTGCCATTTTGTTGAATCAGAAGTGTTTTCTTTGTTTATGTTTGCCTGCACCTTGCCCTTGTTTAGACGTGTTGCAGTATTGGTTCAACCTTTCGTGAACATTCCTTAATATCCCCAAGCATGTAACCTGTCAGGCAGACAATACAAACTGAAGGAGTACAGCATTGTGGGTAATGTAGGGCAATTGCACTGATTTCTTTTTTTTTTTCATTCAATAAGATGTAAACTAAGTCGTTTAGAGTTGCTTGTAAAGAAACTGCCTCAGATTTCTTTATAGAGGTGATGATTGGGACCAGCAGTCATGATGTCTTCAGTATATAATATAGCCATTTTATTCACTATCCTAAATGACCCACACGCATGTTCTAAGTAATATGACATACAAGTAAATTTTCTTTGAGTAATAGTTTGCTTGCACATACCTCTAATTTTAAAAACTTGGCCAAACATCAAAACCAGTGTCTCAGACATCAGGCAAGCATAGTCGTAACCATTTTATGTTATAGCTTCCTGTAAGGGAGATATTAGGGATATTGAATGCTCCGGATGTCTTATTCCTGTTGCCACTACTGTGAACAGTTCTCCCTCTCTAGAAAAGAGGATTTCACATCAAACACTTCTGAATTACTTTGTTTACATCTTCTGAAAAAATGAAGAAATGTTGAAAACATCAGTGTAATTCCCCTTATGTTATGTGTATATTGGTACATGCCAAACTATCACAATCAAAGTGAAAGTCAGGGCTGGGTAAAGACTCAGATATTGACCCGCTATATGGCATGACACTAAAAGTAAGTCAGTATACCTGATATTTTGAAACCAATTCAATGCCAGTCACGTTTGTGCTCCTTCCCTAAACTGTACAGGCTTAGACAACCCAGCTGGTGTGCAACCGCCTCTCTTTTCAAAGCAGA
The DNA here is from genome assembly GCA_024036415.1 of Prochilodus magdalenae. NCBI lineage: Eukaryota > Metazoa > Chordata > Actinopteri > Characiformes > Prochilodontidae > Prochilodus > Prochilodus magdalenae. The sequence continues at coordinate 370,626 of JAMWET010002586.1, forward strand.
CTGCCAGTAACTCCAATGCCAGACATTTGTGGTATTTTGTACTTTTGTTGACTTTTATGTACTGTAAGTAATGCATTTTCTATCTGTGTCTTGTACTGAGAACTATTGCCCATTGAGATGCAGGTTTCAGAACCTGTTTGTGTGCATGTGTGTGACTGAAAACTGAAGCAAGTGTGTGCGAAGGCCCGTTTGTGCGTGTTGGTCGAGTGAAAGCAGTGAAGCACCTACGACCATTTTCTCTTTTGAAGAATTCTTATCTTCTCCCCATGCGGACGTTCACGTTTCTGTTTCCCTTTTTCACAAGTGTTCTCCTAGCATTTCATTTAATATGTGTGTGTTGTTCTGAGTATGAGGTTTTGAATTGTGTTGATGACCCCACATGCCTCAGTATAATTCATTCAGTAATGCATGTTTTAGTGTAAATATATGGTTTATATAGAATCCAGGTGACCTTCTGCTACCCACTCCAAAATGTTCAGTATTTATTTTTATATCACAATATAACATTTTGTGGATAAAATTATTTGATTACAAAAGTTGAACTGTACGTTCTTCAGGCGCACAGTATAAATAATGCAATAATTTTATGATCAGTTATTTTACCAATATCTGATACAAATTATAATTGATAACTCATAGTCCAGCATCGAATCAATGTTTTTCCTCAAAGCGAAAACCTTAAAAAGGGAGAACAGTGTATTTTATATAAGTATATAAAGAGTATTATCTGTGATGTGTACAGGTCAAATGTGGAACGACTGATGAAAATATGGATGCAAAAGTTTTTTTTGTCCAAATGAAGGCAATAGCAATGAAGCCGTGTTGGTGTTTTTACTGTGTTCTTATTTGAGTTGGCTATATGCTTGTATTTACACTCATTCTCAAAAAAAAAGGTGCACACAGAAGGAAGTGTAGGATTGGGGTGCTATTGGAAAGGAAAATAAAGTACCAGGAACAATAAATGATAAATTTAGACTGATATGGCCAGTATTTATTGAGCTACACATACAGAAGTAGTGTCTCTCAGTATGGCGTAGGGCTAATGCTAATGCAACATGCCAAAGGTCTTGGCATGGAGTTGTAGAGGTCCCTAATGGTGTCCTATGATAATCCATCCCATGCATCTTGAAGATTCTCCAACAGATTCTGGAGATTTTGCAGTAGGAGTGAAGGTGGAGTGACACCAGGCCTTCTGGACATGTGACAACAAACCATTCATCTTGGGGCTGAGCACGGTGTCTCCACCAAGACAAAAGCCGGGATTCTCACTGAAGATGACACACCACCTTCCTGAGTCACTCCATTACAGCCTATATGACAACTATTTCTGCATTTTTATTTTTTTGATGATGATAAGTGTATATTACTGGCCACTTTATTACCTTTTATCTACACTCGGTGTCCCTTTCATCAGGTCCACTTATCATATTGGTGTACTCAAGTCTGCCAATACCCCATGGTATTTGGGGGGGGGTCCTGCTTCCTAATTTCCTAATCCGGCCACAGTTGGCTGCTCACTCGCCAAAGCACCACTGATATTAGCGTCAATGGCAACAAATGGTTTGGTTTGACAGTTGCTCTTATGGAAATGCTCTTTTCTGGCTTGGCAATTTGGTCTTTTGAACATCAATCGAGAACTCAAACATTAACTCTTCAGTTTGAGAAATGAGTAACCATATACACTTTCCACCTATGTCTCGGGAAACTGGCGGAGTTTTCACATTTAGAAACATGCTGCAGCACACTGTAAAGTTTATCAGAGGTATCTTGGTCGTAGTTACAGTTGCTAGCTATGAAGGACCCTCTGGGTGAGCCATTGGGCTACAGCACCATCCCGAGGCAGACCAGTGCTACAGTTCTAGACACAAAACCAGACAGAAGCTCACTTATTGTGGGTGAAGCAGCTAAACCATGACTGCCAAACATCCTATAATATTTAGATTTTAAGACATATATATTTAATGGGTCCAGGACCCGCTGTATTTTGCATCTTGGTTGCACTCTGTAGTTATACAGACTATGAGGACTACAGATGAGGAATCATGTTTTGTGGAATTAACACCCAGGAAAACAAGATACCGTGAATGATTATATAAGCAAAATATCACTTATTGTAGCATTAACTGGTTAAAACTCCTGAGAAATAATGACATATTAATGAAATGCCAGGTCAGACTGATGTAAATAAACACTGTTAGCATACAGGCTAAGCAGCGCTGCGGGCTGTGAAGCCGTTGGGAGCCCACAGCGCCCCCGGTGGCCGTTGGTCCTCTGTTCCCCTTTTTTGGCGCCCTCCCAGCACCTCCTCGCAGAGCCAGCGAAAAAACCTTCTGAGTGGGAATAAAAAGTTCTCTTTCAGGCCCAAAACCAGCGGTCAGGCACGGAAACACCTCCGAAACCCCCTCACAAGTCTGACCATGTGGAAAAAGAGATTGGCGTCGCTGCTCAGCCTCCTCCTACTAGCCGCGGCGCTCTGCGATGCCCACCACTGTAAGTAGCGTTACTGTTCGTTTGGTTAGTTTTACAGACGGACGGACACATTTCATAGAGCTGCTTTCAGCTCGTCTCCCGTCTAGTACGCGCCTGAGTCGGTTATGGTAACGGTTTACCACCGCGCTGTTGTGTTACCGAGCGGTGAAGGCTTGTGAGGAGGCGACTCTGCGTCAGTGTTAAACTATTCGGCCAGTCTGTCTGTGTGGACAACAGGTCAATGAAGTGCGCTCCACTGCTCTCATTGTACGGCGCTGGTAGTTTAAAGCGCCACATGAACTGCCGAAAACCCCCATGAGTGCATGCTCTGCCCGGTGGTGGTGGTGGTGGTGTCTGTCTGGTGAGCTCAGACACCAGCACGTGGTGAAGTAAATCCCTGCGTACAAACCGCTGGCACCCACAGTGGACGTCCTTAATCGCCCTTAACCCTGACTGTAAGCCTCGGTTTTTGTTCAGCCCTTTAAAACTGATTCACCTTCTGCTCGGCTGCTCCTGTTGCACCGAGGACCAGCTTCTTCTACTGCAGTGTCTCCCCCACCCTTGTCCCGGGGTACCCCCTGACCTGCACGTCCCAGTGTTTTTCCTGACACCTCATCCCCGCTAATCAGCAGCCCCTCCCTGATCTGGAGTGGGCGTGTTAGAGCAGGGAGAGCCCCGTACGTGCAGGGCAGGGGGTACTCCAGGAACAGGGTGGGGAACCAGGGGCCTTAATCCTTTCCGCATTTCTTCTTAGGGTGTAAGTTCGTATATGACTGATTTTAGATCTGCTTTTAATACGACAGGCTGGAAACTCTATTCTGTTATTGCAGGCTTGGAAAAGTATGAATCCATGCTGTGAATGTCTATTCCTTATTAAATCTGGACCAGTGCATTTTCTGAAGGATGTGCAGAATGGTTGCGCATCTTAAATGGTTCCCCCTTCCTGCTTGGTCTCTGTTGGGCTGTGGTCACTATTGGAGGAATGAGGGATGAATTAATGACACATAGAGGAATGAGGATCAGTATGGCTGTGGATTACAGTTTGGGGATCAGTCCTGAGTAAGCAAATATAGTTTAGTGGCTGTCGTGCAAAGGAAACAATGCGGTTTGGATAGGGGCAAAAATGAATGGGGCTCTGTGGGGAAAAATGAGGGATGAAAAAAACAAAGCAAACAGACAAGTCAATCAATCAACATTTATTTTTATAGCGCTTTCGTTGTCACAAAGCAGCTTTACAAAGAATCTTGACAAAGAATCTGGTGTTCGAGCCCCCAGTGAGCAAGCCGAAGGCGATAGTGGCAAGGAAAAACTCCCTTAGTTAGGAAGGAAGAAACCTCAAGAGTAACTAAGACTCAAAGGGGGAACCCATCCTCCTCGGGTCAACACCAGATACAAGACAGCACTAGAAAGCAGAGTATAATGTCTGATTAGTCTGTAATGATGTTGGTGGTTCATAAGATGGGTCAGCAGGCGCAGGCCAAGCTTCCACAGTGCAGGACAGCCAGGAGCTCCCTGGTGGTAAAGGCTCCCAGTGGCTCCCAGTCGGGGCAGATGTAGCAACAGCATCAGGCCACACAGGATGGGCAGCAGTTCAGCTCAGACAAAGAGAACAGACAGGCTGTTAGCTCTGACAGACCTGAACACACGATACAATGTTAACAGAGTGCAGCAGTGACTCCGGCAGGCCTGGCTATTACAGCATAACTAAAAAGGGAGAGCCAGAAGGTCACACAGACATGAGGGCTCCCTGAGAAGTCAGCACCCCTCTGCTCCACCGTCAACAAACCTGAGTGAACAAGAAGAGCAGCGGGAAGACAGCACCAACATTCCCAGCTTACCAAACACTCTCTGTCAGTGGACCCCTAGACCTGCACCTTTTATCTATCAGAAAGAAAAGACTAATTACCAAAAGCTTGACTAAACAGGTAGGTTTTAAGCCTGGACTTAAAGATTGAGGCTGTGTCTGAATCCCGAACACTGACAGGTAGGTTATTCCAAAGCTGGGGGGCCTTGTATGAAAAGGCTCTGCCCCCGATGGAACTTTGTTAATTCTAGGCACTAACAGAGAGCCCGCACTTTGAGACCTAAGGTCACGTGATGGCTTATAGTACGGGATAAGTTCAGTAAGGTAGGTAGGAGCGAGGCCGTTTAGAGCCTTATAAGTCAGAAGAAGAATTTTATACTCAATACGGAATTTAACTGGTAACCAGTGTAAGTTGGATAAGACTGGGCTGATATGATCAAACTTCCTAGTTCTTGTAAGGACTCTAGCTGCAGCGTTTTGGACTAGCTGAAGTTTGTTAATTTTTGCAGGAAAAACCAGAAAGCAGGGCGCTACAGTAATGCAGCCTTGAGATAATAAAGGCGTGAGCTAGTTTTTCTGCGTCCAGTAGTGACAGTGCAGTTCTTAATTTCGCAATATTGCGAAGATGTAGGAAAGCTATTCTAGTGATATTATTAATATGCTCATCGAAGGCCAAATAAGGATCGATTGTGACACCAAGACTTTTAACAGAGGTACCTGGTGTAACTAAGAAGCTATTTAGATTGAGCGGTAATGCAGACAGCTTGTTTCTAACACTTTTGGGACCGAGAAGAAGAACTTCTGTTTTGTCTGAGTTTAATAGGAGGAAGTTGCTTGACATCCTGTCTCTAATGTCTCTAACACAGTCCTCTATCTTATTAAGGTGAAGTGGATCATCTGGTCTAGCTGAGATATACAGTTGCGTGTCATCAGCATAGCAGTGAAAATGTATGTAATGGTTTCTGATTATGGTACCGAGTGGTAGCATATATATGAGGTAAATAATATAGGTCCTAGGACAGACCCCTGTGGAACACCAAACTTTACTTTTGTGTGAGTGGACGATTGACCGTTTATATTTACAAATTGATAGCGGTCGCTTAAGTAAGATCTGAACCATGAAAGAGCTTTTCCTGTTTACTCCTACAAGGTTTTCCAGCCTATCTAGTAGGATGGCGTGGTCTATTGTGTCAAATGCTGCACTAAGATCCAGTAGGACCAGTAAGGATGAGTTACCTCTGTCAGCAAATATTAAAAGATCGTTTACAATTTTCACCAGTGCTGTCTCGGTGCTATGATGAGGCCTAAAATCAGACTGGAATTTTTCATGTATGTTGTTCCTGTGCAGGTAGGAGCCTGACAAGTTCAGGTCAGGCCAACACACCCTGACATAGCACGTGTGAAATGGTGTCTGTCGGTCAAGCAAAAGTTCAGTAGAGGGGTGTGTACTTATCTATCCCATTCATTCTGTATGGGGAGGGAATTAGAATTAAACAATGTGTACACAAGCACACCATTCCCGACCAGACCAAACATTCCCAATGGGAAGGGTATCTCGATATGTTGAAAACTGTGTCACTAGTTAGCAGACAAAAATTATGTACCAAGAAGTTAACCTGAAAACGGGACTGAGGTTAGGGTTACTTGGCATTCGGAATCCACGACAGCGATGGCACGGGTAAAGCTGCAGCCTACATCCCAGTCTTTCAGAAATAACACCGGGGCGGGATGAATACTCAGCCAGTCTCAGTTTTACTCTGGCCTCTTGCTCGTTCAGACTTTTTCTGTTCCTCGCTTCTTCCGACAACCTCGTCTTCTGTTTCTTTGCAGCCTGTGCCACAATGTTCATGCTGGAAATACTGAACTAGCTTCTTCCTACTGCTAGCTGAAGACCCACAGATGTTGGTGTCTGATGTGGTCCCCGTAAAGCATTACACAGTGTAAAAAGCAGAGTGTACATTACACAGTAGAAAGCAGAGTGTAATGTCTGATTAGTCTGTAATGATGTTGGTGGTTCATAAGATGGGTCAGCAGGCGCAGGCCAAGCTTCCACAGTGCAGGACAGCCAGGAGCTCTGTGGTGGTAAAGGCTCCCAGTGGCTCCCAGTCGGGGCAGATGTAGCAACAGCATCAGGCCACACAGGACGGGCAGCAGTTCAGCTCAGACAAAGAGAACAGACAGACTGTCAGCTCTGACAGAAGACCTGAACACACACTAAATGGTGTTAACAGAGTGCAGCAGTGACTCCGGCAGGCCTGGCTATTACAGCATAACTAAAAAGGGAGAGCCAGAAGGTCACACAGACATGAGGGCTCCCTGAGAAGTCAGCGCCCCTCTGCTCCACCGTCAACAAACCTGAGTGAACAAGAAGAGCAGCGGGAAGACAGCACCAACATTCCCAGTTTACCAAACACTCTCTGTCAGTGGACCCCTAGACCTGCACCTTTTATCTATCAGAAAGAAAAGACTAATTACCAAAAGCTTGACTAAACAGGTAGGTTTTAAGCCTGGACTTAAAGATTGAGGCTGTTTCCCGAACACTGACAGGTAGGTTATTCCAAATTGAGGGGGCCTTGTATGAAAAGGCTCTGCCCCCCGATGTAACTTTGTTCATTCTAGGCACTAATAGGGAACCTGCACTTTGAGACCTAAGGTCATGTGATGGCTTATAGTACGGGATAAGTTCAGTAAGGTAGGTAGGAGCGAGGCCGTTTAGAGCCTTATAAGTCAGAAGAAGAATTTTATACTCAATACGGAATTTAACTGGTAACCAGTGTAAGTTGGATAAGACTGGGCTGATATGATCAAACTTCCTAGTTCTTGTAAGGACTCTAGCTGCAGCGTTTTGGACTAGCTGAAGTTTGTTAAGGCTTTTGCAGGAAAAACCAGAAAGCAGGGCGCTACAGTAATCCAGCCTTGAGATAATAAAGGCGTGAGCTAGTTTTTCTGCGTCCAGTAGTGACAGTGCAGTTCTTAATTTCGCAATATTGCGAAGATGTAGGAAAGCTATTCTAGTGATATTATTAATATGCTCATCGAAGGCTAAATAAGGATCGATTGTGACACCAAGACTTTTAACAGAGGTACCTGGTGTAACTAAGAAGCTATTTAGATTGAGCGGTAATGCAGACAGCTTGTTTCTAACACTTTTGGGACCGAGAAGAAGAACTTCTGTTTTGTCTGAGTTTAATAGGAGGAAGTTGCTTGACATTCAGTCTCTAATGTCTCTAACACAGTCCTCTATCTTATTAAGGTGAAGTGGATCATCTGGTCTAGCTGAGATATACAGCTGCGTGTCATCAGCATAGCAGTGAAAATGTATGTAATGGTTTCTGATTATGGTACCGAGTGGTAGCATATATGAGGTAAATAATATAGGTCCTAGGACAGACCCCTGTGGAACACCAAACTTTACTTTTGTGTGAGTGGACGATTGACCGTTTATATTTACAAATTGATAGCGGTCGCTTAAGTAAGATCTGAACCATGAAAGAGCTTTTCCTGTTACTCCTACAAGGTTTTCCAGCCTATCTAGTAGGATGGCGTGGTCTATTGTGTCAAATGCTGCACTAAGATCCAGTAGGACCAGTAAGGATGAGTTACCTCTGTCAGCAAATATTAAAAGATCGTTTACAATTTTCACCAGTGCTGTCTCGGTGCTATGATGAGGCCTAAAACCAGACTGGAATTTTTCATGTATGTTGTTCCTGTGCAGGTAGGAGCCTGACAAGTTCAGGTCAGGCCAACATACCCTGACATAGCACGTGTGAAATGGTGTCTGTCGGTCAAGCAAAAGTTCAGCAGAGGGGTGTGTACTTATCTATCCCATTCATTCTGTATGGGGAAAGAATTAGAATTAAACAATGTGTACACAAGCACAACATTCCCGACCAGACCAAACATTCCCAATGGGAAGGGTATCTCGATATGTTGAAAACTGTGTCACTAGTTAGCAGACAAAAATTATGTAACAAGAAGTTAACCTGAAACGGGACTGAGGTTAGGTTACTTGGCATTCGGAATCCACGACAGCGATGGCACGGGTAAAGCTGCAGCCTACATCCCAGTCTTTCAGAAATAACACCGGGAGGGGTGAATACTCAGCCAGTCTCAGTTTTACTCTGGCCTCCTGCTCGTTCAGACTTTTTCTGTTCCTCGCTTCTTCCGACAACCTCGTCTTCTGTTTCTTTGCAGCCTCTGCCACAATGTTCATGCTGGAAATACTGAACTAGCTTCTTCCTACTGCTAGCTGAAGACCCACAGATGTTGGTGTCTGATGTGGTCCCGTAAAGCATTACACAGTGTAAAAAGCAGAGTGTACATTACACAGTAGAAAGCACAGTGTAATGTCTGATTAGTCTGTAATGATGTTGGTGGTTCATAAGATGGGTCAGCAGGCGCAGGCCAAGCTTCCACAGTGCAGGACAGCCAGGAGCTCTGTGGTGGTAAAGGCTCCCAGTGGCTCCCAGTCGGGGCAGATGTAGCAACAGCATCAGGCCACACAGGACGGGCAGCAGTTCAGCTCAGACAAAGAGAACAGACAGACTGTCAGCTCTGACAGAAGACCTGAACACACTAAATGGTGTTAACAGAGTGCAGCAGTGACTCCGGCAGGCCTGGCTATTACAGCATAACTAAAAAGGGAGAGCCAGAAGGTCACACAGACATGAGGGCTCCCTGAGAAGTCAGCGCCCCTCTGCTCCACCGTCAACAAACCTGAGTGAACATGAAGAGCAGCGGGACGACAGCACCAACATTCCCAGTTTACCAAACACTCTCTGTCAGTGGACCCCTAGACCTGCACCTTTTATCTATCAGAAAGAAAAGACTAATTACCAAAAGCTTGACTAAACAGGTAGGTTTTAAGCCTGGACTTAAAGATTGAGGCTGTGTCTGAGTCCCGAACACTGACTGGTAGGTTATTCCAAAGCTGGGGGCCTTGCATGAAAAGACTCTGCCCCCGGTGTAACTTTGTTAATTCTAGGCACTAACAGAGAGGTCGCACTTTGAGATGTAAGGTCACGTGATGGCTCATAGTACGATATAAGTTCAGTGAGGTAAGTAGGAGCGAGGCCGTTTATAGCTTTATACGTCAGGAGAAGGATTTTATACTCAATGCGGAATTTAACTGGTAACCAGTGTAAGTTGGATAAGACTGGGCTGATATGATCAAACTTCCTAGTTCTTGTAAGGACTCTAGCTGCAGCGTTTTGGACTAGCTGAAGTTTGTTAAGGCTTTTGCAGGAACAACCAGAAAGCAGGGCGCTACAGTAATGCAGCCTTGAGGTAGTAAAGGCGTGCACTAGTTTTTCTGCATCCTGTAGTGACAGTGCAGTTCTTAATTTCGCAATATTGCGAAGATGTAGGAAAGCTATTCTAGTGATATTATTAATATGCTCATTCCAAGGCCAAATCAGGATCGATTGTGACACCAAGACTTTTAACAGAGGTACCTGGTGTAACTAAGAAGCTATTTAGATTGAGCGGTAATGCAGACAGCTTGTTTCTAACACTTTTGGGACCGAGAAGAAGAACTTCTGTTTTGTCTGAGTTTAATAGGAGGAAGTTGCTTGACATTCAGTCTCTAATGTCTCTAACACAGTCCTCTATCTTATTAAGGTGAAGTGGATCATCTGGTCTAGCTGAGATATACAGTTGCGTGTCATCAGCATAGCAGTGAAAATGTATGTAATGGTTTCTGATTATGGTACCGAGTGGTAGCATATATGAGGTAAATAATATAGGTCCTAGGACAGACCCCTGTGGAACACCAAACTTTACTTTTGTGTGAGTGGACGATTGACCGTTTATATTTACAAATTGATAGCGGTCGCTTAAGTAAGATCTGAACCATGAAAGAGCTTTTCCTGTTACTCCTACAAGTTTTTTCAGCCTATCTAGTAGGATGGCGTGGTCTATTGTGTCAAATGCTGCACTAAGATCCAGTAGGACCAGTAAGGATGAGTTACCTCTGTCAGCAAATATTAAAAGATCGTTTACAATTTTCACCAGTGCTGTCTCGGTGCTATGATGAGGCCTAAAATCAGACTGGAATTTTTCATGTATGTTGTTCCTGTGCAGGTAGGAGCCTGACAAGTTCAGGTCAGGCCCAACATACCCTGACATAGCACGTGTGAAATGGTGTCTGTCGGTCAAGCAAAAGTTCAGTAGAGGGGTGTGTACTTATCTATCCCATTCATTCTGTATGGGGAGGGAATTAGAATTAAACAATGTGTACACAAGCACACCATTCCCGACCAGACCAAACATTCCCAATGGGAAGGGTATCTCGATATGTTGAA
>JAMWET010002587.1:0-90000 GCA_024036415.1 Prochilodus magdalenae
CATAATATATAGGCCATATATAATACACATCTACGTTCAGCCAATATATACACAATATATAACCACACAAATCTACGTTCAGCCATATCTATAAAAATATATAACACACACATCTACATTCCGCCATAAATATAACAAGTAATAATGCCACATCTAAGTAAGTCATATATCTATAACAATATATAACACACACATCTACATTCAGCCAGATATATATAGAATATTATAATACACATCTACGTTCAGCCATATATAACAATATATAACAACACAAATCTACGTTCAGCCATATATATACAATCTATAACACACACATCTACATTCCGCCATAATAATAGGAATATATAATACACATCTACGTTCAGCCATATATAACAATATATAACACACACATCTACGTTCAGTCATATATATCACAATATATAACACACACATCTACATTCCGCCATAAATATAACAATATATAACACACACATATACATTCAGCCATATATATAACAATATATAACACACACACATCTACGTTCAGCCATATATATGTAAAAATATATAACACACACATCTACGTTCAGCCATATATATAAGAATATATAACACACATCTACGTTCAGCCATATATATATATAAACAATTATATAACACACACACATCTACATTCAGCCATATACATAAGAATATATAACATACACATCTACATTCAGCCATATATATAAGAATATATAACACACACATCTACAATATACAATAAGAATATGTATGCCAGTCTTCACGGCAGTGCTCATTTTATAAATCTGTTTTTGCACAGATTGCAGATTTGCACATCAATGCTGATCAATGTACACTTCATATAAGGACCTTCATCATCATATGTACCCTATATGTATGTCACATGTATTGCTGAAGGACAATAAGTCTAAATTGATACCACATAGTACTGTCTGCATCATATTGCATGCTGTATATATGTTCAGCCCCTTGCATTTCATCAGCCCTAGTGTTTTATTATCTTTCCTTATAGAATATTAGATTTTTGTATTGAACATCTGAAATAATAATGTGGAGAAGCATTTTTTCCATAGCACTGAACACTTCATCTTAAAGTACTTTATAGTATAACAGACGAGTATACAATAATTCAGGCATATCGGATAATTACCTTCTTGGTATACTCTGTAAAGAAGAACTTTGTTTGGGTGGAAGAGGAACATCAAGCACCTCAGAAGAAACGTTGATGAGTTTCTATTTAGGAAAAAACAGTATATGATAAATAAGACAAATAATAACAACATATAATAATAATTTTACTTATTACTTATCAACTTTTGCCATATCGTATTCAAATGTATTACATTAACTACATGAATAAATAAGGTTGACGAAAAAGAACCGAATATGATGATATTTTGAATAGGTACAGCAATCACTTTGTTTTGTTTTGTCTATCACAGCATGCTTCACCTACGAATAAAGGTCTTTATGCCAGTCATTAGAAAGTCCCACATACCACAATCTTTTGTAGTCCTTTCCCACTTCAAACCACTAAATGAAGCTCTGATGGTGCGCTTCCAAAACATTACTGCTCTTGTAAGATTGGCATAAAAACAAAAAAAAAAAACAAAACCCCCCCTGTGGAAAAGAAAAGAAACCACTACGAGTACAGAACAGCATACATGAACTAAGGCCTCCTATCAGCATAGGAGTTTAATGACGGAACAGAACAGAAAACACTAATGATATTTGTGGTTTCCATTTTTCTATTCCATGTCTATGTAATCCAGCACCTTTGCTCTACTTCTGGAATTCATTTTACTCCGGCTACCAACAACGTACCGGGTTGGGGTGCAGAACACATTACAATGCTATAGATTCGGATCTTACATCAACGTACTGATATGCTGAATCATTAATAATCCATCCACTGAGAAGAATAACACAATTATAGCCATACTAGGTTTCTAGATGTGATGAGAGACGTGCTGTTCCTCCTGTCTCCTCTGCAGTTGGACTAAGAGGAAGAGTTTCTCTTCTTCACGTCATGGGTGAAATTTTTGGGGGCTTGAAGCACAATTTCCATGCCTGAATCGCTCAAATGGACCTGACCATCACAAAACCGGGAGCATCAGGAAAAACATCTGGAGATGTCACGATTAGTCACACTTTCTAGTGCAAAACAGAGAAAAAACAACATAAATGGTTGTATACGAGCCATTTCTTGGAACTGAAGGGGGATGCATTTGGGGAGGGATAGTTCTATGTTTTGATGAGGTGGTGGACAGCGCTGTTAACACGTCGGTCCCATATCTCTGTAGATATTCATCTGCAATGGCATCTAGGGAACCAGAATCTGTGTATGGTTGACATACCTGCTCCCCAGTAGGACAATTATCCCTCCGCCCTCAATTGTGTTTCGCCCAAAGAGGGTCGCCTAAGCTAACTTTCGGGATTTCCTTTTGTTAGGTTTCGTAGATGTTGCGAGAAACTCCCAAACGCAAGTTCAGCGAATCTCGCCTGTTTATGACCCAGAGCTTGTCAACACTTCGATTGCCATAGCAAACATCGGAACGAGGAAGAGCACCGTGGGTAAGCTGGGCGGCTTTTCACAATAAGAGCCCAACCGTTAACTTAAAAAGGGCTAAAACAGAAGAAACAGTATTACCATTTGTCTGTACTCATTAGTCTTGTATCAGTCGGAAAACTCCATTCAGTTAAAAATACAGTTTAAGAAGTAAATCTGATTTCATTAAGAGGTCCAATTATTGGCATGCATCAGACAGAGAAAATAAAATATAGTAATAAAATGCTAATAAAGACGGAATGATCTACATCAGCAACAAGCCCTTCATACTTTTGGTGGTAGGTTGACAATTAGACTCACCAGGTAAAATTGTGGAAATCTGTGCCATACGCATTTTAATATTATTTTACACAATTATTTCATCTGTATTAGAAATGATCAGTATTATCATTAAATGCCCATTTAGGGTCACTAAGAAGTGTAGCCAACACTAAGGAACAATAAAAACATTTGTTTCTGCCGATGCATCTTAAGTTGACCACCATATGCCCACACTGGCTAGTTATGAATGTATAGTTATTAAGTGGACACCAATACATTAAACAGTAAGTTACTGCGTACTGGTGGGCAGTGGATTATATATTTGCCAGTAAAAACTGTCCCCTCTGCACACACTCCCTACTAAGTGCCCTATATCTATTATAATTTATAATGTATTATATACTCAATTCTGACCACTGTTTACACATTTTGCAGGCCTAAATTATTTATATTACTGCGTACCTGCACTGTCTGTATGTCTTGACAGCAGTCCATCTTCTGTAATTTGCTCAGCAAATGTGTGTACTACTACCCTTATCTATATTTACACTTTTACACAGACACTAAAGGACTCTATTTTATACTTAACTACTTTATACTTGTTATCTCTGGCTCTATCTGTAACAACTCTATTTGTGTTCTCTTGTTCTTTTCTTCAGGGGGGGGGGGGGTGTAGTTTGTATATCTGTATCTGGAGGCTTGAATTTCCATCTGGGATAAATAAAAGGTATCCATCCATCCATCCAGTATCTACACATTTTTTCATGGATGGTCCCTATATGTTGATGAGCAAATGGGGCAAAAGGGGATGCCGCCAAACAGGCCAACCAATGCATACAAACAGCTGATTTTCCAAAATAAAACACAGTGTTGGTGTAGAAGTGTAGTACAAGACTGTTAGGACACATTTAACTCACTTCCCATATAACAAAGAGACAAAAACAAGTTTTAATTAAGCAATGTACACAGAATATTACTTATTGAAGAATATAAAAAGGGCGCGGTGAGATTTAAGAATAAGAGATTAACAAAAAATTCAGTGAATTGCTTCAGACAAACTGTTTGTCTTTAACTAGTATCCATCAGCTGGTCTCTCATCCCTTCTATTGCTCTCTCCATCTCCTCAGCATCCACCACAAATAGTGTCTCCCTATTCAATGAAGTGTTTCCCGGTGCTTCATTTAAGGCTTCTCATCGTGTTCTGCAACCTCCTAACACCAAAAAAAGGTAACAGCTGAAGAAATAGAGATCAAAACAAGAACTGTCTACCCTGGATTGTGTGATCTACCACCCTGTTAGAGTTTGGGAACTCCTAAATGTCCAGGCACTTTGAGATTTTAGCCCTGTGTGTGTGTGTGTTTGTTTTCATTAGCCTGATGATTGAGCCAATTTACAGCTTTTTGGTGTTTGTCATTTGCTGTGCAGAGAGGAAGCGATGTCCCACTAACTGCCCAGCACAATGGTTTATAATAAAACTTGTTTACTGGAAATTGTTCAAACGTGTAGTGTGGGACTGTCACCAAACAAGAAGACTTCTAAAAATCACATGCCTGCCTGGACTTAACTGACGCACACATTTACTAAAGGACTTCTGCAATCCTCAGAAGAAATGTTAAAAAAAAATAAATAAATACCAAAATCTCGTTTACTCCAGGGTTATTGAGGGTTATACCAGGGATTGGCAGCAACCCTTTTACAAAATAAAAAACCAACATAAACCTGTTAATATTATATAAACTACTGCTAAAAACGTTTTCCATGCTCTCTTGCAACTTTCATCAAACAACTTCCAGTTCAGACATCAAATTCCTGGAAACGGCTGGTTAAAACACACATACATGCAAACACAATTTCCATTCGAAAGGATAAACTAACAAATCAGTCTATGATGTTTATAATTCCACCTATTAATTGAGTCCAGTTTAATAAAGAAAATGAACACAAAAGAAGTTAACTGTTACCATGAGTTCTTTTTCTCTGATCTTCTGACTGCTCTGTTTTCCCTCCTGAAACTGAGAACAGATTTGAGTTCAAATACAGATAAAATCTCCAAAGTCAACAATTCTTGTACTAAAATACTAAACAATATCTGCTTGCAATAAAAACTTTGTAACATAATATATATATGTAACAATTTTTATGGGGTTACAACGAACAGGGATAAGCACTCATTTTTAATGTACAGAGTGTTCTACAGGGGTCACTGTGGTCAAAAGATTCCTGAAGGAGTCCTAAGCCCCATCATTTTGGCTCAATGTCTTGCAAACTCTGCGACAGGTAATGCTTGTGTTCTTACAATACTGATCCACAAATAAAATAGAAGAAATGAAAAATTACCGAGGTCAATGCGTTCTGACAATAATAAGAGCATGACAGTCCTGGAATTTTTTCTTCAGTTTCAGTGTTTTCTGCCTGCATATCAACTGCATTCGCTGTTCTAGGACAGCCACCATACTCCGACCAAAAAGTAAAAAATGAAACGAAAACATCTCCCATCATAGATTTTTTATCAACTAGAAGTTGTGGAACATTATGGCCAAAAAAATTTTGTATTTGTAGCTTGCAGGTTGAACAAGTCGTTTAACACTTTTCATAGGCTTACAACAGCAAATGTCACCTAGCAGTAATAGGGGTTACTGTTGTATTTAAACACTTTGAATACTTGACAGTTTTCTGAAACAATACGTTTTTTTACATCAGCTTTTAATAAACAAATGTGAAGTTGCTGTTGGTTAGAAATCAAACGAAAAAAGGTTTTCAGATGCTGGAAGTGTGTATAGATTTTCTGACAATACCATATCGGCAGATTAATCAAGAGGTGCCTGACCTTCCCATGGAATAACTAATACCGTTTAGACACACAATCAGCAGTCTAGGTCAAACAAGTTTGCTTATCCGCAAATTGCTCGGTTCTTAAACGCTATACTAAATGGATTTTTATATTTCTGCTATTATATTAAAATTATTGAGTTAATATTTATTGTATTTAAATTAAACTCCTAAAGTCCTAAAAAGTAAGTTCTCGCATACTTTGGCAAGGCATTAAACAACATATTTCAATGTTTTAAATATTATCCTTTAAAACCCTTAGCTTTCCCTTGTTTTAAAGTTGTATGGCCATAAAAAGAAACCCATATTCATAAGCACATACCAGTTAAATATCAATTTGGCTTGATCCACCCCCACCCACAACTCTTACCTTCAATTCAGAAATCTGTCTTTGCAAATCTCATTTGCTGAAACCAAAAGCCGATTTTCGCTCCCTTCGATCCATGTTGCCCACATATTTTTACTGAGGGTCCTACACAAGCAGAAATAAATATATTAAATAATCAAGTAGATAAATAAATACATACATAAATTTATTTATGTATGTATTTAATTATTTACTTGATTATTTATATATTTTATTTCCTGCTTGTGTAGGACCCTCAGTAAAATATGGGGCAACAATGATCTAAGGGAGCAAAATCGGCTTTTGGTTTCAGCAAAATGAGGATTTGCAAAAGACAGACTTCTGAATTGAAGGTAAGAGTTTTGTTGGGTGGGTGTGGATCCAAGCCAATTGATATTTCACTGCGTTTGTGCTTATGAATATGGGTTTCTTTTTATGGCCTATACACTTTAAAACAAGGGAAATCTCCAGGGTTTTAAAGGATAATATTTTAAACATTGAAATATGTTGTTTAATGCCTTGCCCAAAAGTATGCAGAAACTTACTTTTATAGGACTTTTAGGATTTTTAAAATCCAATAAAATATTAACTCAATAAGTTTAATATACCTAGCAGAAATATAAAAAAGTCATTTAGTATAGCGTTTCAGAACCTAGGCAATTTGCGATAAGCAACCTTGTTGACGCTAGACTGCTGCTTTGTGTGTCTAAACTGTATTATGTATTCATGGGAAGGTCAGCACCTCTTGATTAATCTGCCGTATGGTATTGTCAGAAAATATACACACTTCCAGCATCTGAAACCTTTTTCGTTTGATTTTAACCAACAGCAACTTCACATTTGTTATTTAAAAGATGATGTAAAAAAAAGTATTGTTCAGAAAACTGTCAAAGTGTTAATACAACATTAACCCCAATACTGCTGGTGACATTTGGCTGTTGTAAGCCTATGAAAGTGTTAAACGACTTGTTCAACTGAAGCTACAAATACAAATTCTTTTTGGCCATAATGTTCCACACTCTAGTTGATTAAAAATCTATGATTGTTAGATGTTCTGTTTCATTTTGTACTTTCTTTGTAGGAGTATGTGGCTGTCCTAGAACAGCGATGCAGTGATATGCAGGCAGAAAACACTGAACTGAAGAAAAATCTCCAGGACTGTCATGCTCTTATTATTGCAGAACGCATTGACCCAGGTAATTTTTCATTTCTCTATTTTTATTTTGTGGATCAGTATGTAAGACAATAAGATTTCCTGTCGCAGAGTTTGCAGACCTTGAGCCAAAATATGTGGCTTAGACTCCTTCAGGATCTTTTGGACCACAGTGACCCTGTAGACACTCTGTACATTAAAATGAGTGTGTTCGTTGTAACCCCATAAAATGTTACATATATATATTATGTTACAAAGTTTTTATTGCAAGCAGATATTGTTATATTTATAGTACAGAATGTTACTTTGTAGATTTTCTCTGTATTTGAACTCAAATCTGTTCTCAGTTTCAGGAGGGAAACCAGAGCAGTCCAGGAAGATCAGAGAAAAGAACTCATGGTAACAGTTAACTTCTTTTGTGTTCATTTCTTTATTAAACTGACTTATTAAATAGGTGGAATATAACATCATAGACTGATTTGTTAGGTTATCCTTTCGAATAAATTGTGTTGCATGTATGTGTGTTTTTAACAGACGGTTTCCAGGAATTTGATGTCTGAACTGAAGTTGTTTGATGAAGTTGCAAGAGAGCATGGAACACGTTTAGCAGTAAGTTTATATATTACAGGTTTTATGTGGGTTTTATTTTGTAAAAGGGTAATTGCTTGCCAATCCCTGGTATAACCCTCAATAACCCTGGAGTAAACCAGACTTTTGTATTTATTTATTTTTTTTAACATTTCTTCTGAGTATTTCAGAAGTCCTTTAGTAAATGTGTGGTCAGTTAAGTCAGGCAGGCATGTGATTTTAGAAGTCTTCTTGTTTGCTGACAGCTCACACTACACGTTTGAACAATTTCCAGTAACAATGTTTTATTGAAAACATTGTGCTGGGCAGTTAGTGGGACATCGCTTCCCCTCTGCACAGCAAATGACACCCAAAAAAGCTGTAAATTGGCTCAATCATCAGGCTAATGAAACACACACACACACACACAGGGCTAAAATCTCAAAGTGCCTGGCTTTAGGATTCCAAAACTCTACAGGGTGGTAGATCACACAATCCAGGGTTAGACAGTCTTGTTTTGATCTCTATTTCTTCAGCTGTTACCTTTTTTTGGTTTTAGGAGGTGCAGAACACGATGAGAAGCCTTAAAGAAGCCCGGGAAACACTTCATCTGAATAGGGAGACATTTTGTGTGGATGCTGAGGAGATGGAGAGAGCAATAGAAGAGGCTGAGAGACAGCTGATGGAGTGAAAGACAAACAGTTGTCTGGAAGCAATTCACTGAATTTTTTGTTATATCTTCTTCTTAAATCTCACCGAGCCTTTGTTATATCTTCAATAAAGTAATATTCTGTGTACATTGCTTAATTAAAACTTGTTTTTGTCTCTTTGTTATATGGGAATTGATTAAATGTGTCCTAACAGTCTTGTACCTACACTTCTACAC
Organism: Prochilodus magdalenae; assembly: GCA_024036415.1. Taxonomy (NCBI): domain Eukaryota; kingdom Metazoa; phylum Chordata; class Actinopteri; order Characiformes; family Prochilodontidae; genus Prochilodus; species Prochilodus magdalenae. Next base: position 8,618 of record JAMWET010002587.1, read on the forward strand.
CAACACTGTGTTTTATTTGGGAAAATCAGCTGTTTGTATGCATTGGTTGGCTGGTGCGGCATCCCCTTTTGCCCCATTTGCTCATCAATCAATAGGGACCATCCATGAAAAATGTGTAGATACTGGATGGATGGATGGATACTTTATTTATCCCAGAGGGAAATTCAAGGCCTCCAGATACAGATATACAAACTACACAGAAGAAACAAGAGAACCACAAAATAGAGTTGTACAGATAGAGCCAGAGATACAATATAAAGTATTAAAGTATAAAAATAGAGTCCTTTAGTGTCTGTGTAAAGTGTAAAGTATAGATAAGGGTAGTAGTACACCATTTGCTGAGCAAATTAAGAAGATGGCTGCTGTCAGCCATACAGACAGTGCAGGTACGCAGTAATATAAATAATTTAGCAGTGCAAAATGTGTAAACAGTGGTACAGAATGGAGTATGATAATACAATATAAATATAAATAGATATAGGGCACTTAGGAGGGAGTGTGTGCAGAGATGGGGGACAGTTTTTACTGGCAAATATCTAATCCACTGCCCACACAGTACGCAGTAACTTACTGTTAATGTATTGGTGTCACTTAATAACTATACATCATAACTAGCCAGTGTGGTCATATGGTGGTCCAACTTGAAGATGCATCGTGCAGTAACAAATGTTTTATTGTTCCTTAGTGTGGGCTACACTTCTTAGTGACCTTAAATGGGCATTTAATGATAATACTGATCATTTCTAATACAGATGAAAATAATTGTGTAAAATAATATTAAAATGCGTATTGCACAGATTCCCAATGTTGACCTGGTGAGTCTCTTGCAACCTACACACCCAAAAGTATGAAGGGCTTGTTGGCTGGATGTAGATCAGTCGTATTTATTAGGCCATTTTATTACTATATTTATTTCTCTGTCTGATGCATGCCAATAATTGGACTCTTATGAAATAGATTTACTTCTTAAACTGTATTTTTAACTGGAAGGGGAGTTTTCCGACTGAATACAAGACTAATGAGTACAGACACGATGGTAATACTGTTTCTTCTGTTTTAGCCCTTTTTTAAGTTTACGGTTTGGGGCTCTTATTTTGAAAAGCCGCCCAGCTTACCCACGGTGCTCTTCCTCGTGCCGATGTTGCTATGGCAATCGAAGTGTTGACAGCTCTGGGTTCATAAACAGGCGAGATTCGCTGAACTTGCGTTTGGAGTTTCTCGCAAACATCTTACAGAAACCTAAAATCCCGAAAGTTAGCTTAGCGACCTCTTTGCTGAAACACAATGAGGGCGGAGGGAGTAATTGTCCTACTGGGGAGCAAGGTATGTAAAACCATACCACAGATTCTGGTTCACTAGATGCCAGTGCAGATGAATATCTACCAGAGATATTGGACCGACGTGTTAGACAGCGCTGTCCACCACCATCATCAAAACAATAGAACATATCCCTCCCCCAAATGCATCCCCCCAGCTCAGTTCCAAGAAATGGACTCGTACTAAAACACTTTATGTTGGTTTAATCTGTTTTGCACTAGAAAGTGTGACTAATCTGTGACATCTCCAGATGTTTTCCTAGATGCTCCCGGTTTTTGTGATGGTCAGGTCCATTTGAGCGATTCAGGCATGGAAATTGTGCTCCAAGCCCCCAAAAATTTCACCCATGACGTGAAGAAGAAGAAAACTCTTCCTCTTAGTCAACTGGCAGAGGAGACAAGGAGGACCAGCAGCGTCTCTCATCACCTTCTAGAAACTAGTATGGCTATAATTAGTGTTATTCTTCTCAGTGATGGATTATTAAAGATCAGCATATCAGTACGTGATGTAAAGATACGATCTATAGCTATTGTAATGTGTTCTGCACCCCAACCCGGTACGTTGTTGGTAGCCGGAGTAAAATGAATTCCAGAAGTAGAGCAAAGGTGCTGGATTACATAGACATGGAATAGAAAAATGGAAACCACAAATATCATTAGTGTTTTCTGTTCTGTTCCGTCATTAAACTCCTAATGCTGATAGAAGGCATTAGTTCATGTATGCTGTTCTGTATCGGTAGTGTTTCTTTTCTTTCCACAGGGGTTTATGCCAAGCTTAAGAGCAGTAATGTTGTGGAAGCCGCACCATCAGAGCTTCATTTTAGTGGGTTTGAAGTGGGAAAGGACTACAAAAAGATTGTGGTATGTGGACTTTCTAATGAACTGCATAAAGACCTTTATTCGGAGGTGAATGCATGCTGTGATATACAAAACAAAACAAAGTGATTGCTGTACCTATTCAAAATATCCATCATATACTGTTCATTTTTTCGTCAACCTTATTTATTCATGTAGTTAATGTAATAAATTGAATACAGATATGGCAAAAGTTGAGTAAGTAATAAGTAAAATTATTATTATATGTTGTTATATATATTGTATTATTTATCATATACTGTTTCCTAAATAGAAACTCATCAACGTTTCTTCTGAGGTGCTTGATGTTCACATTCTTCCCACCCAAACAAAGTTCTTCATTACAGAGTATACCAAGAAGGTAATTATTCCAATATGCCTGAATATTGTATACTCGTCTGATTATACTATAAAGTAACTTAAAGATGAAGTGTTCAGTGCTATGGAAAAAAAATGCTTACTCCACATATGATTTCAGATGTTCATACAAAATCTAATATTCTATAAAGGAAAGATAAATAAAACACTAGGGCTGATGAAAGGCAAGGGAGCTGAACATATATACAGCATGCAATATGAATGCATGACAGTACTATGTGGTAGCAATTATAGACTTAATTGTCCTTCAGCATACATGTGACATACATATAGTGTACATATTAGATGATTGTCCTTATATCAGCATACATGTGACATACATAATAGTGTACATATGATGATGAAGGTCTCTTATATGGAAGTGATCTTCTCTTCTCTATCTCATTCTCCTCTTCTTCTTTCATCAGTCTCTCTTCTTCTCTCTCTCTTCTATCATCTCTCTGCTATCTAAATCTCGGCAAATCTGTGCTAAAATCTCTGCAATCTGTGCAAAAACAGATTTATAAAATGAGCACTGCCGTGAAGACTGGCATACATATTCTTATTGTATATTGTAGATGTGTGTGTTATATATTCTTATATATATGGCTGAATGTAGATGTGTATGTTATATATTCTTATGTATATGGCTGAATGTAGATGTGTGTGTGTTATATATTGTTATATATATATATGGCTGAACGTAGATGTGTGTTATATATTCTTATATATATGGCTGAACGTAGATGTGTGTGTTATATATTTTTACATATATATGGCTGAACGTAGATGTGTGTGTGTTATATATTGTTATATATATGGCTGAATGTATATGTGTGTGTTATATATTGTTATATTTATGGCGGAATGTAGATGTGTGTGTTATATATTGTGATATATATGACTGAACGTAGATGTGTGTGTTATATATTGTTATATATGGCTGAACGTAGATGTGTATTATATATTCCTATATATATATGGCGGAATGTAGATGTGTGTGTTATATATTGTTATATATATGGCTGAACGTAGATGTGTGTGTTATATATTGTTATATATGGCTGAACGTAGATGTGTATTATATATTCCTATATATATATGGCTGAATGTAGATGTGTGTGTTATATATTGTTATATATATGACTGAACGTAGATGTGCATTATATATTGTTATATTTATGGCGGAATGTAGATGTGTGTGTTATATATTGTTATATATATGGCTGAACGTAGATGTGTGTGTTATATATTGTTATATATGGCTGAACGTAGATGTGTATTATATATTCCTATATATATATGGCTGAACGTAGATGTGTGTTATATATTCCTATATATATATGGCTGAATGTGGATGTGTGTTATATATTGTTATATTTATGGCTGAACATAGATGTGTGTGTTATATATTGTTATATATATGGCTGAACGTAGATGTGTGTTATATATTGTTATATATATATATGACTGAACGTAGATGTGTGTGTTATATATTGTTATATATATGACTGAACGTAGATGTGTGTGTTATATATTCTTATATTCATGACTGAACGTAGATGTGTGTGTTATATATTCTTATATTTATGACTGAACGTAGATGTGTGTGTTATATATTGTTATATATATGGCTGAACGTAGATGTGTGTGTTATATATTGTTATATATATGGCTAAACGTAGATGTGTGTGTTATATATTGTTATATATATGGCTAAACGTAGATGTGTGTGTTATATATTGTTATATATATGGCTGAATGTAGATGTGTGTGTGTTATATATTGTTATATATATGGCTGAATGTAGATCTGTGTTATATATTGTTATATATATGGCTGAATGTAGATGTGTGTGTTATATATTGTTATATATATGGCTGAATGTAGATGTGTGTGTTATATATTGTTATATTTATGCCTGAACGTAGATGTGTGTGTTATATATTGTTATATATATGGCTCAACGTAGATGTGTGTGTTATATATTGTTATATATATGGCTAAACGTAGATGTGTGTGTTATATATTGTTATATATATGGCTAAACGTAGATGTGTGTGTGTGTTTCATGCAGAGTCGACTAGTTCCAGGACTTTCCTACACTATTACAGTGCACTTCAGTCCCTGTGAGTGGCGATATTTTTTTGACAGCATTCGGATTCATTGCAAGGTAGGCCAGTCCTTGTGGATATAGCAGTTGTGTAGTATGACGTTCATAAAAATACACTCCTAAAACATGTTTTACATATATACGGTCTTGTGAAAAAGTAAGTACACCCTGTGAAACGTTTTGTCTTTTTTGGCACATTTGAATTTACAAATCTGGTTTCATTTAAATTATTCTTGATAAATTTGGAAAACTTTAACAAATGACACAGAACATTACCAATATCGTCCTTTATGTTCCTGAAATAAACAGAAATCCAAATGTTTAATGTGGAAAAAGTTTTGGCCATCACAGAAGGTACGTCAGGAGGAAGCATGTACAGTCTGAACAGAACTTCGGAGCAGGGCTAAAAGGGCTGGTTCAAGATTAAGTGCTTGTTAATCTGTTTTTACAGAATCTAACTTCATACAAACATACATACAAACACACATACAGTTGTACACAACTACATACAGTACAATTACAATTAAATATCATTTCCTTGGATGTAAAATAAAATAATAAAGTTGCTATGTAACATTCTAGAAAAGAACCTAAAATATACTATATAATATTCTAAAATATACTGACATATTTCAGCAATATATTTCTTTGTCATATTGGTATGAAATGCCACATAAAGGGGAAGTAAAACGATGGGAGTGAGGTGAGAGGTGTGTTTTTTTATTGGTTTCACCCTTATTTATTTCACTTCCTGTTTTCAGGGAGAGGAGAACTTGCTGATTCCCGTCCATGCTTATCCCGTTATTGATGATCTACATATTCCATCCCACATCAGTCTGCCTGCTGTGCCTCTGGGCCACAGGTACATTGTTGTGCACAGGAGCTCTTGTGTCCAGAGTGTCTTTTTAGAAGATCATGGTGTGTAAAAAACCTCATACTGCTGAATAGAAGGCAAAGGTCTTGCCAACTACACCATATGGAGAAACCATCCCACTGGGCCTTCCCAGTGTTCCCTGATTAACACACCCACTTTAAACAATGACTTAGATCAGGCAGGACGGTTTCAGTCGACCAACCTCTGAGTTTGTTTGATTCGTTCTGCTACCATGACACATCAAACCCACAACTCCTGTCTTCCTCTTCCTGTTATCACGTTGGTTGCATAGGGCCAGTTTAAATGCACTTATGCTAACAGTCTTGCAACAAAAAAAAAACTTTAATTTCCAACCATTTTTATCAAAGTTGCTTTTTATGGCGAGTCACTACTGGGATTATGGACATTCACGTATCTTATATTTCCAGATACACTTAAAGCTGCTGTAGTCAAGGCTCTGCTAAAACAAGCATAGTCTTGTTATAATAAAACCTGATTTTAAGGAGCTTTCTCATTTTAATACTATTATCATTTCATAATATGAAATAAAAACCTTACATAATATTGTTTTAATTATTCATTTTTCTTACTTTACTTTTACTGAAACCCTGAACGCAGTGTTGTCCCTTGTTGTTTTACAGCATCAGTCATGTAATTCCATTAAGCTGCAGCTGTCCAATAGACTTTGAGTTCCAGGTTCACTGCTTGCAGCCACACGAGGCTTTCACCATCCATCCTTTATCAGGTAAAATAGTGAGATCACCGAATTGCTTAAAAGTTAAGTGTAACTTTATATAAACTAAATTAAAATAGGTCACATGATAACGTTTGTTCACTATGGTTCTTTGATAATAGAGTGCGATATCTTACTATGGAAACTAAGCGAAAGTGAAGTTTTGGCTTTTTAAGGTGAATATCTATATGTGCCTAATTACTGGGCAACTGCTAGTGTGCAAAATTATTATGCAGCTATATAATTTTCCCATCTCTCGTGTTTATTTCTTACTTTTAAAGTGAGGAAAATAAACAAGCAACTCAAAATGTACAAATCAACATTACAAACCTAAAAAAAAAATCACTAACAAATATAGCCACCATTCTTTTCAATAACTTAATAAGCCCTCCATTCATTGAGTCTGTCAGTTTCATAATCTGTTGACAATCAACCTTGTTGATTGATTGCAGCAACCCACAGCCTCCCAGACACTGTTCAAAGAGGTCTACTGTGTACTTATAGACAATAATGGGTTCCTGGTCTTCTCAAATGGGTTTAATTCTTCATAAAAAAATTTTGTCATTTAATTTGCGTCTCGCTTTCGTAGCACGTTTCTTGTTTCTTAGCACGTTTCTTGCAACCCCAGTACTATATCAGTTTCAGGAGTTCTGCATCCCTCTGAAAGTCAGATAAATCTTGCCTGAGGAAAAGAAGCCTGTCTCTGTGTGGTCCACTTATGGAAAACAATGTAGACAGCCTCTATGTAACCTGTGTCACAGATGTGATTAGTCTGTCCTTTGAAAGATGAGGTGCCGTTGGTGCTTCTATGGTTGGTCACAGCTGAGGCGTTTCCCACTGTGGTGTAACTAGGATCTCGTGAGACCCAATGCGAATAAAATTTAAAAAAATAATGGGCAACCCTATTACTATTATTATTATTTTTTACAAATTATGTATATAATACATATATATTTATATAATATATATCTAATCTGATATATAGACATCTGTACAAAACATAATTGTCCTTTGCTGTCCTCGTGGATACATGGCAATTATTATCTTACAGTGAGTGTGTTTAAAAAGCCCTAGTGCTCTGAATAGTGGTAAGCTGATCTGAGTGGGCATGGGAATGGGTAATGGGAGTGGTCAGGGCTCCTTAATAAGGAACTGAACTATTTCTTCTAGCCAAAGCTTCCCTGGCCTTGTCAATCAAAAGGAGAGAGGGTTTTTTTTTCTTTTTGTGGTGCAAATTGGTGATAGTAACTTAAGGATGGAAACCGTAGCATTTGGCCATGATTGCATAACGAGTCTATTTTCCATACAGGGGGTTTTCCCTGAAAAGGAGATCCCACTCTAGCATTCATTAAGCCCAGCCCAGAGTTGTATGTAACAAGCTGAAATGTGCACTACCCCATATCATCAGTTTTCAGGTCAAACTGGAGAGAGCAACTACAAGGAGCATGCTCTGCCTTGATAAAGGATGTTGGCGTCTACAGTTGTGCTGACTGTCTTGAATAATGCGGAGACATTAGCCATTAGCTGTCCTCACTTGAAAAACAGTACCCAAGCCTGTAAAAGACATGTCCTTCACCACTTATATTAACGGCACCATGCCACATGGTGTGCCAGCTTTGAAAACTAAACTTCTCCATATACAGAGACCCATGAGAAAGTATACCATCGCTGCTACAACATGGTGGAGGTGAAGGGGACACACACACCTAACCCAATGCTGAAAGTCGCTCATCTGCAGCAGACTAAAAAGGACAATCACTGTGGTGGAGGCCATGAGACCTAGCAAAGAAAGACAGGTTCTGTTCAGTGGAACTCTCTGAAAGTGAAAACAGAAAGAATATAGATTCTATCGGGGGACAATATTTTCTATTTTCTGATAAGGATTCAAACAGCTCTTGACGTGATTGATCCTGAAACCCAAACTGAAACAAGTATTGCTGTGTCTCTGCCTCTGCCTCTGCCACTGATGGAAAACAGAGTAGACAGCCTCTATGTAACCTGTGTCCAGATGTGATTAGTCTGTCCTTAGACAGCTGAGGTGCTGTTGGTGCTTAGACAGCTGAGGCGTTTCCCATAGTGGGGCGGTTTTCAATGCTTCAAAAAGCGAACTAAGTAATTTGCTTCTGTGCATGCTACTTCTGTGTGCCTCCATACAGTAGTATATTCAAACCATTATGGTCTGCAGAATACTGCTAGGAGTTTAAGCTGGGGTACTCACTTGACACTTGATGAAGTTTATGTCAGGAAAACCATCTACTATTGACATTTTAGGATCGGTAAAAAAACTAATAATAGTTTGGTTAGGTCCTGCAGTTTTAATCGTTTGACTGTCCTAAAATGAGAGCTTTGGTGGGTCTTGTGTAAAAACATTTAGAAAAAGATAAATTATCCTTGTACTGGTCTCTGGGGAATGGTTTCATAGGCTTACAGATTCAAGAGTCAAGCATTTATTGTCATATGCACACATAAACGAGCAGTTGTACTCTACAGTGAAATTCTTACTCTGCATTTAAAGTATCAATACTAAGCACTAAATGAGAAAGAAAAGACTAGAGGCTAGAAAAATAGATATGTATGTATATAAATTAGAAAAATGTATGCTATATGTATATGCTATTTAAGACCGAATAATATAGGAGCAGGAACTGAGCTGAGGCTCACAGCAAATTCCTAGGATCATGTAAATCTGAAATAGCTCCTAAACTGTGGAATAGTGAAAACTTGACAGGTGTTTTAAAATTCTAAATTTAAAAACCTATGGATTTGTTATGTTTTTGGTTCATTCCTGTTGGGTATGTTTCTTCCTGGAGGCTAGAAGAGTGTAGAAGAGTCTGAGAAGTTTGTACATGGTATTTTTAGATAAGCACTAAAAGTGTAGCTTTTGAAGTTTTCATATCAGTCAGTGTTTCAAATCATGCCGTCTCTATTAGCAAATCCTAAATTTGTTATGTTTGCTCTAATAGGAGTCATCCCAGCTAATGGAAAGACGGACTTTTCAGTAACATTCACACCACACCAGTATGGTACTGCTGAGCTCACTCTGCAGTTGGTCATCTCTCAGTTCAATTCCAAACCCTTCATCTGCACACTGACCAGCGCCTGCTCTCCTCACCTAAGGTACTGTCACTTGTGCTTATCATATACAGTAGTTGTCTTGTAATCTTACAGCACAGAGGATGTCCTTTTCTCAAGACTGAACACATGTTGGAGTAATTTTGATCCATAAAGATTTAAAAATATTGAGATAAAATTAAGTTACTAAATTGCACTGACAGAAAACGTAATAGGTTACTTATACATGAATGTTTCTTCTTCAGAACCATTTAAGACAGTTACTTTTACTTTTGGTTCTAAGTGAGTTTTTTTTTTTAATTTTGTAAATTTTAAAATGTTGCTCTAAACCCTTTTTGAAAATTACAGTGTAATTCCTGCAGCTCTCACAATGCTTTGTTATGCACTTGTTATTACTTAAGCATATCGTAAGTGCTACTATACTCTTCTCTTTATTAGGAAATCAACAAAAAATGAAGAGAATGATGAGAGGTTTGCCGAAAGCCAAAAAACTGATATTCCTGTTTTTCTGCCTGCTGCTCGCAGGCTTAAGCTAAAGGTGGCTTCAAACAAAGAAAAGGTATGCGGCTCCATGTGAAACATTATCGGTACGTTGTCAGTATTACAGACAAGAACTGTCACGATTACATTTGATTGCTTAATATCAAAACCATACATTAAATTTTATCTTCTTAACATGCAGAAATTACTTGGCAATACATTTGTATGATGAATTCATGTAATACAATTTCTTACTACTGTCCTGTAGAGTAAGAGCGCCTGAAGGGTCAATAAACAGAAACACATTTTTCTTATATCATTTCAGCAACCCACTATGAAAAAGAATAAACCTGACCAATATCCTAATGCCCCAGCTGTGGATGTGTCCACTCCTGCTGGACTTGCTAAGATGCTCATTCAACAGAATGACAAAATGAGCTACAGGAACCTCAGAGAAGGTGAGTAGGCAATGGAATTCCAAGTTTTGCCCTATAGCCCACACGAAGAAATGAAATAAAAATAAATCAATTAAAGGCAATGACTTCAAAATCGTTTTTTTTTGTAATATGAAGCATATAATAGCGTCTTACATCATTCCCCCCCGGATTTAATGAACATTTTGGGACTGAAGGCACCAATTGATCCAGTTTTGATTTCCATTTTATGTCATTCTTCTGTTATACGAGTCTACAGCTGTGCAACTGTACATGGTCTCTGTTGTTGTATTTAGAACTTAACAGGACATGCGTTTTCATTGAGACACTGTTCTGAACTGTAGGGAGGACAGTCCCGAACTCAGGCAGCGATCTCTGATTATGCAGCCAAGCTGATGTAATGCAAAATGAGTCTTGGAATTGTCATATTGAAATAAAGGATTTAAATAATAATGATAAAAGGTATTTTAGAGTCGATGTGGATTAATCCATCACTGAAACATTTTATTGCAGTACTGTCTGATGAGTTAAAAGTCATGGTCGTTCAACATTTTGTCCTTGTCCTTTGCTAACACAAATTTCTCTAGAACCCCTGAATATTTTGCAAATATAATCTACTGTACAGGCTGAAATATGCCTGGCTAAAGAAAGGGCAAGCCTCCGCCTATCCCTATTCATAAAGCACTAAGATCTAAGATAATTTAATTACTTGGTTAAAATGTTTTTTTTTTAGTATAGCTTTAAAGTTCCAAGTTGGAACATCACATACCTTTAATTTCTGAGTAAACATTTATTCATAAATTTGAGTTACAAAGTAAAACATTTATTGTTTAATACAAGTACTGTAGATGAATTCATCATTGCTCCTCTTCAAATTGCATTTTATTGGGTTTGTATTATTATATTACATTATATTAGCAGTAATGATTCTATTATCAATAGTGTAAAGACAACCAGTAATTCGGTCATATTAGTTTCATATTACAAGCAAAATGAATCATTCAGTTTATTTTTAAGTCTATTTTGCAGAGTAAATAAATGTTAGATTCAAACACGTTCCCGTTATATCTGCCTTCACTTCCTAAATAAGTTTAGCTCAATCCATTCACAGTAAAGTTACAAGAAGTTTTTTTAAACACATACATAGATCATCAACATATATCAGACCAGGGTGGATTTCATTCTAAGGGATAAAGAGAGGTTGTTAAACTGTTAAATGAAAATAAACCTAAACCTAAAATGTCTGAAAATGTAGACAGTATGTGAAGCTGTAGATAAAGGGCTTTTCAGGGGATTTAAAATGAAGGCAAACTGAAATGTGTGGAAATGTACCCAAAGCCTAATGTGATATTTATCATGAAATGTTTTTACTTTCATTTTGTGTTTAATCTATAAAAGCCATGTCCCACACCAAGACTGAACACCAGACAAGACAGATGAGAGAAGCTACATTTGAAAATCAAGTTCGATTAAATGTCCAAAAGGAGAGAACCAGTCATCTTCGATGGTATGGCCTGTAGAATGTATATGTACATAAAACACCAACACAACATACTAAGTATGGAGAAAAGCTGTCATCAGTGTATACGTAAGAAGCAACATTGTCATCTGAGCCTGCAGTAATTTTGTTTCCTCTGTAGGCAGGTGCACCTCGGTGAAGATTTGTGCTCCACAGAGCAGAAAATCCACATTTTGAAGGAACAGGAGTTTGCAGTTACTGAGTACATGGTAGTTCCATAAATAATTTCCATCTTACTGTAGTTACTGAGGGCAGTCGTGGACTGGAGGTTAGGGAACCAGCCTTGTGACTGGAGGGTTGCTGGTTCGATTCCCTGAACCGACAGTAAGGACTGAGGTGCCCTTGAGCAAGGTACCTAACACCCAACCACTCCCCGGGCGCCATGGATAGGGCTGCCCACCACTCCGGGCAAGTGTGCTCACTGCCCTCTGGTGTGTATGTGTGTTCACAAGTGTGTATTTGGGTGTTTCACTTCACGGATGGGTTAAAAGACTAAGTCCTCTGTGTCTACAAGCACAAATGGCACATTAATGGCTCGTAAACTCTCTACTCAGAGAATAATTGGCTTAAAAAACATTCTTCCTTATCATTTTGAGAAATCTAAAGAATGTAAGAAAATCACTGGCATAATGGAATTCCTTTCATTGGCCACATCTACGTAGTTGCTTAATTGGTATGCATGTAGCTCATTAATAAGAAATAAGCAAAATATTGCAGATTCTTTTAAAACTGGATTAATATCTTTAAAATATAAAAGAATGATGGTTTAATTAATTAAAGAGGATTAAAACATTGACTTTGGTAGAAGTCCAAATCAGATTGTATTAAAAAGTGGTCACATCTGTTTATTCTATAGCATGTAGCACTTAAATGACATGCTGTTCCTGCATATGCAGTACTGTGCAAAAGACCTGGTCGACCATTATCAGATAAACAGCACCTCTAAATCAGTCGTACTCTACTCTTGTACCAGATCAGAAATCCACAGGTGTTTCCGCCGGTGTTCTTAAACAATGCACTGGCCACCCCAGTTCTCAAAAAACATTCATAGCACTGTGAGAAGCAGAACATGTGGCCAACTTCTAAGACTGAGACTTAGCAAAAATATCCCTGCAGATTATTTTTCTTTTTTCCAGGTACTTAGACTGAATGGCTGTTTTTGACTGGAAATTAAATGACCAGTGATCTCGGGCATTTGCACAGTACTCTATATACTCTGTCATAACATATGTAGATCGTCATTTCACTGTGGTTATGCACTTTGACATCAGTGGGCTGCAGATATTTGAACGCACATGTATTGTTCCAGAGAAAAATGGACTCGAAGGGCAGAGAGGTGGATGTTGCCAGAGACTTGCCAAAACTGTCATCACACCGTGTGCTGCGCAATGCAGGGCAGGTAGTGACAAATGGTTAAAAATGATAGCTTTACAAAAATAGATTTAAACTATTAATCTGGTTAATCTCATTCTGCTGAGTGCTGACTCTTTAACCTACAGACGTACTGAATACATTTTATTGTTTTCCAGATGCCTGACAGCGTTCCTGCATTTAACATCTATGGGTGTAGCCATCTGGAGGTCAGGCAGAGAGTGCTCAGACTTTTCCAACAAGCTGTTCGCAAGGTAGCTAATTTGCTGATGATTAAATTTAGAATGTACTCATGTGTATGCGCAACAATCTGTCTGTGTGGTTAAATTCTGAACTGTTCAGGTCATGGACTTTATTCAGGTAAATGAGAGACTTTTACATAGGGAGAAAGACAGTGGTCCAGATGTCTCTGACCTATTAGAGCTGATTCTGTGACATTAGATTTATGTACCAGTTTGGGCAGAGAAGTAAGGATGAATTTATGCTAATGAGAAATGGAGGAACATTCAGAGGGTTGCAAATGGTTGCAAATTTAGAAGGCTGCATATGAGAGTTGGTTAATGGATGTAAAGGCTAGAGGTTGCTGGAAGATGCTCTGGTCACTGTCCAAGGTCTTCATGTTGGTTGCTCAGTTATGGCAGTAGATTAGAATCCCTTGCTTCAAACTCACCCCCCCAAAAAGCTTTTTCTTTTGGGAGCACAGTGGGGACAAAGCTTGTGAAAAAGTGTGAGAGCTAGTGCGGAGCTGCTGAGGCTCAAGACAGCTGTCGCTTTTAAAGAAGCACTAGTAGTAGCAGAACTAATAGTACTGCTCTATTAAAGGTGGAATGCATTTATGTATTTTTTTTAATTGCTCGAATATCTACATAGAAGATATCTGACTTTGGCCAGGCCAAAAACACCCAGACCTGGTTTTTACATGCCCATTTACATCCATATGATTAGGCCCTCGATTAAACCAAGCTGCTTTCATTTTTAGGTGAGCTAATAAATCATTTAATGAGTTGTGCTCTGATTTGCTGGTTTACAGTGAGGCACCGTAGTAGCTCACACAGAAGCAACATGCCGAAATAGACACAGATAGGACAATAAAATTTACATTTGTGTATTAAGTTAGTGTTTTGCTTGATATTGTCCATATTTGAGAAATCAAAGTGAAATGTTCAGAGCACATTTACAACATTCAATTAAAACGACCCATAAACCTGTGTAATATGCCAAGAATGTAGTAACTTGTTAATGTAGTAGCTGAAGTAAACTTGCTTGATGTGCAAATTTTCAGCTCCACCTTAAGTGGCATCACGTTTACATACTGTCACCTACACAACTGTAACATTGAAGGTGAAACCAAGCATTTGATTAAGATGGTTAATGAACATGAACCATGTCTGTTGGTAGTTCGGTTCCTTGTAAAGGTAAAGTGCCACCTTCACCTTTACAAGTCTTGAACAGTAGATTACTCCACATAGTCTGCCATGTTCATTGCTGTTCCTTTAATACAGTATGAATTGGCCGTATCATCATTTGGTGTGATATTGGTGATGTTGTTTTGGAATATGTTGTGTTTTTCAGGTCATTCTACAACACCGTTTGAATAATAGGCGGCTTTTGTTGCAAGAACATATTTCCCGCATAAAGAGACAACTTAAAGGAGAGTTAAAGAATACAGGTGAGTCATTCTTCACAAAGCTTTTAATTAAAGACACATGAAAGTCTTAGACAGCCATAAAATAGTTTTATCTTTATCCAATAATCTTTATCCTGGCAATTAGTGTTTTGTCTATAAAAATGTCATGTGACATTTAAATACATACTAATGAAATGTAGCAGTTTTTTTTTGCTTCTTGTCGTTGATATATTGGTTGAAGAATACAACTCTGCAGTTTAATGCACAAGCAGAAACGAGTCAAGTCAAGAGGCTTTTATTGTTAGTCCATCCATGTACAAGTACACAGTGGAGTGAAATTATGTTCAGCAGAGTACAAAAGTGCAAACGTGCAAACATAAGTGTGTAAACAAAAATTTTAACTAGAAACAATACAATAAATATGATCAAATATATCCGCAAGCGGCAATTGAGGGTCCTAGCACGTAATAAGTCCACTGAGGCCTTTTGGACCAGCAAGGCCTCATAAGGCCTAAAGCAGTTTGGACCTTGTTTCTAGATCTATCAAGATAATACAGGCTTTACAGCTTAGGCAGCTCTCTTGTCGTGTTGCACCATGTCATTCCTTTGTATCTGGCTCCATCTAGTGGTGAGAAGGAGAATTGTTGTAGACACCCTTGATTTCTGAACGAATAGGTCGAAATAGCAGAGCAGTAGTCCATTTTCTGACACAACATGTAATTACAAAGTTGTGCAGGAGTGAGAGCTGAATCAAATGACATCAGAGTTTTGGCAATAGATTGTGTAATAACATTGTAATAAGCGTTTTATTGATTTTAAGTGTTTTTAGATGCTATAGCGCCCCCTAAAGGCCAAACTGCACCAAACTTTGTACATCTCAACAGAGTCTTCGTTTGCACATGCCTGTAAAATATTGAGTCAATCTGAG
Source organism: Prochilodus magdalenae (assembly GCA_024036415.1). Taxonomy (NCBI): domain Eukaryota; kingdom Metazoa; phylum Chordata; class Actinopteri; order Characiformes; family Prochilodontidae; genus Prochilodus; species Prochilodus magdalenae. The sequence goes on from JAMWET010002587.1 coordinate 24,297, forward strand.
TAATGGCTGAGGAGTTATAGCAATATAGGCTGTAAATTCCAAGGCCGAAGTGATTTGTTGATTTATAGAGACCATGCTAAGTACAAAAGTCAACTTTTTTTTGATAATTATTTACCTGGAGACTCTACAGAGTATTTAAAGACCAGTTTGGAACGGCTATGATCAAAATCCAGGGACTAGTTCGAAAAGTAGCATTTTTGAACATTTAATGATTAAAAATTAACAATGCCTTTTTTTAATAGAATTGTATTTACAAAGTTGTTTGGAATCGTCCAGTGCATGATGGTTATGCATTTGTTTGACATTAGGTTGAATTTTATATGAGATACACCCGATTTTCCAAAATAGCGCCACCTTACGGTTTTTGCTCTACAACGCGTTTCAGCCGAGAAAAATAATAAGAAGAAGAAAAAGAAAAATCCTAACAAATACAATAGGGTCCCTGCACTACGTGCTAGGACCCTAATTAAACAGACATTAGACTCAGTAAACAGACAGGACAGTGCAGCACTGACACAGCACTCGTTTCTGGACATGACGTACCAGAATAGGGTGCAGAGAGGTTTAACATGCGACATAAATGTGATCGGTGAGTTTACGCAGTCAGATAACTTCTACCCTCACTGCTACATTGAAAGCATATCCACCAGATAACAGAGGTGTAACAGTGACAGAAGGGCAGGAGCTGCTTGGCCAGTGTGGCCTTCCTAGGCCTAAGGAAGTAGAGCTGTTTCTGTGCATTGATGTGCTGTGGACAGTCCACATGATGTAGTGGAAGATGTGAGTGTCTGAGGATTTGAAACCGCACACTCTCTCCCCTTCATCTCCATCAGTGTAGGATGGAGCATGGTCTTCCTTCAGTTTCCAGAAGCTCTGGTTTTGCCTTGAGTGCCAGTTTATTAATGGAGTACCATTCTAGCTGTGTACAGGCCTCATCCCAGAGGGCAGGCCCGTTAGCATTTTATATCATCCCGGAGTGCTCCAGTGCTGTCAGGGTCAGGGAGTGATGTGTCCCTAGTTTAACAGTCTAGTTAAAAACTCCGTATCCACCTGCATGTCTGCTGACCAACACCCAGATGAGTATTGATGAGACAGAGAAATGTATCTTCCGTGAATTTGTCATCCGTGAAGTGAAACACCCACATACACGCAGCCTAGTTGCTTCTGTAGGGGAATTGATAATGGTCCAGTGTAGGTGGTGGGGCACATTTGATGTGTTCGTTGGAACTGGAGCTCCCGTCGTGGAATTGGTTGGTCCTGCAGAGTGCTTTCCTGACATCACCTTGCTGACAAGGAGTGCCAGGCGGTTAATAGCTGGCCTTGGCACTGTCCCAGTCTCTGCTTCATCCACCTCAAAGTGTTGAGTTCCCTGGCTAGCAAGTCACTTCTGCTGGTGTGTGGGTCCTTGCTGCGTTGAAGGTTGGGGAAGTGCTGAATGCCTTGCCATTCACCACAGAGGTCCACAATTGAATCCTTTATGGCTCTCCCCAGGTTGGACCTCATGACACTCCATTATTCTCTGTTGTCAGACCTAAAGGCTACATTTCATTATTTCATCAAGAGCTTGGCTTTTCTGGTTATCCATGGTTTGTTGTTGGGGTAAGACTGGACACATTTGTCGTCAGAACTTTGTTAGCACAGTTTTGTGAGTTGACCAGTACAGTGGAAGTGTAATCTTCTATATTGTCTTGCAAATAAGTCCCAGTGTGTTTACTCAAAACAATCCTGGAGTTGGATTTAGGTCCCCTCAGGCCAGGTCTTGCCAATTCTCACAGTTGGCTTTGTTCTGCAAAATGGACAGGTGGTCAATTTGGTCAAAGTGGGGCAGGGGTCCAGTGCGGTCTAGTGTGTTTCGACCTCTTGTGGAACTAAATTTACAAAGAACAATTCTCAAGTAGGTTCAAAAAGTCTCCAGCTATAATAATTAAAAAAAACCTTGAGGTAAACAGTCTGTTGTTGATTGATAAGCCTATTTTCACACTGCTAGTACTGGGTGGGATGTAAACAGTTTAACACTTAAACACTTTGTTAATGGTATATAGTCTAGATGTGGAACTTTGCCTGTAAGTGGTTGAAGATAGAAACTCTTAGAGGCCAAATAAGTAGCTTCTCATATCATTCTCTTGGATGTCTGACATCTTTGCACATGAGATCAAGCATTTTTGGATGTGGTTTCTGTTTCTCTTGCTTTAATAATAGAAAGAGAACCACAACATTTGAAGTGGTCGTCTGAAAAGCTGCTTCCTTTCACATTGCCCATCTTTAGTCCTGCAAACCTGTCAGATGACCTGGTAGGTACCTCTGTTTATTCTCAGTTAATCATAGGGTTTTTTATTTATATGTGTGATCTGTGTCATTTTTTTTTTTATTTTTATAAACAGTGTTGTAGTATTATCACAGTTCACAAATACTATTAAGAATGTATACAGTGAGTTTTAGTCATGTTCTGTGCTGTATCAAATCCAATTGGAGAGGATTTATTGTTGTTTCTTTGTAAACAATTTTACAAAGAGTGTTCTTTAAGGGTTAGGGTTAGGGTTAGCCTTTGACAGTACGCATGAAATAAGCATAATCATGAGGATTGGTTGTCCAGAACATCCCTGAGGCCAACCAAAATTTTGGCCTCTTCAATCTCCTCCTGTGTTTGGGATTTTGCCTCCGGCTCTGCTGGCTCCGTTTTTGCCCATTGCCCACAACACGTTTTTTGGCCACAGCTATACCTGGCAGCTCGATGTCCCCTGCCCTCTTCAGTACCTGAGAAAAGTTCTTATTGAGGTGGGAGTTCAAATAATTTTCTGACATCTGATCCAATTCACCACCTGATGGTAATCAGTTGACAGCTCAGCACCTCTCTTCAGTGTGCAGAAAATACGGTCTGAAGCCCGGTGAAACAAAGTCAATCGGTGATCTTTGCCCCAAAGAGCTCTGGCACCAAGTACACTCATGAACATCCTTGTATTTGAACATTGTGTTCATTATGGACAGGCCTGGGCTAGCACAGATGTTTATTAACAAGGCCATTGAAGGCCATTCTTCCCAGTGACCCCTGTTGTAAAAAGCTCAGTAGCTTACCTCCTGGGGAGGAGTTGCTGACAGAATAACAGAATATGTATACTACACTGAGGCATTTACAGCAGGATTTGCGTCCCAGGAACATTTTAACAGTGACATAAAGACCCCCGACTAAGGTTGCACCTTCGGACTGCGTTCTGGAACAGAGCTCAGCAAATTAACATCGTATCCAGAGTGGCCTCCTCTCTTCAGCTGACACTAAAGGAAGAAATTACAATACCCCCTTCCAAGTTTCCTAGTCACTGCCAACATGAGCACTGAGGTCTCCCAGCAAGACTATTCATAGATAGGACCCTTTAAGAGCCCCACTGTCTCCGTCCAACAAAGTCGAATGCATAACCGCACACAGGAGTTAGTTTCCCTCCCTGGTGTTGATTTAATTGTCCTCATCCACCAAGAAAACTGCGTGACCGCTGCTAGACATCATACGAGTAGGTAATAGGGATTGGGATATGTTTATTTTTACCATATATTTACAGTGTAGTTATTTCACTAATCTTCATATATTCATGGACACTGCTTGTTGTTTTCAGGCTGTGAACCAGCTCGGACGCGTTCATGTGAAGCCGATTACAGCAGATTTAACTACCAACATTCCTTTTTTCAGTCTAAAGGTACAGTCGGCACTCTTCTCTTATCCCCCCTGTCTGAAGGCACTGTTATTATGTGTGCTGTGTTTACAGTACTGTGTTTACAGTACTCAGCAAAAGCCAGAGCCATTAAGTTTTCACTTAATGTAAGGTGATCATCTTTCAGTGTTAGGAAAAAAGCAGACAACATCCACTCTGTCCTTTATTACCGTTTGTGTTAGTTTCAAGAAGTTTTCACAAAGTTTTCCTCAAGAGTTAGGTCTTAGAAATTGCTTGCATGAAGTAAACCCATATTCATTTAATGATCTCAGGGTCTGGGTTTTAGGGTGGGCAGTCCATTGAACACTAGCATCTGTTTTAATGCTTTGCATTTTTATTCTTTTTTCAGTTTTTTTGACTGTTTTGTCTCATTTTAGACGTAAAACATGAGTTGTTTTCTCACACTGTATTGTTGGACCTGTTGGTTTTTAGTTTTTAGATTTGAAACAAATATGGAGCTTCTTCTGTCTCTCAAAAATGAAAACCTTTCTCTTTATCTGATGGTGACGGTTTTAGTGATCTTGTAAAGGAGTGGTTGAGGCGGGATGTAAGTGCATAGTGGTTTTATCTGGGTTAGTCCGGGTAACAGGGGTCAAAACACAGGTGGGTATTACTAAAGACATGTCCATAAATTGAAAGCAGAAACAAAACCAGGGTCAAGAACTGAAGACAAAGACAAACGCTACAAAACAAAAAGAACAAGAACTTAAAGGAAGCACGGCTAGGATTCATGAGGGGAAAACAAACAGCTTAGAAATCACAAAGGGACAACAGAGACTTCACCACCGGCAGGGCAAACAAAGGGGTCTAAATGGAAGTCCAAATTAGCATCAGGTGTGGGCGTGGGTGGAGCCAGAAAAAGCCATGTAATGCTATAGAACAACCAGAGGGGGCGTTGTTTGACATTTGAACAAGACCGGGAGAGACAGGGAGACAGATGTGACAGTCCCATTTCCTTCATATCATTGAAAACACTGATTGTTTTTTCACATCTGGTCTGTTTAGGAATGTTTTACACAGTACTGCATATGTACAGACTGTCACATCCTTCATTACTGTTTTAACATGAATGTATTCATCTAGGTTCCTCAGCATTACAAGCTAATGGGCTATCAGGAAGTAGCTGCCTATGACGCTGGAGCCTCCTTTGTCCATTCTGAACTGCGCAGGCCTTTATGCACTGGAGCACAGGTGAAACACCGGCCTTCAATTATGATATTCCTTTGGGATAGCCCTTTGTGCGTCTTATTAGGACTTGTTTTTGAGGGATTCTCAGTCCAGCTCAGTGTTTGTGTTTGTGTTGTATCTTTTACAGGATGAGCTGTTGCCCACAGTGATGTATCCTACACTGGAATTTTCAAAGCAGGAGGAGCTGCAGGAGTGTGGATCAGAGCAGGAGCTCAACATCTCCTTGAGTTTCAGAGCTCCTAGAAATCTGTTGAATCCATCGAACAGCCATCCTCTCAGGATCTTTGTAAATGCTTCCGTTTACGTTTCTGATAAGGGTGTAACCATACACACATTTTCCGGTTCTGTGACCAGAGGGTTACCGGTTTGATTCCCCAAACTGACAACAAGTTGACCTTGAGCAACTTACCTAACCCCCAGTGTCTCCCTGGGCACTGTGGATGGGGCTGCCCAAAGCTCTGGGCAAGTGTGCTCACTGCCCCTTAGTGTTTGTGTGTTCACTAGCTTGTGTATGTGGGTGTTTTATTTCATGGATGGGTTAAATGCGGAGGACAAGTTCCTCTGTGAGTGAATATTTTATAAATACTGCACTTATTACCACATTCATTATTAATTGTAATAATAACCTTTGACCTGCTATCCTGTGATCAGTGCATTTCTGTTATGCCGGCAGCAGATAAACCAGTGAATCCATTCACTGGACTGCCCTCATATTTCACTGCTTAATGATAATGTCTAACCTCCTTTGACCCCTGCGTCCTCTTATGAGGACATTACATTTCTGCTTCTTCTTTGAACATGCTGTATAAGCCATGAAGTATTTCAATGACAATAATCAGCTGCATGTTTCTTTATAAAGAGAGCATAATTAGCCTGTTTAACTGAATTTAGTGCAGCACAGTATGTGAAACATATACAACCAAATGAAAACTACTGTACTCATACAAACCGGATTCCAAAAAAGTTGGGACACTAAACAAATTGTGAATAAAAACTGAATGCAATGATGTGGAGGTGCCAACATCGAATATTTTATTCAGAATAGAACACAAATCACAGATCAAAAGTTTAAACTGAGAGAATGTATCATTTTAGGGGAAAATATGTTGTTTCAAAATTTCATGGCGTCAACAAATCCCAAAAAAGTTGGGACAAGGCCATTTTTACCACTGTGTGGCATCTCCCCTTCTTCTTACAACACTCAACAGACGTCTGGGGACAGAGGAGACCAGTTTCTCAAGTTTAGAAATAGGAATGCTCTCCCATTCATGTCTAATACAGGCCTCTAACTGTTCAATCGTCTTGGGCCTTCTTTGTCGCACCTTCCTTCTTTGGAGCTTGCTTAGAAATGGCTTCCTTTTTTGCATTGTAGAGTTTCAGCTGGCAACGGCGGATGGCACGGTTGATTGTGTTCACTGACAATGCTTTCTGGAAGTATTCCTGAGCCCATTCTGTTATTTCCTTGACAGTGGCATTCCTGTTTGAGGTGCAGTGACGTTTAAGGGCCCGGAGATCACGAGCATCCAGTAGAGTTATACGGCCTTGACCCTTACGCACAGCGATTGTTCCAGATTCTCTGAATCTTTTGATGATGTTATGCACGGTTGATGATGATAACTCTTTGCTATTTTACGCTGGGTAACACCATTCTGGTATTGCTGCACTATCTTTCTGAGCAACAATGGTGGAATTGGTGATCCTCTTACCATCTTGGCTTCAGAGAGACACTGACACTCTGAGAAGCTCTTTTTATACCCAATCATATTGTCAATTGACCTAATTAGTGTTAATTGGTCTTCCAGCTGTTCGTTATATGCTCAATTTCCTTTTTCCATCCACTTATTGCTACTTGTCCCAACTTTTTTGGGATTTGTTGACGCCATGAAATTTTGAAACAACATATTTTTCCCTTAAAATGATACATTTTCTCAGTTTAAACTTTTGATCTGTGATTTGTGCTCTATTCTGAATAAAATATTAAATGTTGGCGACTCCACATCATTGCATTCAGTTTTTATTCACAATTTGTTTAGTGTCTCAACTTTTTTGGAATCCGGTTTGTAGAACTAAATAAAAAACTAAATATATTTTTTCTTATTTTGTATTTTTAAAATGCTGTTATATATTATTGTGTTATGTCTTATCTGTCTTATCCCAAAGTTTTACAGCTCCACATTTTCCAATGTATATGCATGTTTTTATAAACCTAAGATGATCTATTTTTTAATGATTATTGTAGAATCCTGCTCCCGGAGTGCACGCCTTTAAGCCAACCCCAAATTACAGAGAGAGTGACCTGGAGTACCACCTTTGTCCATTGCCAAGACACACTGTCTCCAAGAGCAACACTGTAGGCGTCTATACTCCCAGCACACAGAAGAAGTTCCTAGACAGAAAGGTGAGCCTGTGAAAAAGTTTTCACCCTTGGATCCAAAGGCAAACCACACTCATTAACATGGGCACTACCTTTGGTTTGTAAAGGCTGAGAGAAGGAGTAATGCAAACTCTAGAATTCTACTCCAGTGATTTTTAAGCTAGCCTCTATTTGCTGCATTTTGTTGGTAACCCCAGGTAATATCAATATGTTTCCTCATCTTTACAAAAGAACAGAAAACCTGTTGACCCAAAACACACACAGGTTGGCTCTGCTGTTGTCAGGTACAGCCACATGTGACAAATACAGGAGTGTTTGTTTAAATACATAGGCCTATTCCAAAGCAAGCAAGATACAAGACAAATACAAATCATTTCAATGAATGTGGGTTTAAAACTTTTGTTTTCATGTAATATAAGAATATAATTAACACCTGGCCTTAAATATTGTGGTTGAAAGAGCTGGTAAAACTTTTGTTTCTCTGTTGGTGCCATGTCATGCAGGACGTCATAAAAGGGATCATGACATGGAAGAAGTTTCCCTCCATGGCCCTGACCACGTTTGCCTGCACTTCAAGCCTTGGCAGCAGTAAAGGGCCCCCATGCATGTAAGAACAAAGCTACCGACACAAAAACTGATAAGCATCGAAAAGAATTACAAGTGTTTAATTGAAAAAAAAAAAAACTTGAGTGACATCCCAGTCTTGATCCATAGGGTTTAATATGATGTCAGCTATGACTGCTTCAACTCTTCTGGGAAGGCTTTCCACTGGGTTTAGGAATGTGTTTATGGGAATCTCTGACCATTCCTCCAGAAGCACATTTGTGAGATTGGACGAGAAGGCCTGGCTCTCAGTCTCCACACTAATTCATTCCAAAGGTGTTCTGTCAGGATCACATGTCCACTGCTCTAGAGTCCAGTGGCGGCGCTTTACACCACTGCATTCGACACTTTGCATTGCGCTTGGTGATGTAAGACTTGGATGCAGCTGCTCAACCCATTCAACGAAGCGCTCTACGCACTGCCCTTGAGCTAATCTGAAGGCCACTGTAGTCTGTAGTGATGGATAGGTCTGTAGTGATTGACTCTGCAGAAAGCTGCCAACGTCTGGCCTCTATTCGCCTCATCATCCACTGAACCCGCTCTGTCGTTCATGGCTGAGTCGCTGTTGCTTGGTTTTATACACCTCTGGCCATGGAAGTGATTGCAATGCCTGAATTCAATCATTGAAAGTGAACACCTCTGGCAATGTAGTGTATAAATAACATTGCCACAAGGAATTTTGGTTTTACGTATGTTCATGTGTTTGCCCAACTGATGATATAACCTCTTGTCAAGGAGTTGCAGTTGCTATGCAATACCAGGGGCTTCCAAAACAACTACTACAAAGACCCAGATCCTGACTAAGTTATAACAAATCTAAAAAATGGATCTGCAGTTCATTAGTTGTGTCACAAAGATCGTTAACAACTTTCTCTGTTAAGCCAGGTTTAAATACACAAGCTATGAATAGTCATGTGCATACACAAGAAAGGAAGCCATGTATGATGAACATCCAATCACCTGAAGCATGAAACGAGTCTGAAAAAAAAGTAAGGCTTTAAATAATCAGTGTTGCCGCTGCCAACAATAATAACTGTTTTATAATCATGTTATAATTATAATACATATGGTCACGAGAGTCACAAAAAACAATCATCAAGCCACTAGAGGATTCCACTGCCTGATTGGTCCATGAGCTGTTTGGGCGAATCAGGAATGTCTTTGCCTGATTTGAATGACTTGATTGTCTGGTTAGGCTTATAGAGTATTAAAGGTATATACTGGACTGGCCGTTGTTTTTGTGTGCAGGTCTGACCCCTTTAACAGTTCCCTCCTGCCCCTGAAGGCCCCACCAGTCCTGCACAACCTTCCTGATAGCATACGAGAACAGATTCTTCCTGGAGGGTAAACCATATTCACTGTATCATTAGTATACTGGGGACACGTAGCTGAGCATTCTGCAGCCATGCTTTACACATTTTAGATTAAGGGGTCATTTCATAGGGCAATGCCACGGTGTACTGGGACATTGTGCTGTTTATTATCTTAAGGTGAATCCTGCTTATATGGAAATAAATGTATGTATTAAATACCTTAAAAATGATTGAAATGGCTAAATTGTGTTACTTAACGTACTTTGTGTTTGGAAGACATTTTGAATGAATGAAATTAGGTGTATTTGAATTTGGATGGATGTATATGACCCTCTGGTTTCAGGATGCTGACACACGGTCTTATTGGCAATTAGATATTCCCCCAAATTATTCATACATACACATAGACTTGATGATTATGTAACTTTGCATGCAATACATCAGCAAATTACCCATGTTCAGTTCCTTTGGACAAAATAAGCTTCTAATAAAATATGTTCTCTCAACAGAGCTGAAGGTGCCGAGCTTAGTCTCACTCCTAAAATGGTTGAAGCAGAGTTTGCATCCTCTGAAAATTGCTCTTTAAAAACTTCAAAGGACGATGGCCCTAAGGATGACAGGTAATGAAACTGTTCCATTTAAAGTCCCACATTATATTAAGTGTTAAAGGTGTATTACTGTAAGGCAGCCGCACCATCTCAGTACTAATGTGGAGATACATAGACCCAAGACATGTAATGTATGCACCGTATAAAGTACTTTAATGTAATTTTGTTTAGTGTAGTTCGTATGAACCTCCTTTGGTAAAATAACAAAAGATTTTGTGAAAATAATGTATCTCGTGTGTTTGCTTCTTAGAGATAGACGTGAACAGCCCTTGGAATCAACTTCGAGTACCAACCTGGGCCACAAAGTGCTGGGCAGGATAAGAAGTCTCCGAGCTTTAATGCGTGATCGTCCAGACGACTACAAATAGGTCTTTCTGATAGATATAAATAATGTGTGAACGTATGTGCTTAATGAAAATTCAATTTTCATACCTTTTATATAAAGATTTCTCTTGGAGTTGATGGTGTTTTCCGAGTAAGGCTATACAAAATCCAGCATGTGCCTGATGTTGTATTATCTGGTTCAGATGTGAGCAGAAGAGATGTAGAATATTGGTGTAGTGCTTAGTTTTGAGCCCAGTGCAGTCTGGACTTTTTCAAGTTTGTAAATTAATTATATAAAAAAAAAAAAACGTTCTATAAAATTCTATGAAGTTCTTCTGCTGGGTAGAATGGCTGTTTCCCAAAGCACTGGTGCAAAAAGATCATGATGGAAGGTTTAGTATCTCACATCCTGTAGAACTGGGAAGGATGCTTTGAATATATAATCCACAGATTAACATCTCATTCTGTATAGTAAAGGCAATTCAGCTATGGCACTTAACAATTCTGACATCAAATATGTGATCTTTCTTTTTCACATAAATACAGTATGTCTTGGATATTAATCTTTTGCACAGTTATTGTCTATATTGAGTTTTATTAGAGTCCTTGAGTTCAACCCGTTTTCCTTTTAGTAAAGTCTCATCCATTTTACATGAAATCACAGGCCTTTAACTTTGATCATGGCACGCATTCACTGCGGGATCGCTTCCACAATCTCACCACATTTATTTCTGTCCAGAGTTGCATTCATTTCCCCCCCAAGATCTTATGTTGATGATCAGAGATTTGGACCACTGCTCTAAGTCTTTTCCAGCACGTCCCAAATATTCTCAATAGGTTTCAGGTCAGGACTGTGGTGGCCAACTCATTCGTGACAATGACGTCTCAGACTCTCTGAACCACCAATGTATCCTGGCATTGTCATCTTGGAATATACCTCTGCCATCAGGGAAGAAAAGATCCATTGATGGAATAACCAGGTGGTTCAGTGTATTCAGGTAGTCAGCTGACCTCAATCTATGGGCACGTAACGTTGCTGATCCTGGACCTGACCAACTGCAGCAACAGATCATAGGACTGCCCCCCACAGGCTTCTATGGTAGGAACTAAGCATGCTGGGTGCATCACTTCAGCTGCCTCTCTTCTTACCCTGATGCGCCCATCACTCTGGAACAGGGTAAATCTGGACTCCTCAGACCACAGTACACTTTTCCTGCCTTAGGAACAGAACCACACTACACAGTACCTTTCTCCTGCCTTAGAAACAAAACCACACTACACAGTACACTTCTCCTGCCTTAGGAACAGAACCACACTACACAGAACACTTCTCCTGCCTTAGGAACAGAACCACACTACACAGTACACTTCTCCTGCCTTAGGAACAGAACCACACTACACAGAACACTTCTCCTGCCTTAGGAACAGAACCACACTACACAGTACCTTTCTCCTGCCTTAGGAACAGAACCACACTACACAGTACCTTTCTCCTGCCTTAGGAACAGAACCACACTACACAGTACCTTTCTCCTGCCTTAGAAACAAAACCACACTACACAGTACACTTCTCCTGCCTTAGGAACAGAACCACACTACACAGAACACTTCTCCTGCCTTAGGAACAGAACCACACTACACAGTACACTTCTCCTGCCTTAGGAACAGAACCACACTACACAGAACACTTCTCCTGCCTTAGGAACAGAACCACACTACACAGTACACTTCTCCTGCCTTAGGAACAGAACCACACTACACAGTACACTTCTCCTGCCTTAGGAACAGAACCACACTACACAGTACACTTCTCCTGCCTTAGGAACAGAACCACACTACACCGTACACTTCTCCTGCCTTAGGAACAGAACCACACTACACAGTACACTTCTCCTGCCTTAGGAACAGAACCACACTACACAGTACACTTCTCCTGCCTTAGGAACACAACCACACTACACAGTACACCACTTCTCCTGCCTTAGGAACAGAACCACACTACACAGAACACTTCTCCTGCCTTAGGAACAGAACCACACTACACAGTACACCACTTCTCCTGCCTTAGGAACAGAACCACACTACACAGTACACTTCTCCTGCCTTAGGAACAGAACCACACTACACAGTACACTTCTCCTTCCTTAGGAACAGAACCACACTACACAGTACACTTCTCCTGCCTTAGGAACAGAACCACACTACACAGTACACTTCTCCTGCCTTAGGAACAGAACCACACTACACAGTACACTTCTCCTGCCTTAGAAACAGAACCACACTACACAGTACACTTCTCCTGCCTTAGGAACAGAACCACACTACACAGTACACTTCTCCTGCCTTAGGAACAGAACCACACTACACAGTACACTTCTCCTGCCTTAGGAACAGAACCACACTACACAGTACACTTCTCCTGCCTTAGGAACAGAACCACAGTACACTTCTCCTGCCTTAGAAACAGAACCACACTACACAGAACACTTCTCCTGCCTTAGGAACAGAACCACACTACACAGAACACTTCTCCTGCCTTAGGAACAGAACCACACTACACAGAACACTTCTCCTGCCTTAGGAACAGAACCACACTACACAGTACACTTCTCCTGCCTTAGGAACAGAACCACACTACACAGTACACTTCTCCTGCCTTAGGAACAGAACCACACTACACAGTACACTTCTCCTGCCTTAGGAACAGAACCACACTACACAGTACACTTCTCCTGCCTTAGGAACAGAACCACACTACACAGTACACTTCTCCTGCCTTAGGAACAGAACCACACTACACAGTACACTTCTCCTGCCTTAGGAACAGAACCACACTACACAGTACACTTCTCCTGCCTTAGGAACAGAACCACACTACACACTACACTTCTCCTGCAGTACACTTCTCCTGCCTTAGAAACAGAACCACACTACACAGTACACTTCTCCTGCCTTAGAAACAGAACCACACTACACAGTACACTTCTCCTACTTTAGGAACAGAACCACACTACACAGTACACTTCTCCTGCCTTAGGAACAGAACCACACTACACAGTACACTTCTCCTGCAGTACACTTCTCCTGCCTTAGAAACAGAACCACACTACACAGTACACTTCTCCTGCCTTAGAAACAGAACCACACTACACAGTACACTTCTCCTGCCTTAGGAACAGAACCACACTACACAGTACACTTCTCCTTCCTTAGGAACAGAACCACACTACACAGTACACTTCTCCTGCCTTAGGAACAGAACCACACTACACAGTACACTTCTCCTGCCTTAGGAACAGAACCACACTACACAGTACACTTCTCCTGCCTTAGGAACAGAACCACACTACACAGTACACTTCTCCTGCCTTAGGAACAGAACCACACTACACAGTACACTTCTCCTGCCTTAGGAACAGAACCACAGTACACTTCTCCTGCCTTAGAAACAGAACCACACTACACAGAACACTTCTCCTGCCTTAGGAACAGAACCACACTACACAGAACACTTCTCCTGCCTTAGGAACAGAACCACACTACACAGTACACTTCTCCTGCCTTAGAAACAGAACCACACTACACAGTACACTTCTCCTGCCTTAGGAACAGAACCACACTACACAGTACACTTCTCCTGCCTTAGGAACAGAACCACACTACACAGTACACTTCTCCTGCCTTAGGAACAGAACCACACTACACAGTACACTTCTCCTGCAGTACACTTCTCCTGCCTTAGAAACAGAACCACACTACACAGTACACTTCTCCTGCCTTAGAAACAGAACCACACTACACAGTACACTTCTCCTGCCTTAGAAACAGAACCACACTACACAGTACACTTCTCCTTCCTTAGGAACAGAACCACACTACACAGTACACTTCTCCTGCCTTAGGAACAGAACCACACTACACAGTACACTTCTCCTGCCTTAGGAACAGAACCACACTACACAGTACACTTCTCCTGCCTTAGGAACAGAACCACACTACACAGTACACTTCTCCTGCCTTAGGAACAGAACCACACTACACAGTACACTTCTCCTGCCTTAGGAACAGAACCACAGTACACTTCTCCTGCCTTAGAAACAGAACCACACTACACAGAACACTTCTCCTGCCTTAGGAACAGAACCACACTACACAGAACACTTCTCCTGCCTTAGGAACAGAACCACACTACACAGTACACTTCTCCTGCCTTAGGAACAGAACCACACTACACAGTACACTTCTCCTGCCTTAGGAACAGAACCACACTACACAGTACACTTCTCCTGCCTTAGGAACAGAACCACACTACACAGTACACTTCTCCTGCCTTAGGAACAGAACCACACTACACAGTACACTTCTCCTGCAGTACACTTCTCCTGCCTTAGAAACAGAACCACACTACACAGTACACTTCTCCTGCCTTAGAAACAGAACCACACTACACAGTACACTTCTCCTGCCTTAGAAACAGCTGTGTAGTGATATATGGGCTAATGAGCGAGCTATCTGGCTATGCTGCAGTGCAATACACTTAGCTAAACTCAAATAGCTTGCTTCTGAATAATGTTAGGCTGCTAACAAGATAAACCCACATAATAAATAAATATGGCAAATAAAATGAAAAACTGCTTATCTTTGCCAAAAGTGTATTCCAAAACTCCCACTGACTGTTATTTTTGTTTTTTGGATCTCGCTTCCCCTCACTGAAATAAAGATATCCTAACTGCTAGCTTAGCCGCTGATGTAGTGGGTAGTAAATGCAGACTTGACATCTGGTAGTGGCGATAGCTATCTGGTTTCCTTCTGCACTAGCCAGCTTGCCAACTAAACAGCCTGCTCTGTTTCTGCCCCAGAGCAGTTGCAGATTTTCAATAGTTCCTTCAACTTTCAAGATGAGTCTTCAGAATGGGGTTTTCGAGAGCAAGCTTTTCACCAGGAAGTCTTGCTCTAGAGACGACCATGACTCTACGGTATTAGGACAGTATGTGTGCTTACTACAAGTGAAGCAATGTTTGCTTTTTTTCATTATATGTGCTTTTTAGAGGTCTCAAAAATCTTATGAACTCACTTTTGGGTATTTTGAATGATTCATATTGACAATGAATTTCAAATTCATGGTTAACTGCTTTCTAAAAGTGCATTCACTAATTAGGTTGTAATCAGTTTCCCTTTTCCTTTGGTTTTATTTGGTTTAATAATATGTGAACCTGCACTGTTCTTTAAATTGTAGTAGTAGAAAAAGCCCTTTATACAGCTGACAGAAACTTCACCCGAATGTTCTACAGCAGTTTTAACAACTTTGGAGACAATTTAGGAACATTTAAGGTTTGCCTACCACCTCTACTGCTACCTGCCTGTCACTTAACAAATATATCCTGCCGTTCTACACAGTGCCTAAACCATGGCTAAAACAAATGACAATACAGATCATTTTTAATTGAAATAGTATTTATTTAAACAGCACAATCTTTATTTGGATCCCTGCTAAAGGTAAACACAGTCTCCATCTAAAAGTATGAATGCTTAAACATTAAAGAGTTTACTCTGCGTTTAGAGGCAAGAAATCACAGATAGATTATATTTCATATCAGTTTGGTTCTTGCTTAAATAAAGGCATACTTTTGACATGGCAAATATTTCTTTAAACGCACTGATTTGTTTTTGCTTATGCATATGTGACTTCATATTACACCACAAAATACGATATTTTGGTAAGTATAATGGTATTTTATCTAGCTACATCCATATTCTCACATTTTCTAAATGTTTGTAAGCTTATTATAATACTATTTTACTTATTTCTAGTCATTTCTGGTTGTAAGTAATTTTATTAAGCCAGATTATCTGCACTGAATGATAATATACATTGTTTCAAGTATTTTTCAGGAAACCTAAATCTACTAAAATCTCTTGAAAAAAGGATAGGTTACTAGAAATAACTTTACAACAACCTTTAACTGAGAAATCTAAGAAATTCCTACTAGACAGCTCATTTTACTTCCCAAGATATCATTTTTGCAGTTCAGGTGACATGAAATTATTATAAAATTGTCATATATATAAATAAGCCACTTTTGATTGCATCCTCCAAGCTCAGGAAACCTGTATGCTTAATATTAACTTAGCAAATGCAGCAAAAACAAATTTCTAGGACATTTTCCCTTTTATCAAATGTAGTTCTAATAAGCATATCTGCCAGTCACACCTGTAACTAATATCCAGACAGGAGATCTATAGATCTGAATTTTTAAAAAATGAAGTTCTATCAAGTTTTTAATAACTGCTCCGTAGTTATTGTCTATGAGAGATTTTCAGGATTGTCTTCATGTAATGGTGTTCATGTTTTTTAATAGACGGTCCAGCCTTGAGCTCTACTGTAAAGAATAAGTGCTTCATAGAACTTAGTCTTTCTTATCCTCTACTACCTCAGACAGGTCATCCGTCCTAAGCGTTGTCACTCTGGCTTCCATGTTGCTGATCCTTTGCTTGATCCTGTTCTGGCTGGCTCCCCAGTCTGTTGTTATGCGTGTAAGTTTGGCTTGCATCACCTCGAGATTGGTCTCGAGCATGGTCACCTTGTCCTCTAGATCCTTAGCATCTGCCGATTTGGCTGCTGTCTCATCAATCAAGCCATCCTTCATCAGAATGGCCCTGCCTTTCTCCTCCAAAGCCTGCTTGGCATCTGGATATTCAGTCAGGGCCTCCATGAGATCATCTTTGGAGAGGGCAAAGAGGTCTGAGTAGCCCACACTACGGATGTTGGCAGTCCGGCGGTTTCCAGCCTTACTTCCTTTGATGCCTAAAATACTG
This sequence comes from Prochilodus magdalenae, assembly GCA_024036415.1. Taxonomy (NCBI): domain Eukaryota; kingdom Metazoa; phylum Chordata; class Actinopteri; order Characiformes; family Prochilodontidae; genus Prochilodus; species Prochilodus magdalenae. The sequence goes on from JAMWET010002587.1 coordinate 41,224, forward strand.
ATCTCGCCGAAGTAGGCACCGTCACTGAGTACCACAAACTGTGTGATGCCATCATCTGCTACCACAGCCAGCTTACCTTCTTTGATGATATACATTTCACGCCCGATGTCACCCTTCTTACAGATGTAGTCTCCAGGGCTGAAGACCTGGGGCTGAAGCTTGAGGACCAACTCGATGAGCAGGCCTGCCTCACAGTCCTGAAAGATACGGACCTTTCTCAGAGTTTCCAAATGTACATTGATGGCAATCTCTGCCTTCAGCTTATCTGGAAGGTACTTCAGCACTTCTTTCTCATCGCAGGTCTTCTCTTCTGTCCAAAGGTAGTCGAACCACTTCACCACACGGGCCTCTAGGTCTTTAGTGACCTTACGGAACTGCATGTACTGCTTAATAGAATCGATCTTGGCCTGGAACTCAGCGCGTGCAGCATTCATGTTGGAGATCATGGCACCAACGTTACCAACGATAGTAGCAAATATAAGCACGCCAATGAGAAAGTCAGTCACAACAAACAAATACTCAATATCTCTAACAGGAGGCGGAGTCTCTCCAATTGTTGTCAGGGTTAGTGTGGACCAGTACAGGCAGTAGATATACTTCCTCGCCAGGCGGCCATGTTCCGGATCAGTGATGTTGGGGTAGACCCAAGTGTCTGTCCCAAAGCCAAGTGTTTTGGAGATGGCAAAAAAGATGCAGGCATTCCAGTGAATGATAATGAGGATATAAAGTACAAGGTTGCCAATGCGGAAGATGTTGGGAAAGTTTGTCCTTGTCTCAGTCCGGTCAAAGAACTCAAAGAGGCGAGAAAGTTTGAGGAGGCGATTAAACCTCAACTCAGGATTGTTGAAGCCCACATAAAGCATAAATATATCTGTGGGTACCATTGCTATCAGGTCGTACTTGAACTGTGGAGTTTTTTTGTAGTGCTCCATTAGCTTCTTTTGATCTTTCACCAGCAAGCCTTGCTCCAGAAAACCTGGTAAGATATTTGGCAGGAATATTTAGATAACCATTATTTTTTGTTAAACATGATTATATGTACACAAATTTGAAAAACTGTCCTTTACCTGTTCTGGATCTGACAAAGGTGTCAATGTAGTAGATAACATCTGATGTATAGTCCAGTGCAATCCACAGCATGGTGTAATTATCCTGCAGCTCGTTGAAGCATGCTCTAAACAAATGGTTACATATAGTACTGTGTCACATCAGAAACGACCCTTCATTTGTTTAATGTTCCTTTAAAAAAAACATTGACCTTTCATTTTTGCAGGAGGTATTTTAAAGAAATGACATAAAATAAGCCACTTAAGGATAAGAAAGGGGGGAGGTGAAAGGAAAAAAGTGAAAAAAAGAAACTGGGGTAATAAATCGTCGCTGTCCAATGAAAAACATGTATCTCCATTTTTGTTGATTTTTACTTTTATGCCTCATTTGATCACATGAGTGGCTGTTTACACTGTGTGGAGATTTCCTGAAGAATGAACCAATAGTAATGGCCCCAAACTACTTGGAAGGACGTTCGGTTCCATTGACTTACATTCAAATTAAATGAGGCTTTTGGCCTCTGCTGTAAAGTTGCCATTTTGGAGATACCTGTTTTTCTTTGGACAGCGACGAAATAATAAATCATTAATAGTAATTGTAGTAATAATAGTAAAATAATAAATAATAAAAGATACAGGGATACCGGATAGCTAACAGCCGAGAAAGATTCATAGTTGATATTTTCATAGCTTTGGTGTTTGCTGATCTGTACAGTGGAGGGCACTGTATGTACTGAATGATCCATCCACTAAGTAATTCAAGAACCGCCCACTTTGTTGAGTGACCTTATCCAGTGACACTAGTTCAATTCACATAATAGCAAATTTCCACATTAAAGTAAGTAATACATTTTGTTTTTTTGTTCCTCAATGGGGTCTCTTAACAAGCCTGTGTGCAGTCTTTAACACTTATGGAGTGGGAATGACAAAATTTCCCCTCTAAACTGAAGAGGGAACTTGTCCAGTAGGCCGATGTCTGACGGCTACAGCACTTAACAATTCCACTGTACTGCGCAAACACACATGCAGCATTTCATTACAACTCCAGAATCTAGGAAACGATGTTATGGTCATGTGAGACGGGATGTGATTTCACAAAATAACATATTTCATTGGCTAACGGTATACAGGCCACAGTCACGATGCATGCTACAGCAGCTTCGTCCTACAAGGATTGCTTCTCCATTAGCAGGGATAAATGAACAGAGCAGAATGATACAGGTCAAAACTTTGGGAAACTGTTTTAAGCCTATCAAAGCTCCTTATGATGCTCTACAGGGGCACTACCAAAGCTCTTTTAGCATATCGTCGCTGTCCAAAGAAAAACAAGTATCTCCAAAATGGCAACTTTACAGGAGAGGCCAAAAACCTCATTCGATTTTAATGTAAGTCAATGGAACCAGACATCTTTCCAAACAGTTTTGGGCCATTTCTGTTGGTCCATTCATCATGAGATTCTCACTCAGTGTAAACAGCAGCTGGTGTATTCAAATGATGCATAAAAGTTGAAATGGACAAAAGTGGAGATACATGTTTTTTATTGGACAGCGACGATATGGTGTTAGAATAGTGGTTCTGTAGAGAGCCGTGGGGAACATTAGTCTGAAAAATGAGTTTTGACTTTTGTCAGAAAGTCTATGGACTGGTGTTATAGCTTCACTGCTTCCACTAAATATTTAATTCCATGCTCTGGATGCTCATGCAGTTTGTATATTTTGGTATTTCTATTTTGTAAAATATGCTTAAACATGGATTTTAAAGTAACGACATCTTAAAGTGATTTTAAAGTAACGTCTTGGTTGGTGTAGCTCAGCGGATAACACCCCTGCCCACCAGGGAGCCACCACTGCATGTGGGAGACTGGGGTTCGAATCCCAGTCTGGGTGACTATGCTGTGCTACACCAATAAGAGTCCTTGGGCAAGACTCCTAACACTACACTGGCCCACCTGTAATATGATTAACCTTGTAAGTCGCTCTGGATAAGAGCGTCAGCTAAATGCCGTAGATGTAATGAGCAGTACTATATTATGGTATATCATAAGTAGTACAGTGTTTCCATTTGACCATATTTCTTTATTACCCTGAAGCTATGGCTGTCAGAAATCATGTCATCAATCACCTGGTGATGAGCATCATCAGATTGTAGAAGGTCGGTACTGCTACAATAGTGAGCCAGTGGTAGTACAGGTCGGTAGCAGGGTCCATTATCCAGTATTCCTTTCTGGAAACAATGTGCATGGTTAGTGAGGGATTGGCGAGAATACGATTCCACAGCTGCTCAGTCCTCAAATACTTACGGCGGGTCTTCCTTCTTTTTGTCGTCTTTTTTGTCATCCTTTTTGTCATCTTTTTTCTCCTCCTTCTTCTCGTCTTTCTTTTCCTCCTTTTTTCCGTCTTCTTTCTTGTCATCCTTTTTTATCTCCTGTTTATCCTTTTTGCTTTAAGAAATCATGTTGTGTAAGTAATATCATAAAAAGTTCAGACGCTTTCCAAAAGCTACTATTATAATGAAGTCTTTTACATGAAATGGTTACAAATCAGTTCTTTTTTACATGATTTTGGTCTAAAACATATTTAATATATGATAGGAGAACATGAAAGATGGAAGACAGGTACAGGGGTTGGACAATGCTACTGAAACACCTGGTTTTAGACCACAATCATTTATGAGTATGGTGTAGGGCCTCCTTTTGCAGCCAATACAGCGTCAGTTGGTCTTGGGAATGACATATACTGCGTCCTGCACAGTGGTCAGAGGGATTTTAGACCATTCCTCTTGCAGGATAGTGGCCAGGTCGCTACGTGATGCTGGTGGAGGTTCGTCCTTCTTGGTGGTAGGCTGACATTACCCTGGATACCGTGGCTCTTGATACATCACAAAGACTTGCTGTCTTGGTCACAGATGCGCCAGCAAGACGTGCACCAACAGCTTGTCCTCTTTTGAACTCTGGTATGTCACCCATAATGTTGTGTGCATTGCAGTATTTTGAGCAGAACTGTGCTCTTACCTGCTAACTGAACCTTCACACTCTGCTCTTACTGGTGCAATTAATGAAGAGTGGCCACCAGGCTGGTCCAATTTAGACCTCCCACACTAAAATGACAGGTGTTTCAGTTTCATTGTCCAACCCCTGTACATGCAGGCACTAAAACTGAGTTAACATCGTGTAACATCGGTAGCCTTCCACAGCTTACTTACTCATCTGTGTTGTTGCAGTTGTTCATATTTAGTGTAGCAAGAGGCCACTGACCACTATTCCTGTTGGGGCTGCAAAGTAGATGACCAGAACAGGTGCTGGTTAGTAATGCTTTGATAATACTGCACTGAGCATGCCTATCATAACTGAACTGCATGAATGGCCCATTACACACAAAACATTCGTATTGGACACATTTAAATTCATTTGCTGCCAGTTTTCGTCCATCGGTCAGCCCAGAGCAAACCGCTGCTCTCTCTATCTGATGCTGTATATGAGACACGGCTAATGTCCTGTTTGTCTCCCGTTCAAAGCGTTCTTCCCAGACTCTGTCTATACCGTATGTCTGTGGCTAACAGACAAACACATGATATGGACAGTATCAGGCACCTCATCCTGATCTATGATCTTAGAGGTAGCACTGCGCTGTAAACCTTATGGTTTAGCTGCTTGAATGAATGACCCTTTACTGCCTCACTCACTTCCTCTTTCGGAGTTGATCTTGGCCTTCCCTGTTGTCCCAGTTGTCGGCACACTGCTCCGAGTCCTCCACAGTTGAATTGCTCTTTGAAGAATTTTTGTTGTGTGATATCCATCCTCCAAGTGTGAGCACAAACCGGGATATGCTAAGGCAACAGAAAATGTGTCAATTATTATTATTATTATTATTATTATTATTATTATTATTATTATTATTATTTATTTATTTATTTATTTATTTGTTTATTTATTTTGGGTTTTTTTTAGATGGTGACTTTTACTGAAATGTTGGGAGGAAAAATTAACAGTAGCATCATTGAGGAGGCTTTTCCATTCCGTCGATGCAATGATCAAACCCATTAGTTAAATTTAGCTTGATTTCACTTTTATGGTTTAATAAAATGAATATATTACCTGCCCACTGCTCCATATGACGGATTATTCCTACAGTTAAAAAGTCACAAAAGTCAAATCAGGTGAAACCGTCCCAGCATGGTGAATCAGTTATGAGTAAATCAAGTAGGAGAAAATAAAAATAATAAATGTGTGTGTGACTGAATGTGTGATCTGACCTGTCTTCAACATCACCCCACTCAGTTTCTGGCTCTGGGGTAAAGGCAGACCTGCGGTTGCTATATGACTGCTCGGTGCAGATTTTGGCCATACTCACTTCTACAATGCTGCCAACTGCACAGGAGATGAAGGTGGCAGCTGCAAAAGAAGAACAGGAGTCAGTAAACCTGTAGCTCTGCGAATGGTACACGGGTAAACGTACATATTCTCACTAAGCTTGTTCCGATTAATTTTAAGTGTGTTGGAAAATAGCAGTAAGCAGTTAAATTACACAGACGCTTAAATTACCAAAGTGAAACCAAATAGTTCAGTATACATATTATATATATATATACATTGGATTGGCCACCCCAGAACCCAGATCTCAACATCACTGAATGTGTTTCAGAATAAGATTACAGTATAATAACTATATTAATATAATAATAAAAACTATATATATATATATATATATATATATATATATATATATATATATATATATATATATGTGTGTGTGTGTGTATGTATATATATATATAGTTATTATATATCTTATATTAATATAATATATTACACTATATTAATATAATAATAAAAACTATATATATATATATATATATACACATATATATTATTATTATTATTATTATTATTATTATATTAATATAGTTATGGTATATCTTATCTTATTCTGAAACACATTCAGTGATGTTGAGCTCTGGGCTCTGGGGTGGCCAGTCCATTGTTCACCAGCACCACCACCAGCTTCTTTATTTAATTTGGGAAGTTTTTTTTTCTTTTTTGTCTGTTTTCTTTTTTTCAGTAACAGCTTCTTCACAGACTCACAACATTGCGTCTTCATCTCACAGTGTAACAATGGTCAAAACACTTGTGGGTTTTTTTAGAGAAAGCAAGAGGTGAAGTTAAGATTTTTAATCCCTTGTTGATCCCACAGTGGGGAAATTCAGTCTCCACATTTAACCCACCGTGAAGTGAAATACCACAAACACACTGACTAGTGAACACACTAGGGGGCAGTGTGCACACTTACCCAGAGCGGTGGGCAGCCCTATCCATGGCACCCGAGGAGCAGTTAGGGGTTAGATGCCTTGCTCAAGAGCACCTCAGTCGTTACTGTAGGCTCAGGGAATCAAACCAGCGACCCTCCGGTCACAAGGCTGGTTCCCTAACCTCCAGCCCACGACTGCCCCACAGTAGTACCCCAAAGTTGATTTTCTGTTTAAGGATTAACTGCTGTTTATTTGTCGCTGACTATTTTGCTGGTGTATCAGGTCCTTGCTTTTTCTCAACATCTTAAGCAACCGGTTTTGGACACTTATATCTAATCTCCTCAGAGATAACTCCTGTTTGTACCTAAATGGAAATTAAATGGAAATGAGATTGATGTAGGGTGGTCTCGGATATTTCCACAGTAATCTGTAAAAATCAAATCTGAAAATGTATTAATGTCAAAACCTCAGCACACTGTAAGTGGCAGCTGATTCCACAGTGAGTAAAAAACGAGTGTATATCAGAGAGAGTGTATATAAAGTATGGCTTTAGAACCATGGACAGCGTCCTGGGAGGAGAATGCCAGTGATTCAGCTGTCAGAGAGCCGAATCGGGAGTTTGCCTTTTTCATCACAAACACAAACAGGCTTTCTAAATCTGACTAATGGAGAAACTGTATTCTTGGAGTCCTTTCAACGAAAGAGGAGAGATAAAACACATGGACAGAAATATATTAAGCAGAAAAGCACTGCACGTCTATAAATACACAGTGCGTTTAAGATGTTAAGAGGATCAGTTCACTCTGTTCCAGGAAAGTAAGCTGTGTGAGGGGAAAGACAGTCTGCACTCTAATGTTGACATTCCACTTTGGGCCGGCTAAAACCAGCCACATTACAGCCAGGAATATATCTCCAGAGCATTTCTCTACTTTTAACCCTCTCATTGTTCATGCCTTTTCTCAGAATGCATATCATCACATGTGCTCAGGTATGCTAGATAAACTGCTGTGAATAAAAGCCGCTTTGGCGCCTCCAATAACACAAGCTAAGAGCGTACACCATATGTCAACCATGCCCAGAAATGCCACTGAATGCGAAATGAACTGATATTGAGAAAAAAGCGTGTTGGTGGCTGAATACGTACATTATTGGGCCTGTTTATGGGAATAATGGTCATTGTGTTTACTAGGGGGAAACCAGTGTAAGACCCTACAGACTGTGACTGTGGCAAAGTTCAAAAGCCAGGGTATGCCATAGTATGGAGGTGCCCGTGGTAACATCCGTGAAGGCACCATTAACGCAATGAAATGTAAGCACATGAGAAAACAACATTTCCCGACTTCTAGATCATCTAGACATGTTTATAATTGTTTCAACCCATGTAGACATATTCAGACTCTGTTCCGCACACAAAGCCAGTATCTTACACAGGCTGGACTTACAGCATGAATGTGCAGCCGCCTGAATCAGGACATCATTTCATTCTCAATAGATAGAAGATCAAACATGCTGAACAGTTCTCACACAGGAGGTCGTGACCTTCAAATTTAGGGGCACTTGTGGACTACAGTGTGAGTAAACTACTATATTAAATGATTATATAAAGATGTAATGTAAATGTAATGTAATGACTATAATAAAACATTATGTACTTAATGTGCAGTTAACTCTATAACATGTAAACGCCATGATCCCACTGATTGACACATGCCATTCAAAATTTAGTGAATGTAAACCAGATATTAGGCATGTTATATTGCTTCTTTCATTTGAATATTGTTATCATCCAATAAGCTATAAGACATCTATAAGCTATAAGACATATAAGAAATGCCAAGCCTACTGTATACTCATGTTTACATACTGTTCTCATATTATCTCCACCTCAGATGTTATGTTTATTGTGTACACACTGTCTACGTGCACTACTCTCACAGTTCAAACATTCATTTGTCACTGCTCTATACATTCATATATATGTATATAGATATGCTTATATATGTATATATTTATTACTACGGCTCTTTATGTAAATAACACTGTACTTGCACTTCTGGTTAGATGCTAACTGCATTTCATTGGCTCTGTACCTGTACTCTGCATGTACCTGTACTCTCTCCTCCCATTCATGGTCTGAGGCGAGCCCTATGCAATCAAAGCTTCCAAATTCCTCTTCAACTCAATGGGGCTCCATATGACAGGTACACCCTAACTTACTGTGGGTGTGACATATCATAAATGCTTACTCTCATCATCTCATCATTGAAAATGAATCCAACCCCCCCCCCATAGAGGTGGGCAGTAATTCTATAATAGATTTTAAATTGTAAATAAACTGTAACCGTTTCTGTAGTCAGTGCACGTTCATTCATCCAGACTTCTGTACTGCTTAGTCTTATTGGGATTTGTGAAGGACCGCACTTAGAACTCACTGGTCAGTACATCCAGTCTGGTAAATGCATTTTATTTATGTATTTGTGTTTTAAATACTGATTTATTTACTTCTATGTATTCTCAGGACTTCATTAACCATTTCCAACAGGTTCATTAAACTTCAGATATTGATTAATAACTTGAAATCTAAAACTAACCTGTTCCTAGGCTACTCTGTTAACCATCCAACCTGATGCTGAAGAGTATAGATGTCTGATCGTAGCACCCAGTTCATTTGTTATGTCATGCTTATGATCTGCAGGCTCATGAAGTGAATGAGCTGCTTGCCAGAGCTCCTGAACTGTCATGGTTCAAAGTAACAACCCTGAGTTCTCCATGTTTATCAGGTTTCCCATGGAAACTGAATTTCAGTATTAATGTTAATATGTAAATATGTAGATGCTCGTCTTTCAGTAGTAGGTCTGTAATAGGAGACTTGTAAGGGATTTGGGACAGAGCAGTTTTGCTGCAGCTTCAAGCTGATGAACCCACGTGCTTCGGCAAATCATGGGTTCGGGATTTCCTATGAAGAATAACCCAGAGGATTATTTGTAATGTTTGTCATTTTTAATAGTGTGTATTAATTTAAAGTACATGGCCAAGCTGTGTAAAAAGGAAAACGTTTACATGACGTGAAAAATTATTTTTATTATTAGGAAAACTTCTGACACCGTCAAACACATTTAGCTGGTAGCATTTAGCATTTAGTCAGATACTCTTGGATCGTCTGCGGTTTTCTGGAAGGAGTTGGATGCGTTAACTATTTAATCATGGGTCACCTTGAATACATTTCTTCAGACTATTTCATTAAATCACATGACGCTTTTAGAGAAAATACCCTTAGCAAAACGTCAAAATGAAGTTAGACTGTGTGCGGAGAAAGCCTGGAGAAGGGTCCCAACGAGTAAGAGCACTGTAAAGCTTACAGGTAGAAAGGTCAAAGTCTCTGGCTGTGTTGTTTTCAGTGACGTTGGGGATTTTGGAGGCACAAATCAACAAAGAACCCAGGTTTCTTAAACTTTGTGTGCACAATTAAATGAATGTATCTTTAAATATGGCAGAAATGTCCAAAATTTCCAGGGCAAGTTTAAAGAACTGAAGAACAGAAGTCAGAAGAACTTTAACGGTGTACGACGTGTCTTCCAGCAGTCTCTTATTTATTTTATGCACATGCGTTACCATGTGATGCCTTAGCCTCTTACTTTCCTAGCAACTGCGTTACACATACCTTTACGGTTCCAAATCTACACAGTTATTTTGATTTCTAAAGAAGATCCTGATCGTCTCCATGTTTGACAATCCCATCAGAGCAATTCAGGATAACGGAGTGAAGGAACAGGAAGTGCATATTCCCAGAATTCACCTGTTTTTGTGTTGTGGAGCCTGAAACATTGAGTAGTGTTGATCACGCCATTCATTTAAATTTTTTTATTTAGCCTGTTATATGAAACTACAACTTCTAGGGTATCGGAGCTGCCAAACAAGGTCCTCCTAGTTACTCAGGGCCCTTGTGCTCCAATCGTTATGAATTTAAATCATAACCAGTTTCACTTCTCTATCCGTTTGAAATACATTGTGTTAGTAGCCACCAGAAATTCTACAACTCAGATTCACCGCCTGTGTGGTCCACGTCCAGGGTACCAGTGGTCTGGCCTGATGCTGAAGTATAGCAGAATTTCAAACACATCAAATATGACTTCAGGTGTTGGTCTCCTCCAGCTGTGCTGGCATATCAGACAGGCCTACCCTGGAAAGCTTCCAGTGTTTGATGATGGTCAGCCCAGCCAGACACTGTTCTAACCCAGCTCCCAACACTCTCCCATCAGTGTACCAGCTAGATAGGCGCTCAAGCACGTGACTGTTTTAGGAGGACACTTCAGGAATCCGGACTCGGACAGTGAGGAGATGTAGGTGAATAGATCTCAGCAGGCTGCGAAGTGAACCACGTCGAGCACTTACAGGAAGTCAGTGCCTTTGGTTAAACCGACCAGACTGCAGCTCGGCTGCTACTGTCTGATTGAGCTGGTTTGTTTTTCTGTGCGTCTGTGAGACACTCACTTACAGCTTGGCTGACATACGTCACTGACAGCGTTAACACACCTGGTTACGTGACAGTTTCAGGTAAACGCTGAATGTGGCTTCACACGCCGCGTTAAACTCACCAGACGGAGCGGAGCACTCTCTTTCAGACCCTGCGACTCCTGGCTAACTCCATCCCGTCACTACAGACCAACCGCAGTCCGAGCGTCTCACGTGGGTTTGCTCTCCCCTGCCTTCCCGTCGGGCTGCAGGCAGTTTTCCATCAAACCCGAAGCTCCCGGTGGCCGCTGTAGGGTGGACGTGTGTCTCTCTCTCGGTCTCCACGGCTTTAAGTTGCTCACACACGGACAGATCTCCAGCGCTCCATCCTGGAGGAAGCAAAGCCCGTCTGAGCTTAGAGGGAAAAGGCTGGCCAGGTGCCAGGGCAGTCACAATCGGTCACAAGTTGACTGACAGCAGCAACACTAGCGTCACTGCATTGTCAGAAAACTCATCCAGAGCTGACATCACTCTACAGGGTGTTTGATATAAAGCCTCTCGAGACCATTGAGGAGTTGCCTAGATAAGCATTGCCCTCGGATGTTGGCTATTTGTGCTCATATACATGAACCAAATCTGCTGGAAGCTTTCCAAAGACTGGCTTTAGTGTACTGTACATGCTGAAACCAGCAGTATACCAACAATAGACACCACATTCTTAATTCTTAACACCAAAATAAATAAATAAATAAATAAAAATATGTACAAACTGAAATTCTGACTTACAAACTGAAAGTCTGTCAACATTAAATAAACAAACTGTGTTATTTATTATATAAAGTTACTTGGACATGTAAAAAATGAAGGTTTCTATTCACTATTTTAATCAATGAAATCGGTGTATGTGAATTCCGTTCCAAAGAAACCTGGGTACATTTCACTGAGATGTTTAATGCTGTCCGACTGGACTTTATGTTGAGGTAGCTAAGTCTGTGTAATCTTCAGAGTCTCTTAGTTGAGGTGAACAGACATGTGTAGCATCACTGCATTGTTCGTACAGCTATTTATTTGATCTGTTAAGTGTAACTGGCATTTCAGGTTACAGTGTTACAGCAGCACAGTGGAAAGAACAGAAGTCATAATACATAAGATCTAAAAATGACACACATGATGATATAAGATTCTGGTACTAGGACGAAGACTGCATTTGTGAACTTTGATGTCAAACTGAGTTGTGATTATTCAACCATGTCAGAGAACCTGGCCGAGGAACTGATTACCAATACTCACTGATAGCCTATGTAAGAAAAGTGTTAGGTGCCCTTTAGAAACTCCATACATGTGTTCAGTTTGTACGTCTGTTTGTGTGAGTCGTCTGTGATTAATGGAATTCGCCTCTGTAAAACATGGACAGGTAAAAACTGATTTCTGTGGTGTGTAACATTTAAAACTTTTATTTTTCTGAGTGAAAAAGGCACAGTGTGTTTCAGTGTGTTAATAGACAGTATGACAGTAAGTCATGTTCAGTGAACTGTAAGGCAAGGCTTGTGATGCGGCCTCAGCGCCAGTTAACAGACTTACTGTAAACCAGGGCAGAGGTTGCCTGGACTTCTCAGAGAAACTGCCGGAGTGCTTTCACTCACCTTTCAGTTAAAAGCTTGATTAACACACAAACTGTGACGTAATACAGCAAGATTTTAAGGAACGCCGTGAGTATTTTTGGAGGTTAGCGTCACCCGTGTAGCAACCATTAGCTCCAACTAGCCTAGTCAATGTTTTGTTGCACCTAAAGTTAGGCGATGCACTGGTAACGATTAGTTTGAATACAGTGCGTATTGTAATACAATAAAACAAGGCAACACTTCAGTGTAACACTTCATCCATAGCAATTTCTTTGTAGGCCATCTTTCATACCCACATTTTAAATCTAAGTTAAATTCAAACGAGTATATTATTATTAATATTTGAAGAGATTTATTAGTCATTAAATAACTTCCATTACTGTACATTTATATTTTAGTTTTTTCTTTGTTATTATATCCTTATTATCACTGTTTATAGAGGCTTGTTAGTTATCAGGGAGTCATGGGTAGCTCTTTTCTTTCTACTGAACACGTTTAAAATGTGTTTTACAGCTTCCAACTAATTAGCTGTAAGCTATACAAACTGTACCATCAGACATTCAATTCAATTCAATTCAATTAAACTTTATTGTCATTATACCAATACAGGGTTGTAGAGTATAGCGAAACACAGTCAGGCTCCTCCTCCAGTGCATGATAGGTATATATGTGTATATAAATAAATAGTGTAGTGCAAAGACTAATAGACTACAACAATGTACAGTAGGACATGTGCCAAGTGTAGAGCAGTATCAGTGAGTATGGTGTAAACAGTATAGATATATAAAGTGTACAGTGCAGGCAGTAGAAGCAGCTTAATGTTCAGGGCACAGTTAGGTTGCTTAGTACAGATGTTCAGTAGATTCATATATATAGATAATAAATACACAGCTGAGATGTTCAGTATACAGGTAAGTGCAGTGCAAACAGTCTGGATGTAGTGGAGCCCAGCTAATAGATATAGCATCATCATAGAACCACATGCCATTTTTTCACTACCCCTTAAAAACCGACGTTTTCTCGATTTTCTACTTTCTACTAGAGCACACGTCTACAGATTTCATCATCAGCTGCTTTCTATTAGCTGGTTATCAGCACACTTTAAACACCAAACCTAATGTATTTTTTTAGCTACTGTTGTGGTCAGTGCCTTCTAAGCTCTGTGACTAGCCACCTACAGAGTCATGGATGCTCCTGCTACTGAACTTTTGTAATCCTCCATGCTTGAGCAGGTTGTCGAACAGAATCCTGGTTTAATCCTCCTAATGCTCTTTCTTGGTCTAAGTGTCAGAAACCTGACAGGCAATGCTCATAGAGCAACAGACAAACACCCGAAAGAACAGAAAGACATCCAGTGCTCAGAGAGAAGTGGTTGTCCTCTACTTCTATCCAGCAATAACTGATAACAAGGCTAAAGGATAGAAAGAAGGGATGGAAAATGAATGGAAGAACAAAATGAAGAGCTCGAATGACCTTGTAATTTTGAGTTGGCTTAATCTTTTAAGCGGTGGTGCGGCCTCACGCTCCCCACATTTGCTTGAATAGATAGAGGGATGAAACATATAGTAAAAAAATATAGCTACTATATAACCATGGTGATGGTTCCTCCCTGCTGCAGCCTGCTCACCTGTGACTATTTACTGGGGGTATTGCTCCAGTTCAGTTGCTGGTGTGTGGTAGTTTGAAGGTTTTGTGTTGATCAGCTCTCAGCTCTGGTGAGAATACAATACGATTCAATAGTACAGTGTTCATCACTTCAGTACAATATTCTAATTATTGTTATATATTAATATTATTAATATTAGGGCAGGAATATCACTGCTAGTAAGGAATAGTGGAAATATGTCATTATACTTAAGTAACTCAGACTTAAGTGGCACAACTGTCTATCAGGATATCACCTGATAAGGTCATAGCCATCTATTAGATGTTCCATAGAGTATAACTGGCCCGTCTTCTGCCCACGGTTATAATATGGATCCATGTGATATTTGATTTATTTTTGATTTACAGAGGGAAACTGATATTTACCAGTTTATTAAAGAAGAGGTGTGCCCATACCTTTGGCCGGAATTACACTTGAGCGGGATTAACCTGCTCGAAGACTTGACAAATCTCACGAGATGTGGCTTGTTTATGGATGCTGTTGAGAAGTCAGCAGTAATTTCCACAGCGGTGTGCGTTTATAATTGCTTACCTCCCTCGGCTCCTCAAATTGACCACCTCCTGTGGGACCCTGAGAGCCCATGTTACTGAGCTTGGCCTGGTTTCCCAAAATGGTTGTACTGCCAAGATCAACATCTTCACACTCTCATGCTTCAGAGGCCATGTCTTGCTAAAGAGAAGGCTGGATAAGAGATCAAAGAGGTGCCTCTACTTCTACAGGCCTTCTACTCTGTCATACAGCAAATGTTCCATCTCAGTTATAAAAACATATTATACCGTTGGGCTGAACTGACGAGCTTTATCCTCCCACCTCTTGAGGAAGGATGCCAGTGGTTTGTGACATAGAATTTTTTAGAATATGATTAAAATGGTCAATGATTTTTATCTTTATAATTTAATTGATATCTTTATTAGACTTGTATTTAATTATACCTCTTAAAGTTTTACTTGCTTGATAAGCTGATATGGCATTTTGTTCACAGCACAGTTACCCTTATTGTAATATTAGTACATACTGGGAGAAGACTGGGAGAAGGCTTTCATGCTAATGGATACTGGTCAGACTATTGACTGTGCTCAGTGACGGGTTCAGTACGTACCCTGTGTACATCTCTGTAGTACACCATGTCCTGTGCACAGCAAAGGTTCTTAATGCCCCCTACTGGAGAGGAGTGGTATTGCCATCTATAGCTTTAACGGGCCTGAATTATGGAAAAACACCACATCGTCATTGTTTGTGTGAAGTAATTCAGATTGATGGAATACACAGACATTAGTAAAGTAATGAATCACATTTAAATCCCCGTGGCATGGAGGCATGCTGAAATAGCCTGTTCTGCATTAAGTGAATATACTGTAGATAGATCCCTGACTGAAACCCTATTGAAACACCTATTCTGCCTACTGCAACTTAACCCTGCCCATTCCCACAAGTTAGGAAGGCGGCTTGTTTAATTTTCCAGGATGAAGAGACGTTGGAAAATTGTTGTGTAAATAATTCAAATTCTATTGTATGCGTAAAGCCACAGAAATAGATCCTAAAAGATTCCTAACGTAACCAATAATGAAAGACCAGGTTTTAAGAGTACGACATGAGACAGCCTAGTGCAAGCTCTTTCACTGTAGACTGTAAACCTACAGCCACATATACAGTATGTTGAAGGTGGAAAACGATAAAATGCAATACAGGAAATAATGATAATGTATCAATCTCAATTGACTGTATCAATCAACGTTTCCTCCCTGCATTCAAACGGCCGTCTTGGTAATGATCAAATCCCTTAGTGATGATGGTGAGGGGCTCCAGTTTTCCTCACCTCTGTGTGAGTTCATAAAGGCCCGTGCGTTCTCACTGAGAATTACTGATAACGTTCTGCTATCCTCAGCATATGTTTAGCCTTACAACAAATGTCATCAGAATCCTTGCTGAGTCAGATTACTGCAGAGTGGAGGGTGTGAGGCCACAGACGATGTGCTGTGGCTGTAACTGAAGGAAGCTAATGAAACGTGTGTATGTAAGGTCAGAGTTTTTGTTTGTATGAACAGAAATTGAATATGGTGTTACCTATGTTCTGGCACTGGCCTGTTTTTCATACTGGTAAAGTAATATACTGGGTTTGAGAAGAGAGCCGCATAGGAAACATGGTCAGGGAAAAGTAGAGGACATTTGAAGGTAGCAACCCAGATAAGCAGTAACCTAAGAACTGTTATATATGTGGCATAAGCAAGAGACCTTCCCACACAGAAGATGTTTTAAAAATAGCTCCAGTGCATGCTCAGCATATTTCATAACTGCCCTGCCTGTACATTATTTATAGCCTATATTGTATTGTTCAGCTCTACGGCACAAAAATAGGTATCGAGCAATCGCACATTTCCTTAATACGTAGCCTCCATATACTATATGGACTATATATGAACGTTGAAGCTGCAGCATATAATATTTTAGTCATCAATTCGATACATCCATACATACGATTATGCCATGCTTTGATTAGGTTTGGCATATCTGCATTTTTGTCCATTTCCTTTTATGACTAATTACCCAAGACTGAGCCACATGCCAATATCCACATGGCACTGCCTATACTTTAGTTGTCTACAGTACAGTACTTTTGGATGGGTAACATTTTAGAATAAGGCTACCTTTATAAAGAGTTAATGAGGTCATAACGAGGTCATAATGAGGTCATAATCATCTTAAAATCGTTAATAAACCGTTACAACACATAAAGAAGATGGGCGAAAATGCGACCTGTTGTTAGTCTAACAGTGAATGCAAACTGCATTTTATCTGCAACTACATTAGTAAAGGCAAAGCTAGCAAGCATCATCCCTTCACCTGAGCAAATTTTACAATTGGCTGATGCTCTTATCCAGAGCGACCTACAAGGTTAATCATATTACAGGTAGGCCAGTGTAGTGTTAGGAGTCTTACCCAAGGACTCTTATTGGCGTAGCACAGCGTAGTTACCTTGACCAGGAATCGTACTACTACCACTACCACTATTACTACTACTGCTACTACCACTATTACTACTACTACCACTACCACTACTATTACCACCACCATTACTACTGCTGCTACTACTACTACTACCACTACCACTACTATTACCACCACCATTACTACTGCTGCTACTACTACTACTACCACTACCACTACTGCTACTACCACTATTACTACTACTACCACTACCACTACTATTACCACCACCATTACTACTGCTGCTACTACTACTACTACCACTACCACTACTGCTACTACCACTATTACTACTACTACCACTACCACTACTATTACCACCACCATTACTACTGCTGCTACTACTACTACTACCACTACCACTACTGCTACTACCACTATTACTACTACTACCACTACCACTACTATTACCACTACCATTACTACTACTACCACTACTACTACTACTACTACCACCACCACTACCACTACTATTACCACTACCATTACTACTACTACCACTACTACTACTATTACTACTGCTACTACTACCACTACCACTACTACTACTACTACTACTACTGCTACTGCCACTACTACTACTACTACTACTACCACTACTACTACTACTACTACCACTACTACTACTGCTACTACTACCACTACCACTACTACCGCTACTACTACCACTACTACCACTACTATTACTACTACTGCTACTACTACCACTACCACTACTATTACCACTACCATTACTACTACTACCACTACTACTACTACTATTACTACTACTACCACTACCACTACTACTACTATATAATAATAATGAGGAGGAGGAGAATAAGATATGATGAGAATTTGAGGAGAAGAGGAATTTGATGAACAACAATAAAAGCCAACATCTTATTTCTTCTTCTTTTATTATATTTTATTTTGGTTAATTCTGTCCATGGCCATGTTTCCCAAAAGCAGTGTGCAATTAATCTCAACCTCAAGTGTTTCCAGTCATACTTGCTCTACCATCTAGGAATGCTCTTTGAGCTGGTACTTTTGGGAAACCAAGCACAGATTACTTTCATCATTGGAGTTAAAGGGACTTATGTAATATGGCTGATGTTTGGTGGTAGACACTTACTGCACACATCTACAAAACATCCTACAGAATGGGCCGTCACAATGCGTTTGATAAATCGAGTATCTCCAGTATGATGGTTTTGTTTTTTTAGTTTTTTTTTTTACACATAACAGTTTTCTGCAGAAAATAATCATGTGCAATTACAGAAATGAATCTCCATAAACAGTTAAAACATTCTTTTTTTGACCGATACACTTTTAGTTTTGACTGATGTGTGATGTCTTCCGTTAAGAGCAAAGGCAGGCAAAGGAAAAAGAAAATCACCAACATAAATAAGACACTCAGCATCAGTACTTACATTACAGTGTTCATTTCGAAAGGCAATATCTACATACATTCAGAGATCAAATCAAAAAGAAAACAGTTTTCTTCCCCATTGATTTTTAAGAACAAACACAAGTGTAAAAAAGTCCTCATGGAGCTATACCTGAAAGAAGCAGAGAACGAACGCGGACACCTTTTAAAGACCTCCAAATGCAGATGGCGGAGTGGTTGTGCATTCAGTGAGTAAGAATACATACATATATGCACAATTGACAAATAAAGCTGGATCACACATGGCTTGGCTTGGAACAACCTACATATGCGACTACCGTGCATTGTTAAAGAGGAGGATAAACCACACGGGGTGGCGATACAGTAACAGAGGGACGAACCAGTACAGACTACATTCGTAGTGGACTTACAATAAAAGTAAATGTCCCTTAGATCGCGGACTGTTTTCATTTATTAGTAAGATAATATATGCTATGGCTAGTCCTCCAGGCATTTACATTCTAACCCTATACAGAAGCAGAAAAGCTTGCATTAAAGCAGACAGAGAATGTTAGGTCCCACATGTAATGGTTTATTACAGACTAGGTATTGACCTCTTTTTTTTTAAACCTCTGCTAAACTATCCAGAAAGACCACTTTCTGACGTGAGACACTTTGTACATCAACAAACTTGTGTGCATCCTCTCGGGGAGAGACTGTGGAAGACCGGCAGGGAAGATGGGACTGGTGCCTGCGTATCTCAAGTCAGAAGATGGTCCTTAAAACTGGGAAAGAGTGAAGGGGCTGCGCTCATGACAGAGGTCAAACGTTGCCACTGTTGACAGTAAGTTTAATATCAAAGCGTCCCTGGAAGCGATCCTTCTCACTGTAGTGAATGTTCTCACCAAACACTTTGCACTCAATACGGAGCTCATAGTTCAGGGTTATGTTGACAAACTGGATGGCCACCAGAGGCTGTAAGTACTGTGGGTGCAGGAGCTTGCCATAGTAAGGGTAATACTGCAAAGGGAAGCCTCCTCCGATACCGTGGTATCTCACCTCCCCAAGCTTACCTTCATCCTCTTCTCTCTGTGAAAGTTTTAACACGGAGAACACAAGGTGAAAACCAATCTCTGTTCCACTGTGAGCAGTTCTGGATTAAAGGAGGGGTGAGCTGTATGTGTTAGAATATGAGTAGTTGTTCTGTTTACCTTATTATGGCAGTACAGAGGGATCACATTGGGCTGGACTTTGTACTGGGCCTCCTCTGGGATAGACTCATTGGACAGTGGAGGCTAGTTAGTTAGTTTGATAAAAAAAAAATTAATTAACTGCTTGTTAGCAGTAGCATAATCAAGGTTATCAATGTTTACAGCTTCACAGTCTCAATGAATGTCTTGAAATATATATCTGTATAATAGTTCTATACCTTCGGCCTGAAATTCACAATCCTATTGAGCTTGACAATAAAGCAGGGTTTTCCCTCTTTGAAGCCAAAATCCCTGTCCTCAAGACCAGAGCAAGGTCCAAGAAAACTCCTTGGGAATCGGCAGGCCTTTCTGACGCCAATTTCACTCTCCAGGTCTCCCCTGTTCTTGTATTCATCCGGTTGTTCTGAGGAAACATCGGAAAAATTGGTTAGTTAGTAATTATTGCATCATGTGACACCAAGACGTCAGAGGACTGTAGATGAATGGTGTAATAAGGATCCTGTGTGTAAAGTTTTAAAGCTGGTCAAGGTTCTCAATCAAAAAACACAGACCGATTTTGGATTAAAAATGATTTTCTGTAGTGTTTGCTTTGTTGTGAAATGATCTACCACACGTACGGCCACCTGCTGTTTCATTAGGAGCACCTCCTTGTTACTATGCTCATTGTCCACTTTTGTTACCAGTTCTCCAACAGTCAATAAATCCACAGGACCACCACAGAGCAGGACTCTTTTGGGTGGCGGGTCAATCTTAGCGCTGCAGTGACACTGACGTGGTGGTGGTGTGTTAGTGTGTGTGGTGCTGGTGTGAGTGGATCAGATACAGCAGTGCTGCTGGAATGTTCAAACACTGTGTCCACTCACTGTCCACTCTATTAGACACTCCTACTTTGATTAAGCCACCCTGCAGATGTGAAGTCAGAGTCGAAGGAAGAAGAAGAAAAGGATTGTGTTGGTCATCCTTTAGTTCTTTATCAGTGATCACAGGGCAATACCCTCAGGACACTGCTCCTGGACCATTCTCAGTTCAGCAGAGGTTCTCCAACAATGCTGTCTCTAATCCCCTCACGCCAGCACACCATGCGCTAACACACCACCATGGCATCAGTGTCACTGCAGTGCTGAGAATGATATACCACCAATGATGAACATAACATCTGCATTGTGGTGGTCCTGTGGGGTCCTGACCATATCTGAACTGGGTTCAGAAGGGTAGCAAAGTATCCAGAGAACCAGATGGACCACAGTCTGTAGCTGCAGAACTACACATGGAGCTATATTGCTAGTGGAGCTGATAAAAGGACTTTGCGTGTAGAAACAAGGTGTACCTAATAAAGTGGCCAGTAAGTGTAGACTTTCACTGGAAAGATATTCCACTTTATTATTCAATATTTAATGTCTTAAAAGTTACTTTTACTAAATCAGTACCGCCAGTATGATCCAAACCCCAGTTTAAATATAGGGATATTAATATAATAGGGAAGGAAAGATTTCACAACCTGCAGAAACCAAATTCCTTGTGTGTGTCAACCTACCCGCCCAGTGAACCTGATTCTGATTCTGAAATGCAGTTCAGATGCAGCGAATGTGAATTCTGTGCATTGATTGGGATTTGCCAAGTTACCTCCACAGTCTTCATACTTCATTGCGTCTCTCTGAGGTTCTTCGTTGTAAGCCTCGAGGAACTCTCGCATGGACTTTGTGTATTTCATATATGTTTCCCCCTCATTCATGTTGAAGGCCATCTCTGATTTGTCCGAACGAGGGGAGACGGTAAGGCCTGAATACACACAAAGTTTAATACACATAAATTTTAAGAATTTTAAAGAAACGCTTTATCGTTTTTTCAATAATCCTCAGTTATCCTGTCGTTTTAGGTTTTAGAAATACAACGCCAAACAGTCAACAATCCTGTTAATAGCAAATGTAGTATTAAAGTATATACATACAAAGTAATATGAGAGTATATATATAAAACTGTAAGGCTATTTTCTGTTAATTTAGTTTCATTATCTATATTGTAAAATATTTATGTATTAGAATCAGCAGATATGTAGTGAAAATATGGGATATTAACATCAGCCAACAGGTCTCATATTAATGTATCCCCATACAGTAGTTATTTTTAATTTTTTTATTTTTGCAGTGAAACATAGTTTATCACTATATACTATTTTAACCGTGCATATGTTTTAGCTTCCTGGCTGGGGGGATACATGTTATTCCCTACAATACTGGGGTCTTAACCATCAATATCATTGTGGGGCTCCTGGCATTCAGTAAAAACCACCACACTTGCTACTAGAACTTGTCTGCTACGTTTCCTGTGCTACTGGCTGCACAAAAACCCATGCCACATTAGCTCCACCCCTGTAGTTGGGAAGATGTTGTTTACCTGCCTCGTGTTCACTTTACATGCCTCATCCAATTTACAAAGGTGTGCAATGAATGAACCTTGTTTTGCATTTGTTGGAATCCCTTCTGGCAACACCTCGGATGATTCACAGATCTTTGCTTCCCTGCTAACATCATTATTAAAACAGGAGCACGGTCATGTGGAGACCTGAATTCCTGCCAGGGCAAAATCCCTGGCCAAAGTAAGCTAAAGCTCAGACGTTTGATTTCTCTGCTGCTAAGGGTGGAGTCACAGTGGAGTCTGTGCTACTCAGGTCCAAGTCAGATGAATTCTAGGAGGGTCTCTCCATTTCAGGGACCATAAGTGCCTGTGACGTGGCCAATATCAGTTCCTAGTTGGTTTAGGGCCTTAAGACTGGAATTCAGGTGGCATGATTGACTTGCCCCATTTAAGAACATTCCTCAGTCTGGTCTCTAGCATAACTGGTGGGTTAAAAGATGAGGCATTGTTCATGTGTTGAGGTGTTAGTCGGCTGTGAACCACGATCTTGTTATTCCTATTAGCAGTCTCACCAACGATGGCAATTAAAGACCCCTCCAGTAAACACAGTAGTAAATAAATGACTAGGACCTTTAATGTCCACTCAAGATCCATTTAGGGATGCAAAAGTGGCTAGCCTACAGCATGGCTCCAAAAATTTTAATTTGGCTCCATTTCTTCCAGACCCAGATCACACGCTTTGCTTTTTGGTGCTATGAACACTGTTGCTGTCCAAAGAAAAACAGGTATCTCCAAATAGGGGACTTTCCAGGAGAGGCCAAAAACCTTGTTTAGTTTGAATGGAAGTCTATGGAACCAGACGTCTTTCCAAGCCGTTTTGGGCCGTTTCTGTTGGTCCACTCTTTATGAAATTTCTACACAGTGTAAACAGCAGCTCATGTAATCGAAAGAGGCATAAAAGTAAAAATCAACAAAAATGGAGATACATGTTTTTCTTCGGACAGCGATGATATTCTGTGATTAGCATGTGGTAATGAACTCTCAGATAGCACGCTGTTTTACTCTTTTCTTCATGATTTGTTTGTTGACAAGTCTTTACCTGATAATGTAGTTTTTTATTCATGGCTGACAGAATTCTTTGGTCGTCCACTACTTTAGCGTTCTGTTGCCTTGCCTATACTCTAGGCATAGATATGACGGCACTTTACCAACATCAGAAACACTCAAGCATTTATCATGACCCGTCTCTTTTCTTAGCCCTTAGCAAATACGGGATGCAGTACATCACAAAGACCACTCTGGCTCCATTCTGGATTTTTGACCAGAGCAATATAGCATCTGGGTATCTTTGGCATATTAGAGAAATTCATGTTGGTGACATATTGCATACTACTAACCGCTTTCTGGTACAGTCAGACCGTGAGTAACACACGGCCTGGCCAAAAAAAAAAAATCTGCACTGTTTTTGATTAGGTGTGCATTCTTTGTGGCATTGTTTCTGCAACCATACGCAACTTTACAGTCCAGAGTTGCATGAATTTCCCTTCTTCCCCCTGCTACCCTGATGTACCATTACACTAAAATGGAAAATCTGGACTCCTCAGACCAAATGAGATTTTCCATGACTAGAGAGTCCAGTCATCATGCTCACTAGCTAACTACCATTTAGCCCCACTAACAAGTGCTTTGCTTATGGCCACACAGCTGTCTGGTCCCAGTCCTGTGAATTCTCATCGCATTGTGTGAAAATGCTTTTACATTTACATTTTATGGGCATTTACCTGACGCTCTTATCCTGAACGACTTACAAGGTTAATCATATTACAGGTGGGCCAATGTAGTGTTAGGAGTCTAGCCCAAGGACTCTTATTGGTGTAGCACAGCGTAGTCACCCAGACTGGGATTCAAACCCCCAGTCTCCCACATGTAGTGGGCTCCCTCATGGCTCCCTAGCGGGTAGTGGTGTTATCTGCTGAGCTACAACAACCAACCAACCAAAACTCTTACTGTTACACAGAACCGCAAGTTCTATTTTCTCCCAAGTGTGGTGGTGGCTACTTGATGGGTAGTGGTGTTATCCGCTACACCAACCGCCTCTGTCCTTCCAGGGTTGAGTAATGTAATATGTAATATGACATAATTTAATGTAACAAATGTAAGAAATAAAAAGCTACTCATTTAGAGTTAAAGAAATGACTGACGGGGCACAGCTCCTCTTACCCAACACACCATGGATTTTCAGAGATGAAATATGGATATAGAACACCGAACCCAAATGAAACTGTAAACCGCGTTTTACCCAACACTAACCTAAACTGGTAATCTCAAAACCGAGATGCAAATCACCACTCATACACAACATTTCTTCATCGTAGCTTTCCCGTCTTTTTAAATGTGCTATAGCTCCCTGCATTATTACTGTGAAGCACACAGTCAAACTCATTTATGTCCTACCCTAACAGCTCAAAAGAGCTGCCCTGATGTAACTTTGAATCTCCTAAAGAGTTTATCTTTCCATTACCTTAGGAATTTAGTTTGTAGCATCCATTAAAAGGGTTGAATGAATTAACTGTGCTCTCATTATGTTAATCATGTTGTGTCTATGCTGGCTGAAAGGGCCCTGCCATGCCTGCTCCATATCGTCACTGTCCAATGAAAAACATGTATCTCCAATTTTCTCCATTTTGACTTTTACACATCAGTTGAACCAATGGACCGCCAGAATTGGCCCAAAAGTGTTTGAACAGACGTCTGGTTCCATTGACTTACATTCATATTGAATGTGGTTTTGGCTTTTCCTATAAAGTTGCCATTTTGGAGATGCTTGTTTGTCTTTGGACAGCGGCGTATGTTAGTTCAGTAAGATTTGCTGTTAGACTGGAACGATATCTCTCCGAAACTCTCGGCGGCACCCAAGTTTATAAGCCCAATATATTTACCAGATCTGTTCTGCTAACTATGACGAAGCTAGTGCTAGCTATGTGGGCAGATTAAGTAATTTAAGTTACTCTCGTCCATGGATGGTTTTACTACTGGACACCACAGACGCTAGACATGAAATACTGAGTTGAAGAAATGACACTGATGATGTCACAGCTATATCTATAACTTTGTATTCCATCTGAGAGGATATCCCCCCCCCCTGTAAACATTACTATAGTTATTCAGGTGCCTGAGGTGACCTCTTGGTGGGAAATTGTTTCTCATAAAAAGTGTTTCTCAAATAACTCTCAACACACTTTCCTTCTTCTTCACTGTCTTCTTCTTTCTCGATGTAATACATTCACATTTCTGGCATTTAGCTGACGCTCTTATCCAGAGCAACTTACAAGGCTAATCATATTACAGGTAGACCAATGTAGTGTTAGGAGTCTTGCCCACAGACTCTTATTGGTGCAGCACAGCATAGTCACCCAGACTGGGATTCGAACCCCAGTCTTCCACGTGTGTTGGTGGCTACTTGGCGGGTAGTGGTGTTATCCGCTGAGCTACACCAAGCTGACGCTGATGCTCTTATCCAGAGTGACTTACAAGGTTAATCATATTACAGGTGGGCCAGTGTAGTGTTAGGAGTCTTGCCCAAGGACTCTTATTGGTGTGGCTAAGTATTGACTACCAAGACTGAGATTGAACCTCCGTCTCCCACATAGGGTGGTAGTTCCCTTCCTTGGTGGGTAGTGGTGTTAACTGCTGAGCCACACCAACCACATTATTATTATTATTGTTATTATTACATAAACAATAAATTAAGACAAGAAATCCAATGCATCCATCCAAGTGTGGTCTTGTTACTAGCTACAGGTGTGACAGAAAGAGGGGCTGAGATTTTATTAAGTGAACAGTTCACACCCTGTTCAGTTCACAGAAACATATATATTTTAATATTTTGCTGATATTTATTTCATGTATTCGGTTATAAAAAGGTACTAGGCATACATTTTTTTTATTTTAGTATTCAAAGTCCATTGGTGATTTTACTTTCAGCCCATTTTACTGCCCACCTGGGTCCTACAGAAGGGGGATATATGAATCAATCACTGCCCTAGGTCATAATATGAGGGGAAGGCTACGTGTTATCAGAGATGAGCTGCAACAGAAGATGTTTTACCTGGAGGAGCAATTCTGTCCTGCCAGGTGGGTTTGTAGCTACTCAAGGTGAGAAGCAGAGCCTGGATGGTGCCGATAAAGATTCCAGCCAGGAAGCCGTAAAAGATGACATAGAACAGAAGGATTTTGGCTGTGGAGAGACGGACACACAGGAACAGTCAGTAAGTGCTAAGCAGATATGCCGGGGTGAAACCCTGGTCTAGTTTTCACTTCCATCAACATTCTGTACAGGACGAGGAAATCGTGATGAAGGGAAATAAAACCCATTCAAGGCAAAATACAAACAGCAATAACAATAACAGTGCGACCGATATAGATCTATATCTATATCTAAAGATCTATAGATCTTTATTTATGTCTAATAACTTCATTAAAACTGCAAAACTAAACTATAACTTGATAAATATATAAATATACCAACAAGTATAACTGCACTGTGAAATCCAACAAATAACAAACAAACAAGGTGTGTTTAATGAGGAGGAACGCTAAAGCCTGTAGTGCTACGGGCTGGAGGGAACCCATTTTGGCGCAACTGCTTTAAGGCATGAACCTGCGGAGGCAACCAACCCCTGTAAGCGTAACCTGTGAATCTACAGTCTGTGCTCCATCTACAGTGTACTCGTGAAGCTAGTTAGCGCATTTGGAACTAGCATTAACAGCAGTCCTTTAAAAGGAGTACCACTGGTTACCCACCAGCAGCCTTGATTGATTAGCGTTGGCACAGAAGGAAGAACTATAGCTTCTGTCTTACATAATGAGAACACACCAGATGGCTGAAGCATCACTTGGAGCTGAACTCGGTGCTCCAGTGATAAAGCTCGACTGTCGTCTTGTGATAACAGCGCTGATGGCCGAGGACTTACAGAGCGCATTTTTTTAATGGGCTTTGGTCAGTTTTGGTGGTGGCTTTGAAGCACAGTCATAATTAAACGCACAGCGTAGTACCGTGTTTGGTATTTATTCACAGTTTTGTACTGAAGTAAGTAATGATGGCCTCTTTTTTCACTCTACAGGAGATGAACCGGTGCGGCATGTGTCCTGTACATCATGTACCGAGAAAGAACATCCGGAGTCTTGGAGTCTTTTAAGTGCAGGATAATGGGAGTGATCTGGATGTGTTCCAAATTGATGAACATATCGTCGCTGTCCAATGAAAAACATGTATCTCCATTTTTGTTGATTTTTACTTTTATGCCTCATTTGATCACATGAGCTGCTGTTTACACTGTGTGGAAATTTCATGAAGAATGGGCCAACAGAAATGGCCCAAAACTGCTTGGAAAGACGTCTGGTTCCATTGACTTCCATTCAAATTAAATGAGGTTTTTGGCCTCTCCTGTAAAGTTGCCATTTTGGAGATACCTGTTTTTCTTTGGACAGCGACAATATATATCAAATACATACAATATATGAAATACATACAATATATATATATATATATATATATATATATATATATATATATATATATATATATATATATAAGCTTTGAGTGTAAGGCATGAGTTGTGCATTTTTTTATATTTTATTGTTTCCTATTAATATGACCTTGTCATTAACGTGTCATGGTAGAAGCCATAATGTTTGATGTCATTGAAGCTAACTACAGTACACAGCAAACACTCACTTCTGCCGGAATGTTCCACGAGCAGTAAGTGTAACGACACAGTTATACTAGTAATTGAAATCTGCCATGCGCTTTCATAAGCCATATGGGCCCGTTAATGTCAATGGTAAGTGGCAAGATTAACTGATTCCCTGTTTTTAAGTTTTTCCCATTCCATGTATTTGCTTACTGCCACTGGTTTTACCCTTGTGGACATTTCAAGGGAGGAGAGTTCGTATTGTTTCCGTCCCGCGGCTGATGAAGACAGTGGGGTGTATGGTAGTATTATAAGAACACATTTTCAGATATGGATTTTCTAATTGTCTCAGATCATCGCTTTCGTTCATCCTCCATGGAACGAGCAGGCACAGAAAAACGATTTCCAGTCGCTGAAGAATCACATCTATCCACAAACTCCTCTCAGTTTCACCAGCCCCTCGTCAGCGTAGCGCACAGACCGCCTGCAGCTCAGCGTGTGCCTGTGTACCGCTGATAAGCAGCTGCACTATAAAGCGTTTTTAGATTAGACACGTCTAATCTGCTGTCTTTGCAACAAAGTTTTGGCTTTTATAATTAAGCTGCCAACGTTTACATAGAACCGGCAAAATGAAAGATGGCACAGCACCACGATACCAATACAGGCATGGAAATCTCAAGTATTGGCCAAAACTGATACCAACCCGATATCCTTCATTTAAAAAGCACTAAACTTTAATAAGTTGCTCTTAACAGTAAGACCTCACTGGGGCAATCTGCTGGCCTCCATGGGGTGACCTCATAAGTAGTCAAAAAAATAAATTCCAGTATCCTGAATACAGATACATGATCTTTCCTGTGCTCCTTCTGAACCAGGGAAACTCAAAAATCCAACAACACGATACACATACATACCATGATGCTAGGCTGAACCAGCAGACAACTGCAGTTACGTAAGAGGCAAAGTGATGCTACATTCTCATCCGACTTAAAAGGCTGTTCTCGTTTCATTAGCAATAATAAAGTGACACACTGCCTCCAGCAGCACCAGGGTTAGGAGCGTCGCATAAACTAATGATCTATCTATCTATCTATCTATCTATCTATCTATCTATCTATCTATCTATCTATCTATCTATCTATCTATCTAATGCACATATATAATCTGTGTGCATGTGTATATATATATATATATATATATACACACATATATATTTCTAAGAGGAATTTCCATAAATCCATAAGGGCAGGCCGATGGTCACGTTTGGGAAAGCAGCGCAGCGGAGATACACGCTCTATAATCAATGGGATGCTATTGTTGGCTCTCAGGGACGTTGGCTCCCCCGGTCAGTGTGAAACGTTAGACGTGCAGTGTGGTTCCCAGGACCCAAAAGACTAGGCCTATCACCTTGAGTCACCTTGGACCATGATGCAGTTTTAACCCTTTCACTCGGGAGCACACGATTAATAAATAACATGCACATTTAATGTCACTTATACAGAACGGCGTCCATGTGGACAAGCCTGAGCCCCCCCGCCCCCCTCTGTGCTTTTAACCAACTGCTGTTCCTTTCAGGGAGGTCATATGATTTTCCTGCTTTCTTGCAGAAAGGCTGTGTCCTGCGAGGAATCCCAGCCTCCAAACCTCTCTCATACAAGAGAGTGGCGTGTTCTCCACCAGCCAGACCAGTCCTCCGTGCTAGCCTACTGCTGTCCCTTTGATGACCTCTTTGCCCTCCGTGTACATCACACAGTGCGTCCTATGAACCATGGCCAGACGGTGCTTATTCTTGTCCGAGAAGCCAAACGGACAGGAGTCCCGGGCTCTACCGCCAGGCTTGAGACAGGTGAGAAAGCCGGTGATGATGATGATGATGATGATGATGATGGGGACCAGGACACGGCATCGACTAGAAAAGGTGATGAAGGCGGGTAGATCTATTAGGAGGGTTGCCTGGCGCGCGCAGTCCAGTCAGATCGCCTTTCATTTCAACTACTGCGTCCATCAGCCGCTTTGTCATTGATCGCGCAAGTCCGTGAAACGTCTGCTGCAAAGTCAAATCTAACAGGTTGCATCGTGACGAGACGGGATGCAGACGGGAGGCGCTGGGACGACGGCGCTCGGGGTACTCAGACAGACAGAGCTCAGCAGCCACGACATCCCGCAGCCTTTGGAAAACGGACGGAGGGAAATCTGTGCATACTTACCCCAACTACCACCGGTGCGCCCGAGAACCTCCCTCGTCTCCGAATTCCAGAGGAACTTCTTCCATCCTCCGTCATCTTTATTTTGCGCAGGCATGTTTACAGGGGGCGTTGAATCGTTGGACCTGCCTCCTTCCTTACCTTGCTGAACTCACCACAGTCACTGCGCCCTTCTGTGGAGCACTGAACACCCCGGGACATGGAGCAGCACCCGGCTCGCTGCAAGGTGCCCGCGCCATTTATCCATCCAAGCACGTAGACACGCCCACAGCCCCCACCCAGACCCCTCCCCGCGCTTCGTCCGCGAATCGCCAAGCAGTGCTCCAGGGCACGTGACGCGAGTCGGTGCATGGGCACGCTCTACTACAGCGGTGCGTCGTTGAAACGCAGATGTCTCTTTTTTTTTGGCAGTGGTGCGGCGCGAGGGGAGGCATTTCATACTTCATGACGTAAATGCAAAAAGGGGTGCAGAAGGAAGCGTGATGGGGTCTGGTGCGGCTGCGCTGAGGGGGGAGAGAAAGATCCCCTGCACAGCTTAGCATCATAGGCAAAAGTTTGGGGGCTCCTGCTCGAATGACACGTTTCCTGCACAGACGACCCTGCCCGGAGCGATGGGCACCCCTAACCGGTGTACCCTTGGGTGCCCTGCTCAAGGGTACACCGGTCGTTCCTGTCATTTCAGGGAATCGAATCAACAACCCTCCGACTACAAGGTTGGTTCCCTAAGCTCCAACCAGGACTGCCACTATTCATTTCCTACTGAGTTACTGAGCTGTCATTGAACCACAGTCAGCAGTAGGGTGTATGGTAACTTGCGCATACAGCACGGTGGCTGGGCAGTTAACTGTGGGATATAACTCAACACCACTATACTGAACGCACAGACAGGGCTGTACATGTTCCCTGTAGGAGATTTGTTCCTCCTTTCACATAGAAAATCCATAAAACCGTGTAACATGACCCGGGCAGTTCAAGCTTTTACATACGACTGCATACATCAGCAAAAGTCAGGAACACTCTCTTCCCGAACCCCGAACCTGATCTTTCACTTTCATGGACATCGTCTTTTTCATTGATTTCAGGAAGGATGGGATGATACTCCATCGTTCTAGTGTTGGGCTCTTTGTCTTCATAATTAATGAAACAACTATGAATGAGTGATGAATGAGTCAACGTTCAGTCCATAACGATGTTTTTGGGAACTAAGAGCGCTATTTTCTATACCGGGGGATTTATGGGTGTTTTTATTTGACACCAGCTCTCAGCAGTGTGTGGTCATCGTTGTCTGATTCTCCTCCTCAGATGCTCGATAGATTTCCAATAGGAGACAGACCCGGACCTCAAGCAAGCCAGTCAAGCATACGTAGCCTGCGTCTACAAACCACTTGGTCATAGCACATGTAGAATGAGGCCTGACAATGTCTTGCTATGGCATGCAGAAGACATTGTCCCTCTAAAATCCTCGGTGTCAGAGGTATCTTCACATACGCCGGCCCCCTATGCCGTGGGCAAAAGGTCGTACATAATTCCCAAGTGGAAAGTGAAAGGCCACAACACACCTTTTCAAGCAGAGACTTGGAGGAAAGTCCTTGCATACCCACAGTATGTTCCAGACAAATTGAAAATGATTTTGTGTTTTGCAAAATCAAGCTGGTCACCTAAAAGAGAACGGTACAGCAGGGCTCGGGGACTAAACCAGGTCGTACACAAAGTGGGAAAGTGAAGGTCGGAAAGAGAAAGTTAAAGAAAGGCAGACTGAACAAATGGAGAGAGCTGAGCCGTAATACAGGATAATCAAAAACAGGGTCGAGATCCAGAGATCAGAAAGCGAGCCGATAAGCCAATAAAGGACAAATAAGAAACAGAGATCGCAATATGAGGTAGATAACTAAGACACAGAATGGCAAAATGGAACGCTCAGGGTTGCACTCAGAATTAGCAAAACTTGGGGATATGTGAAAAAAAAACATGACAAAAGGGTTCAGGGTTTATTCAGTTTTAGATAGTGACAGTAATGCTGCCTAAAGCCCTGAATAGAATGTTGTGAAGT
Source organism: Prochilodus magdalenae (assembly GCA_024036415.1). NCBI lineage: Eukaryota > Metazoa > Chordata > Actinopteri > Characiformes > Prochilodontidae > Prochilodus > Prochilodus magdalenae. The sequence goes on from JAMWET010002587.1 coordinate 73,121, forward strand.
GTACTAAAACTGGGTAAAATGTGAAACTGGTTCATTCGCTAATTTAAACAAATTAGAAATGTTATTCCTGCAACGCGTTCAAAACAACATGACATCTTCATCACTGAGTTACACCACCTTTCTTTTTAATTTCACAGTGTTTGGGAACTAAGAGCACTATTTTCTATACCGGGGGATTTTGGGGTGTGGTCATCGTTGGTCAGCAGTGTGTGGTCATCGTTGTCTGATTCTCCTCCTCAGATGCTCAATACATTTCCAATAGGAGACAGACCCAGACCTCAAGCAAACCAGTCAAGCACATGTAGGCTGCGTCTACAAACCACTTGGTCATAGCACATGTAGCATGAGGCCTGACATTGTCTTGCTATGGCATGCAGAAGACATTGTCCCTCTAAAATCCTTGGTGTCAGAGGTATCGTCACATACACCGGTCCCCTATGCCATAGGCACTGATGGAACTCTTATCTCGCCAAATGTTGACCTTTGCACCTTTCACTGATAAAGGTCTGGAAGAGACAGAGAACACAACATCCATCTTTCCCCGAAACAAGTTAAAATGAGGACTCAGATGACCACAGTACACATTGCCACTGTCTTTCAGCCCATCTCAGATTAGCCTAGGCCCAGAGAAGATGGTGGTCGTACACAATTCCCAAGTTTGGCAAGTGGAGAGTGAGGAGCCACAAGACATCTTTTCAAGCAAAGGCTTGGAGGAAAGTCTTGAACAAAAACAAATTGAAAATGGTTTTGTTTTTGTAAAATTCAATCAAGCTGGTCATCTAAAAAAGTAAAGGGCATTTCTATGTACTGTGGTTAGTTAAATAACGGTTCAAAAGTTTTACAGAATGTCCTAGCTTTTCCAGGTCAGTCAATTTTAACGTCCCTTATTTACATGTTTGGTTCAGTATTTACACATGGGATGTACCAATCAGCCAAATGTCCAAACCTTTTATAGGAGCTGCTTCTCTCCCAACCTGACTTTAGGCAGTCTCTGCCTTCACATGGTCTGTAAGCAATGTGCTGTAAGAAAAAACATTTGACCAAAGAGATAAACAGAGAATAAACGAAGGCATGAGTGAATGAAGGAGCTTATCTAAAAGTCATACAGTTTGGTGTCTGCAGGCTGGGATACAGTGGGGTGCGAAAGTTTGGGCAGCGTTGTTAATTTTCCTGATTTACCTTTATAAAGCATTGATTGTTTAGATAAAAAACAATCCGTTAAATATATCATATAGGGGACAAACACAGTGATATTTGAGAAGTGAAATGAAGTTTATATGATTTACAGAAAGTGTGCAATAATCGTCTAAACAAAATTAGGCAGGTGCATAAATTTGGGCACCAAAAAACCTTTAGTAGATCCTCCTTTCGCAGAAATAACAGCCTCTAAACGCTTCCTATAGCTTCTAATGAGAGTCTGGATTGTGGCTGAAGGTTTTTTAGACCATTCTTCTTTACAAAACATCTCTAGTTCATTCAGGTTTGATGGTTTCCGAGCATGGACAGCTCTCTTTAAGTGACAGATTTTCAGTAATATTCAGGTCTGGGGACTGAGATGGCCATTCCAGAGCGTTGTATTTGTTCCTCTGCATGAATGCATTAGTAGATTTTGAGCAGTGTTTAGGGTCGTTGTCTTGTTGGAAGATCCAGCCCTGGCGCAGCTTCAGCTTTGTCACTGATTCCTGGACATTGGTCTCCAGAATCTGCTGATATTGATTGGAATCCATGCGTCCCTCAACTTTAACAAGATTCCCAGTCCCTGTACTGGCCACACAGCCCCACAGCATGATGGAACCACCACCAAATTTTACTGTAGGTAGCAGGTGTTTTTCTTGGAGTGCTGTATTCTTTTTCCTCCATGCATAACGGCCCTTGTTATGCCCAAATAACTCTATTTTAGTTTCATCAGTCCACAGCACCTTATTCCAAAATGTGCTTTAGCATACCTCAAGCGGCTCTTTTTGTGATGTGGGCGGAGAAAAGGCTTCCTCTGCATCACACTCCCATACAGCATCTCCTTGTGTAAAGTGCGCTGAATAGTTGAACGATGCACAGTGACTCCATCAGCAGCAAGATCATGTTGTAGGTCTTTGGCGCTGGTCTGTGGGTTGACTCTGACTGTTCTTAACATCCTTCGCTTCTGTTTATTCGAGATTTTTCATTTTCTCACAATGTTTCTCACAGTGGAGACTGAAAGCTGAAATCTCTGAGAGAGCTTTCTGTATCCTTCCCCTAAACCATGACGGTGAACAATCTTTGTTTTCAGGTCATTTGAAAGTTGTTTTGAGACTCCCATGCTGCGACTCTTCAGAGGAGATGCGAAGAGGAGAAAAACTTACAATTGCCCCCCCTTAAATACCCTTTCTCATAATTGGAGTGACCTGTGTATGGAGGTCAAGGGTCACTGAGCTTACCAAACCAAATTTGTGTTCCAATAATTAGTTCTAAAGGTTTTGAAATCAATAAAATGACAGCAGCGCCCAAATTTATGCACCTGCCTACTTTTGTTTAACCAATTATTGCACACTTTCTGTAAAACATATAAACTTCATTTCACTTCTCAAATATCACTGTGTTTGTTCCCTATATGATATATTTAACGCAATTTTTTATCCAAACAATCAATGCTTTATAAAGGTAAATCAAGAAAAATAACAACGCTGCCCAAACCTTCGCACCCCACTGTATGTGCCTGAGGGACCGCTACCAGATCCACAGTGAATTCTACACCAGGATTCTTCACTGGTTTTCATCTTTTTATGGTAAAAAATGTGGAGATCCATTTAGAATATGTTGAAGTCTTCGATGATGCCAAGCCTTGTCTGACCCCACAGGCTTTGTAATTTTGTTTCCCAAAATTCCGAGAATATTTAGCATCTTCTCATCCTTAGTTTAATTTATGAATATTATTTATTGCCTTTCTTCTCCATCTTTTCTCTTTTCTATGTTTCACTCACTTCCTTCCATTCACCATGTTATTTTCATTGTTCTTTATAAAGCTATGGATGTAAAATCACAATACGTTTTGTAAAGGAGAACCCGTGGGGAACCTTTTTTAAAGTTAAGGAATTTAATGATAGGGTTATCGTCACCTACAAAGAACCGGGTGTGGCGCGTGCGGAGCCAAAGTGCCAAGAGGTTTTAAGAAACAGATCTGATGCTTTGCACAATAAGAAAGAACGGTACAGCAGGGCTCGGGGACAAGACCAGGTCGTACACAAAGTGGGAAAGCGAAAGTTAGAGAAAGGCAGACTGAACAAAAGCAGAGAGCTGAGCCGTAATACAGGATAATCAAAAACAGGGTCGAGATCCAGATATCAGAAAGCGAGCCGATAAGCCAATAAAGGACAAATAAGAAACAGAGATCGCAATATGAGGTAGATAACTAAGACACAGAATAGCAAAATGGAACGCTCAGAGTTGCACTCAGAATTAGCAAAACCTGGGGATGTGTGAGAGTGTGTGTGGAGCTTTTATACACATATTCCAGCTGCCAGCAATCAGTAGACTGGCAAGCTAGACCAAGTTGGATTGGCAGAGCGTGTAGGTGTGATGTCGTCGGGTCATGTACTCTGGGAACTGGAGTCCGGAGTAACGGAGGCAGGCAGGCCCACAGGCGGGACAGTTATCTTATGTAGAGGCCTAAAACCTTTAGATACCTTTATTTTGAAGTGTGGATCGGTCCTCAACAGTTTATTAATGTTATTTATGATGGATTTCTGACATTTTAACACATAGAAGAAATGTTCACAGCAGTCAGCCCTCATCTTAACATGCATACAGTTTGAATGGGAATGATCATTCTTAACAATGTACCCGGTACCAGGAGTCAGCAGTAAAAGGCAAAGAGTTACAGCCAGGTAAAAAGGGTAGGCCATTTGTTCCGTCCTGTATTTGGTGTCATATGAGTTAATCAGGGTAATCAACTCAAGGCCCAAACTCATGTTTAAGAACCTACAGTGCTTTTGAAGCTATGTCTAGGCAGTTCAGTGATCATTTTGGGTGCCTCTGAAATGTCCTGTTTTAGGACATTTTGCAGTACACCCTGTAACCTGTTCCATGTGCATTTGATAGTCAGTTTCTAGGTATTTCTTACTGCACATATATAATAGATGGGTGAATCTGTAGTGATGGATCCACAACCCCAATTCCATAAAGCTAGAACAGTGTAACAGTGTGAAATGCCTAAAAAATAAAAACACACTGATTAGTAAATTCTGCTTGCCCTGTATTACTTTGATCATGGTACAACAATGTTTACAGCTTGAACTTCAGTGCCCATAGCAAGCATATGGTAAAGTTCCTGTAAAGTTGGCATTTTGGAGATACCTGTTTTTCTTTGGACAGCGACGATATGCTGATTCTAAATGTGATGCCTGCTACAGCTTCCAAAAACCTCACCACTGTGGTCACCTTTTTTATTTTAACACCTAATAATCGTTATAACGTCACATGACATTTGTTCCCATATTCTGAGTCTATCAAGAGATTATTTCAGGAATCATGTCTAGACTTCAGACAGACCAGCACAGCACCCGGTATCTCTGATTATGCAGCTATGATATTATAACGCATGCAGAATGGTGGTTTTATCAAGTTTGAATAAACATGGGTGCCCTACAACATAGCAGAATACATTGGTGTTCAGTGGTGTTCAGTATTAATGATGCACGTACAAGTTACCCTGATTAACCCCCACCATACCGTGACAGGCGATGGCTATTGAATTTAGTAGTAGTGTTAGTCTGGCTGGACTTTATCTTCTTTGTCCTCAAGGGACATGACTTCCATCATTTCCATAAATGAAAAGTTTAGTGCACACTGTGTTTATTAACGAGGGGTCGAAGGCCACAAGCCTTTATTTGTGGCTTTTGGTATTGTCTTTAGATGCAGAGGCTTCTCCAAATTCCTAAATCTTCGGATGATCCTGCACTATAGAAGATCAAATATGGTAGTGTACCTTGACGGCTGTAACGATTGGGTTGAGGCAGGATGCAAGTGCAAAGTGGATATATTTGAATGAGTCCGGGTAACAGGGCTCAACACACAGGAAGGTACGAGTAAAGACATATCCATAACTTAAACAAACAGATTCAGAACTAACACCGGGACAACAGCTTAGAAATCATAAACATACAACAGACCAAACTAACACAGAGACTTCACAAACAGACCGGGCAAATAAAGGGGTCTAAATACACGGCCTAATGGGTAACAGATAGGTCTCAGGTGTGGGAGTGGGCGGAGCTAGGGGAAGCAGGAAGAGCTGTGTTAAGACAAAAGTAACCAGAGGGGGCGTTGTGAGACACGAACAGGGACAGGCAGACAGATAGACAGACAGAGACGTAACACCGCCTCTTCACTCATAAAAGACAAAGCCAGCTTAGATTGGTTACCAAATACCATAGTCTTAAATTGCCCCTGTTGTGTTACAAGCATCAACAATACAATCTCAATAAACAATGAAACTGGAGGTAGATTATTACATTAGTGCGTTTATAGTTCGGTTTGTGTCTGTAGATTTTTTTAATCCAGTGAAAACATCGTAAGTAAAGCCAAACAATCCGGAAAGAATCATACAGATCAATAACACAGCAACTCAACCAGAATCAACAATCCTTATAAGGAGGGAAGCACTGCTGCTACATCCAAGTAAAGGAACTATGGCTGAGGCTGAATATGTAATGAAACTTGCACAACATTTCTCACTGAAACCGTTCATATCCAGTGCAGCTGTTGTTTGCAGAATACAGCAGAATTATGCAGGCTACTTTACATCTACAAACATAAAAAAAATAAAACAGAGCAATCAAATTGTTGGTTATAATAAGGACATCAAATAAACATTTTCTGTGGCAGTTTACTGCCAGGTTCTCCAGACCTTGTGATAAAACTATATTTCTAAGCCATCAAGTAATAAAATACAGACAAATAGAAAAATAAATGTGAGGACCCGTTATAGTGCAAAGTCTTGTTCACTAATCCAATAGATTTCTATTCAAGAAGGACGTTTACAGTGTGTTCAAGAAGTCTTCAGATCCAGTCATTTTTACCTCAGTTTTTATGTGACTGTTTTACTTTAAAGTAGATTAAACTCACTTTCTGTCTTCATAATAATCAAAACACAGGTTTTCATAAACGTGTAAATGACAGGACCTCATGTTTCAGTACTTTGAGGAAGCACTGTTTGCAGCCTCAAGTCTTTTTTTGGATGGAAAGCCTGGCACATGTGGATTATTATTTTAGTTTCAGTTTACTCAGCATTTCCTGGTAACCAGGTTACTAACTTGTATCAGGCTTAAATCTGGATGAGTTTTACGGTGTGTTTTTGGTGAAATCCATGTGAGCCATAAAATGTCTTTTACTGAAGAGTGATCCCTGCAAGGCCACTCTACCGCAAAGCCCTGAATGGAGGAGTGCTGCTCAGAGAGTTGTTCTTCTGACCTGCGTCGTCCATCTGCAAACCAGACCTCTGGAGTCCTGTTGGAGTGACCTGTGGGTTACTGGGCACTTCCCTGACTACCGTCCTTTTTCATTGTACACTAAGTGTATTTGAGATTAGCTGAATGAAGGCATAGTCCAAAGAAACCGAAACAAATAACCTTAAATATAAAAAAATGGAACTTTGGCAAACAAGGAAGAAATGAAGAAATGAAAAACTATAACAGACAGATGTTGAAGTACAGTGCAGTGAAGCATTGACAGTAGGAACTAGAAAAGTGCATTTCCTGAAGGAAACACGGGATGGCTGCGCAGCTTGCTCAGTGAGGAATGAGGGATGAGTAAACGAGTGCGGGTTTGATGGCTCTCTGGCGAACGGGATCATTACTGCTAGGTTTGGGTCGAAATTGACTGGGACTCTATAGGAGGAATGAGGGATGAATAAATGACAGATAGAGGAGTGCAGGTCAGTATGACTGTGGATTAGTGTTTGGGGACCTGGTCTTAGTGTGTATGTGAAGTTTCGTGCCCCTCAGGCGAAGGAAACAGCCGGGTTTAGGTGGGTCCAAAAATGACTGGGACTCTATAGGAGGAATGAGGGATGAATAAATGACAGATAGAGGAGTGCAGGTCAGTATGGCTGTGGATTAGTGCTTGGGGACCTGGCCTTAGTGTGTATGTGAAGTTTCGTGCCCCTCAGGTGAAGGAAACAGCCGGGTTTAGGTGGGTCCAAAAATGACTGGGACTCTATAGGAGGAATGAGGGATGAATAAATGACAGATAGAGGAGTGCAGGTCAGTATGGCTGTGGATTAGTGCTTGGGGAACTGGCCTTAGTGTGTATGTGAAGTTTCGTGCCCCTCAGGCGAAGGAAACAGCCGGGTTTAGGTGGGTCCGAAAATTACTGGGACTCTATAAGAGGAATGAGGGATGAATAAATGACAGATAGAGGAGTGCAGGTCAGTGTGGCTGTGGATTAGTGCTTGGGAACCTGGCCTTAGTGTGTATGTGAAGTTTCGTGCCCCCAGGCAAAGGAAACAGCCGGGTTTAGGTGGGTCCAAAAATGACTGGGACTCTATAGGAGAAACGAGGGATGTGGAAAAAAAAGGAAACGGATGAGTGTGGGTCTATCCAACATTAAATTGCTGCTAGTGTATCTGATGCCTCTAGCTTGGGTGAAAGTAGGGTAGATAGGCATGCGTTTTTCAATCATATTCATTCTCTATGGGAAAAAATTCCTTCCTACTCGGAATCCGTGCATCTGATCAAAAAGGCTGTATACAAGCACCTGTCACACCACCATTACGGAGAATCTGGAGTTGATGTGCATGTCCACTGTGAGAGACATAATCTAAAAAAAATTTGGAAATCACTATGTATGATTTTTTATTAATTCTTTGTGTGTTACTGCTGCAGATAAGTATTTGAACACCTGCCAATCAACAAAAATTCTGGCCCTCAGAGACCTGTTAGTCCGCCTCTAAAAACTCCACCTCCACTCCACTTATTATTCTAAATTAGAAGCACCTGTTTGAGGTCGTTAGCTGCATAAAGACACCTGTCCACCCCACACAATCAGTAAGACTCCAACCACTAACATGGCTAAGACCAAAGAGCTGTCCAAAGACACCAGAGACTAAACTGTTGACCTCCACAAGGCTGGAAAGGGCTACGGGGCAATTGCCAAGCAGCCTGGTGAAAAAAGATCAACTGTTGGAGCAATTATTAGAAAATGGAAGAAGCTAAACATGACTGTCAATCTCCCTCGGACTGGGCTCCACGCAAGATCTCACCTCATGGCGTATCAATGATCCTAAGAAAGGTGAGGAATCAGCCCAGAACTACACGGGGGGAGCTGGTCAATGATCTGAAGAGAGCTGGCACCACTGTTTCCAAGGTTACTGTGGGTAATGCACTAAGACGTCATAGTTTAAAGTCATGCATGGCACGGAAGGTTCCCCTGCTTAAACCAGCACACGTCCAGGCCTGTCTTAAGTTTGCCCATGACCATTCGGATGATCCAGAGGAGTCATGGGAGAAAGGTCTGTGGTCAGATGGTCTTAATTCCACTTGCCGTGTTTGGAGGACGAAGAATGATGAGCACCATCCCAAAAACACCATCCCTACTGTGAAGCATGGGGGGTGGAAGCATCCTGCTGTGGGGGTGATTTTCTGCACATGGGACAGGACGACTGCACTGTATTAAGGAGAGGATGACCGGGGCCATGTATTGCGAGATTTTGGGGAACAACCTCCTTCCCTCAGTTAGAGCATTGAAGATGGGTCGTGGCTGGGTCTTCCAACATGACAATGACCCAAAGCACACAGCCAGGATAACCAAGGAGTGGCTCCGTAAGAAGCATATTAAGGTTCTGGAGTGGCCTAGCCAGTCTCCAGACCTAAACCCTATAGAAAATCTTTGGAGGGAGCTCAAACTCCGTGTTTCTCAGCGACAGGGATGCTTTCAATCACAACTTCCAACTCTATTGGCTGATGTCTGTCCCGTGGTTCTAAACGCAGGTGCCAGTTTAGTCACTGCTTCCTTTCTATTGAAACCAATTAAAGAGTCTGCGTCACGAAACCATAGAACTGTTTTTGCTTGATGTCTTGATCTAATACTGAATTGATGGGCCTGCTCAGTACACTGTGCAGCTCTCTGGAACCATCAGGTTTTTTTTTTATTTCTTTGATTTATTTGCCGCTCCATCTGTATGCTTTGTTCAAGTAGACAAATCACCAGCTACCAATCATTAATGAGTTTATGGGCACCCTCAGGTCTGCATGTAGACTGTAGGTCTCACAAAAACAGCTTGTCCCCAGTCTTTCAACACACCTCTTGCTGCCTGATTGTTAGTCCTGCCTTAACACCCCACGTTTAGCTTATCAGATCCCTTATGAATCCAGTCTGATGTGTTAGAGCAGGTGAAAAAACACTGTGTTAAGAAAAATCTGGCAACCCTGTTTGATGTCTTTCATTCGGAAACGTATTTCGATCAGTCGTGCGGGTGGTTGCATTGCAGATCCATCCTGGAATCTTCCCAAGCTTCTTTTACACACTCTGTGGAATACTCACATGGAAAAAGAAATATTGCGTTGAACAAAAGAGAGAGAGAGATTGGGAGAGAGAGAGAGAGAGAGAGAGAGAGAGAGAGAGGGAGTAGGAAAATTCTCCTCATGTTGTTGCCACAATAAAGAGTTGTAGATCATAGGATTAGTGCGCAGACTGATTACTCAGATGATGTTCCTGCTGATAACTTTCTCAGATTACTCAACAAACAAGACCGTTTGATACGGCAGCAACTTTCGACATGGATACCATGGAAAAAAAAAGAGAAGTGGGAAAGTACAATTCCAAACCAAGACCATACAAGGATGTAGGCCTGGATACCTGGTTTAGCCTAATGCGGAGTCATTAATGAAGCTTTCCACCTTCAGTTCTTTAAAGGCTGGATGCTACATGTTCACTGTGTTGCCAAAGGTATTGGCTCGTCTGTCGACAGACGCATATAAGCCATTTCTTAATCCATAGGGTTCAACATGATGTCAGCCCACCCTTTGCAGTTATAACAGCGTCAGCTCTTCTGGGAAGGCTTTCCACAAGTTTTGGGAATGTGTTAATGGGAATTATTGACCATTCTTCCAGAAGTGAATTTGTGAGGTCAGATGTTGGGTAAGAAGGCTCTAGAGACCAGTGGCGGGGTGCTTTACACCACTAGCACCACTTACTCAGCCATGGTAACCCAGTCCATGGAGCTCTCTATGCCTGGTTCTTGAGCTAATCTGATGGCCACATGAAGTTTGGAGGTCTCTAGCGATTGACTCTGCAGAAAGTTGGCGACCTCAGCATCCGCTGACCCCGCTCTGTCATTTTACATGGCCTACACTTTTCGTTGTTTGGAGTTGCTGTCGTTCCCAATAGCTTCCACTTTGTTATAACACCACTGACAGTTAGCGAGAAAATTTCATGACTGGGTTCGTTGCACAGGTGGCATCCTATCATGGTACCATGCTGGAATTCACTGAGCTCTGGAGAGCCACCCATTCTTTCACTGATGTCTGTAGGAGCAGTCTGCATGCCTAGGTGCTTGGTTTTCACACCTGTGGCCATGGAAGTGTTTGGAACACCTGAAGTGAATGATTTGTATGGGCGAGTGAATACTTTAGCCAATATAGTGCATGTCTTCTGTCCTTTCAGATAAAGCTATGACTACCATGGTGTAGCACAGTAGAACGTAAGACTTACTCAGGTTATTTATATAAATATGAAATTAGGGAACATTTTGGGAATATTAGGCACTCTGATATTTCCGTTTATCCTATTCGCAGAATGCTCCACACCACACATTCCAGACTCCAGGCTGTCTTAAGCACCGGATACATCAAACACAACATCACTGTGTTCTCCTCTGAGATGCGCCATTCTCTGTTAAAAGGTAACTCATATCTGCCACCACAGTCGGTATTCGCTGAGTCATTGCCTCTATTGCCATGGCAACCCGAGCTGGGTTTCTGTGTGTGACGGACATGAAATTCTCAGGAGCTCCTACAGAGCTAATGTGAGACCCCAGCCGTATTCCTGGCAGCGGCTTCAGCATCGTTCCCTGTGTTAGATACAGGCTAAATTTAGCCGCCATCAGAATTATGACCTGTTTTACATATTTCAGATTGTTTTCTGAGTGGTCAGATTTGCTTTTGCACCGAATCCGGTTGAGTCAGAATATCCTCTGGCAGGAAGGGTTTAGGGTTTAGGGTTTAGAGCTCTATGAACACTAGATGAATATGAATTCTAAAGAGGGCTAGTGCATTTTTACACTCCTTCATTGTTATATACATTATTATCTCATGCACAGCAACCCACATCGTCTTCTACAGGGCTTCATTTGCATCGTGACACCAGCGGCTGATTTGTGCTGTGTTACTCTGTGTTATTGTCTTAAATCCCTTTCTAAATGAAGTCACCGCCTAATAAAAACCTGACCTTGAGCATGTTTAATGGTGCTCTTGGCTCTAGTTTATGGGTTATTTCAGGACATTGTACTTGTACCATTGTGCCATCTACCGTCAGCAGTTTGTCTGGTCAACTTTCTGACAGTAGGTGGTGCAAATGAATGTATGCAGATGAGCCGGGGAAGCACATGAGGATTCTGAACCGACCAAAATCTTACAAACTGCAACAGACTGGTGTTTTTTTCCCATTTGAGTAATTGTTTAATACCCACTACCATAGTTAATGCTGGCCAGCTTTGCCAAGACTATACAAGGCATTGGTAACAATGCTAACTATGCTACTGAGCATTATTTTTCATGATCAGCATTTTCTGAGATGACATGTCAGTGTTAAGTTGAAGGGTTCAGGTGTTACCGTGTCAATCAAGCTATGATGGTACCGGGTCACCAGGCAACCATACTGCAGTATAAAATATATAACACTCACAGAAATATAGACCTTAAATACCTCAGGCAACAATAGAATAAACAACAACAGAAACAAGAAAATTAGAATTTTCCTGATGAATGGTTTCACTGATCTATTGCACAAAACCTATTGCTTATTCTTTAAAGGAACTATTTTAAAAATCAGAAGTGAACTCTATGCGTACTCCTGTAGTCTTTTCAGAACAGATGTTTGCATGACAAGAGATATAGATTTATGGCTGGCTTGTATTTACAGTACACTGCAGTCTAACAGTATTAGGATGTTTAAGCAACACTTTCTCGTGATCCCAGAGATTGGAGGAATCTGTTATCGTCAAGGGCACCAGCAGTCTCGAATATAAGAGCACCTTCATCCTATTCATTTACTGTAAGGTACTGGACTGCATTTGGTACAGTTGGCCTCGCTGCAATATTCAGGGACAGTAATGCTAATATTGTGATGTATCATTCTGTGAAATATCGCAATCATGCAAATCACTCTTTCCAAAACAATAGACATCTCCTGTTCTATCTAAGGCTCTTGATGTTTCATTCACCTCATGTATTTTTCCTTAAGCTAAACACAACTAGTACACAAATCAACCAGTCAATCAATATTCAGTGTACTTTGTTTATAGATGTACATATTTACTATCTGCTTGTATGACTTTTTTAAACAGGTCTCTATTATTATTATTATTATTATTATTATTATTATTATTATTATTATGCAGTTAACAAATTATTTTGTTAGGATTATTTATTATTATATATTAGAAAAGAAAACCCCATAATATTATAGACTACGTTTGGTCCTAGATCAGCCTAATGACTAACTGAACACATGTTAAACATGTCACATGTTATGATATATCATAATTAAATACTTCTATACAGATACCTGGTCACTGAGTATCAGTACTATCGTTAACTCCCATTTATTGGAAAATTAAGTTGGTCAAACAAAAAAAACCCAAAGATTTATCATCAACCAGTGTGCTTAAAGTTGATGTAAATGATAAAGATGTGTGAGATTAAAAAAATAAATAAATAAATAAATAAAGGAATTAATGTATGCGTGCAAAAACAAAAACAAGCCAGCAAAACCTACTAGTTGGATGGGTTAAGGTATTCATTAAACCCAAACCCGACTACTTCCAAATATCAAATATTCACAATTGGATGATGATGGTTGGTGTAGCTCAGCAGATAACACCACTACCCACCAAGGAGTCAACACCACATGTGGGAGAATGGGGTTCGAATCCCGGTCTGGGTGACTGTGCTGTGCTACACCAATAAGAGTCCTTGGGCAAGACTCCTAACGCTACACTGGCCTACCTGTAATGTGATTAACCTTGTAAGTCGCTCTGGATATGAGCGTCAGCTAAATACCGTAAATGTAAATGATAATATGCTGATTAAATTCAGAGAGCATGAAGCATTCAGTTCCTCCTACATACCCAGAATGGATTAGAGATGTCCTTCATTACAGCACTTTAGAGAGAATCCGATGCACCCTGAACGTTCTTCTTCAAAATTTGAAAAATCATGGCATCCTTTCTTTACATTCATAGAAAGGCTCTCGCTTACAGCCATTCCGGAGTAGTGGTGGAATGTTTCTCCCTGTGCTCAAGGTGTGGTTATTTGTCATTAACCAAAGCCATGTGAAAGATTGATACTCCTGAGGATCCTGAGGATTGTGTGTGTATGTGTGGGTGCATGTATGCATATGTGTATATATGTATATGTATATGTGTATGTGTGTGAGTTTGCATGTGTGCATCTGTGTATATGCTTATACTTATCCTTTCCAATGTTTTATTTATTTATTTTATTGATTTAATGTATTTAAAATATATTTTTCTTTTCCTTAATTTAATTTAATTTATTATTATTACTATTTAAATTTTTTTTTTTTTTTTTAAGCCTATGCAACATAATTATTCTGTTCCCCAATGTTGTTCAATGTCTATGAAAAACTGACAACAAAAAGAAGAGGAGAAAAAAAATAAAATTCAGAGAGCATACAGCAGGGAGCATTAAACCCACCTCTACAAATACAGTGCATATGTTTGTAACAGTGCCTTCATGGTCCTTTAAGGTGTCCTCAGTTAAAATGACCTCAATACATTCCTCCAATACAGTGACATTGACCATGCAGTACAATGCACTGCTCTTGTGCCCCATCAGAGCCAAATCCCAGCATACACATCCGCTGGCTGCTCTACTTCATTGTACAGCAAGTACTAGTCAGGTTAATAATAGCTCGGCAAGGCCATAGCATTGTACAGTTCAGCCATTTAACCTCACCATCCTGGGAAGCAAACAAAGAACTTCTTTCTTTTTGTGTGGTTTTACTGTTATGCCACTTTTAAGTTTTGGTTGGCAACAAAGGAGTTCAAACACCCAGTGGAAAATCGTCCAATCAGCTTCTCATTGGGTAGAACGAGACAGCCGAACAGAAGGCTAAAATATGAATTGCCATACAAATAATTCAGAATGACAGTTAAGTAGTCTAATTCTAGTTTACTGTGCATCAACGTAAAGAAGACGAAGGAGATGATTGTGGACTTCAGAAGGGGCAGACATGCCCACCTCCCCCTGCATGTTGGAGGGTCTGCGGTGGAAGTGGTCTCCAACTACAGGTACTTGGGTGTTCACCTGAGCAACAACCTCACCTGGAGCAACAACACTTCCAGTCTGGTCAGGAAGGCACATCAGCGGCTCTACTTCCTCAGGCGGTTGAGGCAAGCTGGGCTCGGGAGCCGGGTCCTCACCTCCTTCTACAGATGTGTGGTGGAGAGCGTCCTATGATCCGGCATCAACGTGTGGCACGGAAGCTGCTCTGCTGCAGACAGGAAAGCTCTGCAGAGGGTGGTGAAGGCTGCACAGAGGTCTGTCGGAGTCAGCCTCCCCACCACCATGGACATATACACCTCTAGATGCAGGAAGAGGGCTACCTGCATCATGAAGGACCCCACTCATCCAGCACACTCACTGTTTGCCCCGCTCCCCTCAGGCAGGAGGCTGCGGAGCATTAAGTGCAAGACGAACAGACTGAGGAACAGCTTCATTCCGGAAGCTGTAAGATTCTAAACGCCACTTAGTCATAACCACTGCACCGACACTTTGAGGACACTCAGTCACTTTAAATACACTGCTACCTTCTCCATTTCCTGCTGCTCTTCTCTCTGTATTTTATTTTATTTTATTTTATTTTTATTTTATTGTCATTTTTACATATATTTTTATATATTTATGTATATTTTATTTATTTAAGTTCTGCTGTCTGGGTAAAACTGGGTCCTTGGGTACCACAATTTCGTTCCACCCCATGTACCACATGTGATGTGAATGACAATAAAGTCTACTTGAATCCTTGAATCCTGTGTGGATCCATTAAAGTCGCCTAATGGGGTTAAATTGGCTGATTAACTTTTCATTATCTAAAAACTTAGTAACTACCAACTGATTCCAGACAGGGTTTCAATAAACAACATTACTGCCCATTAAAGTGCCCAGACTTCTGTTGTATTCTATTGTTTTCATACGACCACTGAGGTTTCTTGATAAACACATTGAACGCAGTGCTCAATTCAAATAAAGGCCTTTACTGCTTTCCTTAGCTAAACGAATTTACCTGTGCCCAGCAAACTGCACTTAACCACATCCTATTTATTGTGATGCAAACACATGATTGTGAAAGCTACCAACTAATTATGGAAGCTAAAAGAATTGTGATAAGCCAATTAACCGTGATCAGTCAATTTTGTAATAACGGCAAAATGTAAAAGCTGTATTTGACAGTACCGGATTCCAAAAAAGTTGGGACACTAAACAAATTGTGCTTTATGGAACACTGGGACGCCATGTCATCCGGACCAGAGAGGACAAGGATATCAACGCTCCGTTCAGAAGCCTGCATCACTGATGGTATGGGGTTGCATGAGTGCTTGTGGCATGGGCAGCTTGCATGCCTGGAAAGGCACCATTAATGCAGAGAACTATGTTCAGGTTCTAGAACAACATATGCTCTCATCTAGACGTCATCTCTTTCAGGGAAGACCCTGCATTTTTCAACAAGATAATGCCAGACCACATTCTGCAGCAATCACAACATCATGGCTACGTAGGAGAAGGATCCGGGTACTGAAAAGGCCAGCCTGCAGTCCAGATCTTTCACCTATAGAGAACAGTTGGCGCATCATAAAGAGGAAGGTGCGACAAAGAAGGCCCAAGACGATTGAACAGTTAGAGGCCTGTATTAGACATGAATGGGAGAGCATTCCTATTTCTAAACTTGAGAAACTGGTCTCCTCTGTCCCCAGACGTCTGTTGAGTGTTGTAAGAAGAAGGGGGGATGCCACACAGTGGTAAAAATGGTCTTGTCCCAACTTTTTTGGAGTTTGTTGACGGCATTAAATTTTGAAACAACATATTTTTCCCTTAAAATGATACATTCTCTCAGTTTAAACTTTTGATCTGTGATTTGTGTTCTGTTCTGAATAAAATATTAGATGTTAGCTCCTCCACATCATTGCATTCAGTTTTTATTCACAATTTGTTTAGTGTCCCAACTTTTTTGGAATCCGGTTTGTAGAAGTCACATTGGATTTACATTGGCACTGAATACAGATGATTACAGTACACCACACTTTCCATGCATATTCAGCGTTACATTATTATTCAGATATTCATATAACATTATATTCAGATTATTAACAGTCCTGCAAAAATCTACCTAAAGCTTAAACCCAAGTAGTAAACAAACCATACTCTGCTCTTTTACCAATGAAGCTTCCTATACATTATGTGGAGACTCTGGCTTTACTTTATATAGGTCTACAAACTCTTTTGGCTCATATGAAGGAGTGTGGAAGGAGACACCTAAACGTTCTGGTACATATGAGTATCATATGCTCTGTTCCCCTATAGTATGGCACAGGTTTGTATGCATGGAGCAGCGGTGTAGTAAGCAGCTAGCCGTTCACTAACTTCCCAAATGATGTGAAATAATCTCTT